>CM064434.1:40135197-40550746 GCA_032690845.1 Eleusine coracana subsp. coracana
CAGCAGTCACCTCCTATTTTGCAGCCAGAGGAGAATTTGCCTATTGCTCATCGCAGACCAAAGAGAGGTTGTGGACCTCCAACCCGTCTTATTGAAGAATGTAATATGACTTACTATGCTTTTAGTTGTGCTGAACAGGTGGAGAGCATTCATGAGCCTACAACTTATACTGAAGCTACTGATTGTGATGATGGTGAGAAGTGGATTTTAGCTATGCAAGAGGAGATGCAATCTCTCGAGAAGAATTGTACATGGGAGGTTGTGCCTTTGCCTAAGGGAAAGAAGACTGTCTGTTGCAAATGGATTTACAAGAGAAAAGAGGGTTTATCTCCTAGCGAGCCTCCTAAGTTCAAGTCAAGGTTAGTAGCAAAAGGGTACAGTCAAATTCCTGGTGTTGATTACAATGAGGTGTTTTCTCCTGTGGTTAAGCATAGCTCAATTCACACATTCTTTAGTATTATTGCTTCACATGATCTTGAGCTTGAGAAGTTAGATGTGAAGACTGCATTTTTGCATGGTGAGCTTGAGGAGGAGATATACATGGATCGGCCTGAAGGGTTCATAGTACCTGGCAAGGAAAATTATGTTTGCAAGCTGAAAAGATCCTTGTATGATTTGATGCAATCCCCTCGTCAGTGGTGTAAGAGGTTTGATTCATTTTTGTTGTCACATGGCTTTAAGAGGTCTAATTATGATAGTTGTGTTTACATCAAGTTTGTTAATGGGTCACCTATATACTTGCTGTTATATGTTGATGACATGTTGATTGCTGCCAAGAGCGCAAAAGAAATCACTACATTGAAGAAATTGTTGAGTAGTGGGTTTGACATGAAGGATCTTGGTGCTGCTAAGAAAATTCGATGTATGGAAATTACTAGAGACCGTAGAACTGGTTTGTTGTTTCTTAGTAAGCATGGTTACATTGAGAAGGTTCTTCATCATTTCAACATGCATAATTGTGACCCTGTTAGTACTCCTATTGCACCGCATTTTAAGTTGTCAGCTAAGCAATGTGCTAGTACAGTTCAGAAAATTGAATACATGTCAAGAGTTCCTTATTCTAATGCTTTTGGTTCTTTGATGTATGCTATGGTTTGCTCTCGCCCAAATTTATCTTATGCTATGAGTTTGGTGAGTAGATACATGTTTAAGTCTGGTAAAGAGCACTGGAAGACAGTTCAGTGGGTTCTCAGGTATCTTAGAGGGACAACAGATTATTGTTTGAAGTTTGGAAGAATTGATAAAGGGCTTATTGGCTATGTTGATTCAGATTATGCTGGTGATTTGGATAAGGGACGATCGCTCTCAGGTTATGTGTTCACAATTGGTAGGTGTGCTGTGAGTTGGAAGGCTACTTTGCAGTCTATTATTGCTCAATCCACCACTGAAGCTGAGTATGTTGCTATTGCTGAAGCGAGTAAGGAGTTGATTTGGCTAAAAGGGTTGTTTGCTGAGCTTTGTGAATTTGATTCTTGCATCAAGCTATTCTCTGACAGTCAAAGTGCTATATGTTTCACTAAGGATCAGATGCTTCATGAGAGGACAAAGCACATTGAGATCAAGTATCATTTTGTTCGTGATCAGATTGAAAAGGGTAAGCTAAACGTATGCAAGATTAGTACTCATGATAATCCTACAAATATGTTGACAAAGCCAGTTCTTGTTGCTAAGTTTGAGCTATGCTCAAGCTTAGTTGGTATTATGGATTAGCCTAAGTAGCTATATGGCACCACAAGTATTTCTTTTCTTTGATGTGTTCAGGATGAAGGTTTTGATTTATGCTACAAGAAGAATTTGTCTCAAGGTGGAGTTTGTTGAATTATGTTCCAAATTCATTGTTAAATGGAGACCGACTTCTTACGGAGCGAAGTGGAGGCCCGTCGCCGGAGGCTTGGACCGTAGCGAAGCGGCCATCTCGTTTAGGGTTTTACCCTGTGATCAATGTCTTCTTGTAAGCTGCCGCCATCTCGTCGATGTTGTAACCCTAACTCTTGATAGTGAAGTTTTGCTGGCTGGCGCTCGTGGTTTTTTCCCTTCCGCTTTGGGATGGTTTTCCACATTAAATCTCGTATCCTCTGTGGTTTGATTTCTTTGTTCTTCATCATATTAGCAGCATCGGTTTGTAACACAAGCTGCTGTGGGAGGGCGCATAGTTTCGGGCATTCTAAGAGTTCCAATCTCTGCAAACAAGGCAGCAATTGCAGCATTCCAGTTCGAGTTGGTCCTCTTTCCTTCACAGTATGGCACGAATCAGCATCGTCTCTTTTACCTTCTTTGTTTTCTTCAACTAAGGACCACTCTTCCCAGTAAGGCATGTGTTCTATAGTCAAGACTTCGAGTTTTGGGAAGGCTACCATCTTAGATCCTACCTGGAAGTCCCCCATCAAGAAACTCATGTCCAATCTTATTAACAGAAAATGCTCCTTTGATTTTCAGAAATGTCATGTTAGGTAGCTGGCCAAGAGGTGGAAGTTGTTCCCAACATATGCAGTATACCAGTTTGAGGAATTTAAGTGAAGGTAAATGAGATATTAGCCAAGAAGAATACCTTCGACCAAAGAATCCTATAATACTAAGATCTTCCAAGTTGCGTGGAGGGACTAATTCCTCAAATACACCCTCAATCCAGTCAGCTTCTTCTTGCGATGGATGGAATTGGCGTTCGGTGCATCGCATAGAAAGAATCTTCTGGTGGTGCTTGTTAATATACAAGGACTCAGCACAAGGAATTGTTCTTTCCAATTTTATTATATCAAGCTTTTTTACTAGCAAAAAGCCCTCCAGTTTCCTCAATTCCCATCCATTTTGAATTTTATCATTACCACAATCATGACCCAAAGGAAATCCTTCTAAATCATTCAGGAAAGTCAAACGACCAATACCTTTTGGAACCTGAGTTATTGGTGTCCGAGAGAGACCAAGACGCCTTAAGTTACAGAGGCAAGTGAGTCCCACGGGAAGAGTGGACAAAGCATAACACTCCTGCTAGTTTAATATTTGAGGATTGGTGAGTGATCCTATGCACTCAGGAATACATGCTATGTTTGTACGATCAAGGTTGAATAGACGAAGATGAATCAAGCATTTGAGATCTACTGGAATTTGTTGTATGGGTGATCCACTCAAATCCAGAACACGAATGTGTGGAAGTTTCACAAAAATGGTGCTATCAACTCGTGCTGAAATTATATTGGAAAGGATCAGAGTCCTTAATTTTACTTTCCCCGTATACAAATTAGGAAGCACACCCAATTCCTTTTTTGTGATTAGAATGATTCTCCGTAAGTTAGAGATGTGTTGAGACTCTACCATTTTTGAATCACCCGAAAAACATTCTTTTCTTGATAAGTGCCGAGCAAGATGCCAGAAAAGATTATGCATTCTACACTTAGAATAGTCCATATATGAAGGATGGGTGTCCAACAAGTTCCTATAAATTAACTCATAGTAGTATTCTTCTGCTGTATCTTCAAGGATTTGACCTTCTTGCTCTTGCACAAAGCCTTCAGCAACCCACAACCAAATAAGCTCATCACGGCTAATTACATGATCTTCAGGAAACAGAGCAAAATAAAGAAAGCATCGCTTTAAATGGTGTGGAAGATCATAATAACTCAAGTAAAGGGCGCCTCTAAATGCAGCTGGAAGCCTTCTCATTGACCAGGCATTATCAGTCAAAACTTCTCTCCATTAAGTCTCAGTTTTCTCCTTGGTTTCTAAAACACTCGCAACAAACCTGATGGCTAGAGGAAGACTTCCACATTTCTTCACGATTTCAAACCCAACCTCTCTTAAGTTCTCCACTTCCTTTTCTTCCTTGATATTCATAGTTTTCCATAGTAACTCCCATCCTACATCGACAGAAAGCAACTGTACCCGATGTATATGTTCTGCTCCAATACTTTGGGCGACCATATAATCTCGTGTAGTCAATAATATTATTACTCGCGTTGTAGCAAGTACTGGGGTCATGAAAAGATTGCTCCATATGTCAGAGTGCCATATATCATCCAATACAAGAAACAAACTCTGATCTTTAAGAGTTGATACAATCTTACTTTGAAGTTCTTCAACAGTTTCACCTCGTGCATCATGTGCTCCGATGCATTGAAGAAGTTCTATCAAAAGGTTTACTTCAGAGTAATCCTGTGAAACACATATCCAAGCTCTTTCGCTGAAGTTGCTCACCACACTTTGATGATTGTACACTTTCTGAGCTAGTGTTGTCTTACAAGTACCAGGTCCATCAGTTTTGCAGTAGAAATTGTTATATGGTTCCCCTCAAGCATGGGCTCTACAAGATGAGATGATGTCTTGTGATTGGTTTCTGAATATTTACCAAGACATGTATCAGTGTTGAGTGTCCAAAATGACTTGTCCCCGGAGATATCTTTGAGTCTATTATTGAGGATTTTTATCTGCGTTGAAACCTTGTAACGTATCTTCAAATTACAAAAGTAGGTCAAGACTGAGAGGACACTACATACAGTGTTTCTTGATGATAATAAACGATTATCCACGAGAAGCTTGCTTCCTTCAAATTTGGCCAAATCAATAATGTCATCAGCATCATACAAGGCATCTCTGAGGCCGCAGACCAAATTGTCAACTACAGACTCCTCAATCCTCCTATTATCAGCTTCAGAAAGAAAGTACTGCATTTCTCCCATCCTTCTCAAAACTTCAGAAATGTCTTCTTCGACTCCAAGTGTTAGTACAGCCTCATCATGAATGATTTGTTGCAACTTTTTAATGCATGACCCAATGAAAGTCTCCAGTATGACTGCCATAATCCACCAAACTATCTGCAAGAGGAAAAAATACCTTCATGAAAAAATGAGCCGTGCATCCTGCGAAATCTGAATTCCTTTCAGAATATACAATGGTAACATAATTTGGTAAAAATAGTTTTCATTGCCCGTATTTGTAGGCTGCATTAAACAACTGTTTCTCTACGATCTAAGTCATGAAAATAAGCAGAGTACTATATCTGACACATTAAACAACCAGTACGCCAGTAGAGAGCACTAACCATTGGAGACAACATCATGGTACAGATCTGATCAGGAGCAAAATTACATTAACAAACATCTTCTAATCCAGCAGTTAACTTTTATGGGACAAAAGAAAGCAATCACAAGTCTAAATGTTTAGTCCTGATCAACAACACCATAGCCCAGAAATATTAAAGGAAAAAAAAAGGTGAAAAAGGAAGGAGGACTAAATCCGTGAAAAGTCTAAATGTTTATTAATCTTATTTAAAATATTTGTTCAAATATGAAAAGTTATAAGTTATTTTTAAATTTTATCTAGTGATAAAACAAATTATGAGAAAATTCGTGATATTTTTTGAAATTTTTTTAATAAGACGAATGGTCAAAAATAATAAAAAGTCAATGACGACAATAATTTGCAACAGAGAGAATATAATTTTTGCATTTAATGTTGTCTTCACTTCCATTTCTAAAACCCACATACTACATGAACTGCAAGTGTAAACTTCTAAGTGATAGGAATATGTTTCCACCGATTAGTTTTGCTTTGAACCACTTGCCACTAAATAATTCTTTATATGCAAATGATGTGAGTGATGCATTATGTCTTCTGTGGGAACACTTACTAACATTGGCCACCAGTGGCAAGTTTGAACATTTACCCTCTAACAACGTACTGCTACTCCCTGAATTCATCAGTGCATCCTTCTCATCCCTGTTCATCCCGCCATTGTTCGGGTCTTCAAAAGACCTATATTGAAGTGCTGAGATAAATCCACAAGGATAGAGAGATCAGCTCTGTTTGTGCAGTGAAAGTAAACATAACGAATTAACGATTAGGAAACGAAAAGGAGAAAGTTCATTTTACTCCCTTCTACTATCCTCTAAGACCATATAACTCCTTGAACTATGAAACTGTTTGTTTTACTCCCTCTAAATTTGTAATATGGTTTATTTTACCCCCTAGAGCGGGTTTGAGGATGGTTTTCACAATTGGGTTCACTTGTGATGGACAAATCACATTTCACTATACATACGCCGCTGCTACCTCGCCACCATCGCCTAGTTGCCAGAAGGCAAGCTCGTGGGTAAAACTCATGGGCAAACATATATGAGCCTTCACAATAGTACCAGAAGGTAAGCTCGTGGGCAAAACAACGAACATGTGGTACGCATCTGCAGATGAGAAAAAGAAACCAAGAAATCATATACTAAGAGGTGAGGAGGAGGGTCAGGCGGAGTGTCTGCCTTGGAGTGCACAACAGGGCACGACAGTAAGTTCCGCCCAGCGTTGTTGCGTAGGCCAATGTGCCCCCGGTGGCCGGCTACACGTGATGCGTTAACGTTGTGCAGAACAAGACGACATGGGAAGGTCATGCCTATGCCGACGTGTCAGGATCAGAGTAACAAACCATGACGACAATTCAGAACAACCAATACTAAGAATTCAAACATAAACTGTAAATAAAACTGGATAAATTAAGAGCAATTAGAAAATATTAGCTAACAATATATTCTAAACTTATGTATTTAGCTACTCTAAAATAAAACAGCTACAAAAGAATTACTCTAATCCAACAATCTCAGTAAGACTAACAAGACTAGATAGCAGTATTGTCTCTCTAAAAAATAGCTAGCAAAAATTCAGGAATAGAGGGCAATTTAGAGAGTGAATTTAAGAAACCATGTTGACATGTAGCATGATTTGCAATATGTGATGAGTAATTGACATAGGCTTGTTTAGTGTTTCGGTTGAAATGTGGGAATTTGAGAATTGCATGAGTTTGTGCATGATTATGGTTATAATTAACTGGAGTTTGTGCAAGATTATGGTTATGACTAGCCAGAGAAGAGAAATGTGTTTCTTTGTCTCATGATGTGTAGGTCAATAGAGTCAACTTGACGGTCAACGACGAGAGGATCAAGCACAAGTTGGGGACTTGGGGTCGGACGATCAAAAGGCCGAGTGAAGTCGAAGGTGATCCACACCCTACATGTGGAGAGGAAAGAAACACAAACGATTTCACGGTTGAGCCTAAAAATTATGGTAGCGGTGAAGACGATAAGTTGACCATGTCAAAGCGAACGGGATTCTGGTGCAAGTGACAAGGGGGCCCAACGGGGCAGGACCGGGAGAGACTTGCCGACAATCAAGAATGTGGGACAAGGTGACACACGTCAACATCGAGGAAGTCGCGCTTTGAGAACGGTGCAAGGCGGTTTCCTGGTTTGGGCCTCAAAACCGATGAGGGCGATTGGTGGTGCATGTGGCATCATCACGAAGCTTGCAACAAGGGTAAGCAAAGATGTGAAGGGCCTGAGGGCGTTCGGGTGATAGAGAAAGAGTTGGACAAATTTACCCCCAGTAGTAGGTAGGAGTGGGTTGTAGGTCAAGAGTAGTTTAGTCTTTAGGACAAACCCTAGGCCTACATAAGGAGAGGTAAGGCTGGTTGGAGAGGATGTCTCTTCCTTCTAGGCTTGTGTTAGGGTTTCATTTTGAAGAGTTAGGGTTGCTTTATGTTGTAGAGGAGAGGAGAAGTTGTATGTGTGAGAGACAAATCTTGCTCTTCCAAAGAGTGGGAGGATGATGGTGGCTTCCTAGCCATATATCCATATATTTTAGATGTTTGAATCAATAATATGATATTTATTTCCATGCTCATGTTCTTCCTCATCCTCTAAATCCCGCATTTCTCTTTCTCCCTATTTTCGGAGCTATTTTATTGGGAATTTTCGATCTCCTTTTTGAGTGTGTTTTAGGATGGATTCCTTCAGGGATCTTGGTGCTATGATGTACTAAAACAATCCTAGATGGGTCCTTTATCAAATCCAAGGCACGAGCACCTTTGATTTTGTGGATTTATCCGAGTTCTTCCAAATCCTAGACTTTTTAGTAGAATCAAACATTTGTAGTGATTTCTTGTGTTTTTAGATGGATCCAGTTGGAGGAGTTGCAATCTTCCATGATGCACCTTTGCTCCAAGTATCATGATTTTCAGAGTTTGTTTGATAGGATTTTCCAATTTTTCTTTATGAATCATTGCTGTTGTTTGGACCCTATCGGGCCTGATCGGCACTACCGATGGACCAGCAGTGATGATCGGCACTATGATTACATACCGCAAGAGAATGGTGCACAATTGTAGCATATTAGCATTAGAGCATTCGAAGGTTTAATCGAATCCACAAAGACCAATGGGTGTTAAGCAAAGTCATTAATAAAAGATCTAATTAAGCTTATGGAGATGAGGCTGTTTTGTCGGTAGGCTAAGGGTGTGTTGATCGGCGCATCGCTGTGTCGATTGGCACAGAGCCTTTTTATGTGAAGCCTATTTTAATTTGCAAAGTGGCTAAAAGAAAGATGTTTAGTGAGTTTAACCAAATAGTATCATAAATGAAATTACTTGGTACAAGAAGCCGAATATGGGTAGATTGTAATGCTTTTCTGATGAGCCTTGTGGCGCCTTAATTGGTCTACCACCATCTGCTCCACACATATCTACTACCATGCATAAGCAAAGATACATGCAAATCTAGTTTATACAATATCCAGAGTACTACCATAATCACCATGATTAAGATATCATCTAAATTCTTAGCCTATGTACTAAGTAAGGAATAAGCACATGTAAGACCATTAAATCTAGGTGATCAAGTAACCAAAACCATTCATCAAAATACATAACATTACATCTATATGATACATAGTACAAGATTCAACTAGTAGGTCTATTGTTGACGCTACTTAGCATGCCATATGCATAAAAACACATTGTTTAGAGCTTAAATATCATTATTATAGGCCATTAACCCCTGAAACAACAGATCGACCAGCCCTAGAGCCTTGTTCAGAAATCCATAAGCATAAGTGATGGCGAAACTACCAGTTGTGAATCGCCTAAAGACAACTCTCGACAGGATCATAAAGATGGAGTATGCAAAATAACAAAATCCTTTTTAGTTAGAGCGTTACATGGTAGTAGTACAGCAGCAGCCATTTATAGGTTCTGAGGATCCCATACACATCTTCAGTATTTTCTTGAGATTTTCACCACCTTCCCGTTACAGCACATGCAAGCAAATGAATTCAAGGTGCGGTTATTCCCTCTCTCTCTTATTGGGTGTCCTAACCAGTGGTACCATTCATTACCGGTTGTATCAAAGACTATATGGGACACCCTAACTATAGAATTTCTAGCAAAATACTTCCTCTTCTAGCAAGATTCAAGCTTCGAAGAATAGGATTATTGGATTCACTCAAAACACTGATGAGAGCATTAGCGAAGCTTGGTAAAAGGTTTGGAGAATACAGAGATGCATGCCCACATCTCCGGATGTATATGAAGACCCTAGGGTCATGCAAGATCCTTTGGATGCGCCCCTAATTGGGCTCAACTAGATACAAAGCCAAAAGGCCAAAAACAGGCGATGCAGCACAGAAACAGATTCTGGACCCTCTCTTGTTTCGACGACTCCCGATGACTCCGGATGAATTTTGATATGAGACCAGCGGCCTTGGAAAGGTTTTCTTCTTATCTTTCTGTGCATATATAGAACGTCCAAATCCGAGTCCGTATGCATCCTGGGCATCCATTTTAGTGCAGACTGGTCCTGAGCCAAAAAACAGACTCGAAGTCGATTTTGGTTGGGCCTCCACCTTGGCTTCCACGTTCTTGCAGGTCCTCCACGTCTCCAAGTCCTTCTCCCATCATCTCCTGGTCCTCTCCATGGTTCCTAATTACAATATAATCATTAGGTAACAAACCATTCTTAAAAGTGACATATAATGAAGAATGTAGGAACGAGCTCACCTTTAAATTTAGTGGTCGTGCACGAGCTCTAGTCATTGGACCTTGCAAGTCCAGAATTGGAGGAGTGTTGCATGTATCCTTAGGAGTGATGTCCTTATGATCCTCCCCCTCTTGAAGTGGAGTCGTCATCGACTGAAGCTCATTCTCTTCTCCCAAGTAAGGATTCAAATCTGAAATGTTAAAAGTAGGACTAACCCCGAACTCGGGAGGCAACTCAAGTTTGTATGCATTGTCATTAATCTTCTCAATTATTTTTAAAGGACCATCAACTCTAGGCATTAATTTAGACTTTCTCAAATCTGGAAATCTATCTTTTCTCAAGTGTAACCATACTAAATCTCCTACATCAAGTTTTACTTCTTTTCTACCTTTACTACCAGCAATTTTATACTTGTCATTCATCTTTTCAATGCTAAGTCTAGTGGTCTCATGCATTTTCAAAATAAATTCAGCACATTCCTTAGCATCAACATGAACTCTGTCATGAATAGGTAGAGGAAGTATATCAAGTGGAGTACGGGGATCAAAACCATACACTACCTTGAAAGGACTTACCTTGGTAGTAGAATGTGTTGCCCGATTATATGCAAACTCAACATGAGGCAAACATTCTTTCCATTGCTTCAAATTTTTCTTCAAAATAGCTCTCATCATAGTACCCAAAGTGCGGTTCACCACCTCAGTTTGTGGGTGATAAGTTGTAGAAAACAACAATTTTGTACCCAACTTATTCCAAAGCGTGCGCCAAAAGTGACTCAAGAATTTTACATCACGATCTGAAACAATAGTAGAAGGCATACCATACAAACGTATAATTTCATTGAAAAAGAGATCAACAATATAACTAGCATTATCAGTCTTATGACATGGTATAAAGTGTGCCATCTTAGAAAATCTATCCACAACAACAAAAATACAATCACTCCCCCTTTTAGTCCTAGGTAGTCCTAAAACAAAGTTCATAGAAATATCCGCCCAAGGAATAGAAGGAACAGGAAGTGGCACGTATAAACCATGTGGATTCAAGCGAGACTTAGCTTTTTGACATGTACTGCAGCAAGCAACAAAGCACTCAACATATTTCCTCATCCTTGGCCAAAAGAAGTGTGTGGCCAAAATATCCTCCGTCTTCTTGGCACCAAAATGACCCATCAATCCACCTCCATGCGCCTCCTGTAATAACAAAAGACGAACGGAACCAACTGGAATGCATAGGCGGTTAGCTCTAAACAAGAATCCATCATTCAACACAAATTTATTCCATGCACGACCTTCTTTACAATGCAGCAATACATCCTTAAAATCAACATCAGCAGCATATTGTTCTTTAATTGCCTCAAGTCCAAAAATTCTACAATCAAGTTGAGACAATAATGTATAGCGCCTAGATAAAGCATCAGCGATCACATTATCCTTCCCTTTCTTATGTTTAATAATGTAAGGAAAAGACTCAGTAAACTCAATCCATTTAGCATGTCTACGGTTCAAATTACATTGAGAATGAATATACTTAAGTGATTCATGATCAGAATGAATAACAAATTCTTTGGGCAACAAATAATGACGCACGTCTCTAAACAACGTACAAGTGCAACAATTCCTTATCATACGTGGAGTAATTCAAAATAGGCCCAGTAATTTTCTCACTATAGTATGCAACAGGTTTACTATCTTGCATCAAAACACCACCAATGCCTATACCACTAGCATCACATTCAAGCTCAAAAATCTTATCAAAATTAGGTAATTGCAGCAATGGTGCATGTGTAAGTTTATCCTTCAAAGCATCAAAAGACACATGATGTACCTTACCCCAATGGAAAACAACGCCCTTCTTTGTCAACACATGCAAAGGTGCAGCAATGGTGCTGAAATCTTTAACAAAGCGGCGGTAGAAACCTGCAAGACCAAGGAAACTCCTCACCTGTGTGATAGTTTTTGGTACATGCCAGCTCTTTATGGCTTCAATCTTCACCTCATCCACCTCAATTCCCTGTGGAGTCACAACATAGCCAAGAAAAGAGACTCGATCCGTGCAAAAGGTGCACTTCTCAAGGTTACCAAATAAACATGCATCTCGTAAAGCATCAAAAACAGCACACAAATGATTCATATGTTCATCTATGGACTTGCTATAAATCAAGATATCATCAAAGTAAACTACCACAAATTTGCCAAAGAAAGCTCTTAAAACCTTATTCATCAAGCGCATGAAAGTACTAGGTGCATTAGTTAAACCGAAAGGCATTACTAACCACTCATATAATCTGAATTTGGTTTTGAAAGCTGTTTTTCATTCATCTCCAAGTTTCATTCTAATTTGATGGTAGCCACTACGCAAATCAATTTTAGTGAAAATTATAGCACCAAAAACTCATCAAGCATGTCATCAAGCCTAGGAATAGGATGACAATAGCTAATAGTAATATTATTAATGGCTCTACAATCTACACACATACGCCAAGTACCATCTTTCTTAGGAACCAAAAGTACAAGAACAGCACAAGGACTAAGTGATTGACGAACATACCCACGATCCAAAAGGTCTCGAACTTGTTGTTGTATCTCCTTAGTCTCCTCAGGGTTGGTCCTATAAGCAGCACGGTTTGGCAAACTAGCACCCGGAATCAAATCAATTTGATGCTCAATCCCTCTCAAAGGTGGCAATCCCGGCGATATCTCAGCTAGAAAAACATCCTCATACTCATCAAGCATGTCATCAAGCCTAGGAATAGGATGACAATAGCTAATAGTAATATTATTAATGGCTCTACAATCTACACACATACGCCAGGTACCATCTTTCTTAGGAAGCAAAAGTACAAGAACAACACAAGGACTAAGTGATTGACGAACATACCCACGATCCAAAAGGTCTCGAACTTGTTGTTGCATCTCCTTAGTCTCCTCAGGGTTGGTCCTATAAGCAGCACGGTTTGGCAAAGTAGCACCCGGAATCAAATCAATTTGATGCTCAATCCTTATCAAAGGTGGCAATCCTGGGGGTATCTCAGCTAGAAAAACATCCTCATACTCCTGCAAAAGGTTAGTGACAGCAGGAGGCAAAGCACTAGAAGCAATATCATCAAGCAAAAACAAAGCTTCTTTGCATATCAAAGCATAGCAAATATCATCATTATCAAAAATTTCAGCAAGCTCAGATTTTGTTGCAAGACATGAACGACCTTGTAATTTAATTCCAGCACCCTTAGAACTTGAAGAATCATTAACATTACTAAGTGTAGAATTAGAATTAACATGTTATTGAATTTCAAGACCTTTATTTTTCAAACTAGCAGCTCTTTCTAAATCAGCTTGTACAATTTCAGCAGGGGTCATTGGTAACAAAGTAGTTTTAGTTCCTTTATGCATAAATGTGTACTTATTACTTCTACCAAGGTGTACAGCATCATTATCAAATTCCCAAGGTCTACCCAATAAAAGTGAACATGCTTGCATGGGTACGACATCACAATCAACAGAATCCACATAAGAACCAAGGGATAAAGGAACTCTGTAAGTTTGTGTTACCTTAGCTTTTCCAGAGTCGTTTAACCACTAAATGTAGTACGGATGTGGATGTGGACGTGTGGTCAATGCAAGCTTGTTGACCACATCAGAACTCACTAAGTTATTGCAGCTCCCTCCATCAATGATGACACATGCTCAGTGGTTCTTGATAATAAAAAAAATCTAGAACAAGTTGTGGCGCTGCATCATCTCGGGCTGATGAACTTGTGTGCTAAGGACACGTTGAACAATAATGTTCATGTATCATGTGGTGTCTCCGCCTCCAAGGACGAGGTCAGTGCTGGTGGCAGCGACGTCCTCCTCCTCATCCTCCACATCGGAGGTGCTCATGTAACCGCCATCGTCTGACGCCACATATGCCCGCCTACTTGGACAATCTTTCTACACATGACCAAGTCCATAGCAGTGGTGGCACTGAATCCCTGTAGTGCGCCCCGTCAAAGCAACAGAGGAGGCACTACTAGCTGGTACCTGCATAGAAATTTTACCTGAGCGCGTAGAAGGTGCAGGGGCTGATCTTGGGGCTACAGAAACAACACCGGTTCCCTTCGTAGCTGCTAGTGGGGGCGGCCGGAAAGATGGCATGGGCAGCCCTGATGTCCCCGTCGAGCGTGGGGGGTAGGAGTTCCTTGACTTGCTGTGCTCCTCAAAAGCCTACAAAAGTCCCTGTGATTCTTTCTCTGCAAGCCTAGCATAATGGAAACACTGGGTGAGGGTATAATATTCTTTATAATCAAGGTTGTCCTAAATTTCTTTCCTTAAACTAGAATAAAAGTGACAAATCTGATCCTCTACTTTTTCAACTACAGCACAACGAATCAAACCCTTCTAAAGCTCACTAAAGTACTCCTGAACAGTTTTATCTCCTTGTTCTAATCGCTGCAGTTTATTACGAATCTCTCTATAAAAAGAAGGAGGACCAAAACGATCACGCATTGCTACCTTAAGTTCTTCCCAAGTAGTAGGCAAATCAGTTTCAACAGCTAGACCACTCCACCAAACAATAGCAAAGTCCTTAATCTCACTAGTGGCTTGTCTAACTCTATGTTGTTCAGGAACAAGGTGGGCATTAAATTTTTGTTCTACAGTCATCTCCCAATCAAGATAAACATCACCATCATACTGACCCGAAAACGAAGGAATTGAAAACTTATTTTAGCATACGGGTCATCTGGAGCATAGTTACCGTGTGGACGATGATTGTAGTTATGGAAACCACCCATACCTTGAGTATTATATTGCAAACGATGTCGTAATCATACGGTCCTTATAGCTGACCTGTCCACGGTGCCATCAGCCTTATACACCGTGTCTTTATCATGGACGTCTTCAACGTCATTGTTGTTGTTATTGGTGTTCGTATTGTTGGTTTTGGGAGCGGTCTCCAACGTGACAACTTAATCGGTTAACTTAGAGACTCGCTTCTCCAACAGATCAATGCTTTCTCCAATGTGAAGCTTGCTGACCGTATATATGACGGCTCTGGTGATCGTCTCTGCCAAATCACTCTGAGCAGCCTGTAAAGCCTTCTGGAGCTGCTCTTGGCTCACGCACTCAGCAAATTGTGAGGGTGAAGCCATCTCTCCGTCGTCACATCCTGCCATCGCAAACACCAAAATAGGAAACAAATAGTGAAGGTTATCCCTACAAAATTGCTAAGTAGTGGTGCCTCTCAACACAGCAAAAGGAGACTCCTTACAAAGCTCTTACAAAGTTCTGAAAAGCAAAACAAAGGATAACCGAGGTTTAAACTTAATTCAATTTTTTCTTTATCTTCCTGATTTTTTTTGAATTTTTTGATGAAGGCACACAGGGCGTAGCCAAGAGTGGTTATGCTCAACTTTGAGTCAAGAATCTCCTATAAAAATTTCAGCCAAAATGGACAACCGAGCGAAAAGTTATGCCCATTTTACCGAAGGGGGGTCGGAGTCGGTTTTCTAGAAACCCGAGGCGAAACCCGAGTCGGGTTTGGGGTCGGGTTTGGAATCGGGTAGGATTTTTTTTTGTGGCGTGGAGGCAGCGGAAAGTGGAATTTATGGGGATTGGTCCGGGGTGTTGACGGTGTGTTTAAGGTGGGATTAGGGTGGGACTAGGCTAGGTGTGTTGATCAATCAACCCTAGCACATAAAGCAAACAAAACAGAGGATGGTGAAGGGGATGCCGGCTAGGGTTGCAAGGGAAACACTACTGACGACAAAAACACAAACTAAACCAGCGACTAAACAAGAACTAGGGCACAAACTCAATACTACGGACTCTGAAATTGAAATATGCAGAGGCTAAACACGTGGTTTTGGGCGGAGGGAAATTTTTTTTGGGCTTTTCTGTGGACGATAGGATGAACACAAAACGAAATTAACTAAGGGTAGTGCAAACCTGACGGTGCACCTGATGCTCTGATTACCACTTGATGTGGACACGGGTTCCCGATCTTCCGAAAGGTTCTGGATACGTTGATTTGGTCGGAGGCGACACACAAATCGATCCGGCTTCAAAACAACACGTTCTAAACCCCGCAATCGCAGCACAACGTCTCCTCTGGTTATCAACCGTCCTAAAATGATTGACCTCACCGAGAAGGCTAATCCCTACCGGCGAATCAAGAACACAAGTAAGAACAAAGAAGAATGCAACACAATTGCAGATGTATTATGAATCTCACGAAGTTGGGGTCTCACAAACCGCGATGACGGTGAAACTGTTATGAACAGAATAATCTAAGCAAAACCCGAACCCTAATGGTGCGGCGGCGGCTGTATATGAAGACCCTAGGGTCATGCAAGACCCTCTGGATGCGCCCTTAATTGGGCTTGATGTAGATATGGCCCGATCTTCTGAGAGGTAAGGGGATAAATTCGAATTTGGGGAACTCGGCGTCGACGACCCGACTTGAATTAGACACGATCCAACCCCACAACCGTTACACCAAGCACAACTTGATTGTTCCTGCAAGCGAAATCGAGAACACAAGCAAGAGAGGAGAAACACGCAATCTGAAATTACAAATATGGATGAAGCGAATCACAAGAAAAGGTTCAAGCTCTGAAGACAAAAGGACTAATCGCCATAGTGGTGTAGAACAAGAACAGGGGCCCTGGATTACTGTAAAAGGACTTGTCGCCACAGTTACAATAATTCGATCAAGTCTCTCTCTAGAAAACTGAACTAAACAAAACTCAAAACTAAAAGACGGCGGCTACTGAGTTTCTGTAGGATCTAAGGAGGTCCTAGGGTTGGGGGCGACTAGGGGGGCACCCACAACATGGGCTTAAGGCCCGACATGATACATGGCCAAGTTGGCCCAAAATAGGTGGTGCAGCACCTTGTCATGGTCACATATTATGACTCACGACCCTTCTGGAGCTAGGACCAGAAACAAAACGACAGCGTCGTCATCCCCAAAGAACGCCTCGTTTGGACGTCGGATGTGGGAGATATCATCAAAACCGTGAAGGGGTGTCGGCTGAATCCGAGATGAATGTGGCGACCGAGTTGGTGACAACTTGTAACTTGGGGAAGGCCATGATATGCGCGTATCCAGCATGGTGATGTCCTCATCAGGGCTCAACTAGATACAAAGCCCAAAGGCCAAAAATAGGCGATGCAGCACCGAAACAGATTCTAGACCCTCCTTTGTTTCAACGATTCCCGATGACTCGGGATGAATTTTGATATGAGACTGGCGGCATTGGAAAGGTCTTCTTCTTATCTTTCGAAACATATGTAGAACATCCAAATCCGAGTCCGTATGCATCCTGTGCATCCGTTTTAGTGCAGACTGGTCCTAAGCCCCAAAACAGACTCGAAGTCGGTTTTGGTTGGGCCTCCACCTTGGCTTCCACGTCCTTGCTGGTCCTCCATGTCTCCCATTATCTCCTGGTCCTCTCCATGGTTCCTAATTATAATATAATCATTAGGTAGCAAACCATTCTCAAAAGTGACATATAATGAAGAACGTAGGAACGAGCTCACCTCTAAATTTAGTCGTCGTGCACGAGCTCTAGTCATTGGACCTTGCAAGTCCAGAATTGGAGGAGTGTTGCATGTATCCTTAGGAGTGATGTCCTCATCATCTCCAACCCTCTTCTAGAAAGATGAAGAGTGTCATGGAAAGGACCAACGATGAGTTGCTTACGGACAAGCTTGATTCTACTCAGAGGAGATTAGACAAGAATGATCATATCTCTGATAATGACACAGTCAAGCTAACTGAGTCTCATTCCACATTGGAGGAATGTGGGGAATTTGGTCATGTGAGAAAGGATTGCCCTAAGAATGCTAAGATGCTTAGTTATGTGAAGAGCCAAGGTTGAAAATGTTCCTATCAACCACAAAAGAATAGCTTTACCCCTTGATCATCTATGCAAAATGCAATCCCTCTTTGCATTGAATGCCAAGAGTTCATTCAAAATTAGGAAAAGATTAATCGGGACACTTGGCTAAGTTTAATGAGGTTGATTAGATCCTCGAGGGGATCAATGACAAAGTTATCGAAATTTGGTGTTCTAACCAGCAAATCCTCCAATTCATGAAAATGATGGAAAAGCAAATAGGACAATTGTCGGAAGCCATACAAGGCGATACTAGAACTATTCCAGGCAACACCCATTCTTCTGAGTAGTTGAAGGCAATAGCAACAAGGTTTGAAAAGCAAATAGAAGATCCCACAACCGTTACTGAAGCAAGGAAGGGTTGTGTCGATCGGCATGACGCGTGGGCCGACCGACACAGAGAGGATGCTAAGCGGCATAGTGCTGGTGCCGATCGGCACATGAAGGATATTGACCTAGCAGGACTGATGACGGGTACCAAGGGCAAAGAACCTACTCATACTACCTTCTTAGAGACACAACTTCTGACCAAGACAGAGAGAACTCGACCTTATTAAGACATTATGAAGAAGTTGTACACCAACATTCCATTCCTTGACACCCTATAGGTGCCCACCTATGCTATGTATATCAAGGAGATTATGAAAAGCAAGAAATTGTTGCCATCTGAGGGAGTAGTGTAGATGATAGAAGAAATGCCAACAACTATCAGTGATGTTGCTCTAGAAAAGAAAGCCGACCCAAGATCCCTCAGCATTCATTGTTTGATTTGGTCATAGAATTTTGAGAGGGCTCTATGTGATTTGGGCGCGAGTGTAAGTGTCATGCCTCACTATGTTTTCTAGAACTTGAATTTGCCTGAGTTGGAGCCTACAACCATGTGTTTGGAGTTTGCCGACCAGTCAGTCCACTACCCCGACGGTATTGCAAGAGATGTTCCTATCCAAATTGGAGATCCTGTTGTCTCCATGGATTTCATTGTGTTGGATATGGATAGGAGGACAAAAACATGATTGATTCTGGTCAGGCCATACTTGAGCACAACAAAGGTGAACGTCAATGTTGGCAGCGAGAACTCAGCTTCAATATAAGTTTAAATTTTGTCCAAAGGGAGAAGGATGCCGAGAGATTACTACCATGAAGAAGTATAAGTCAACATACCACAAGCGGATCGATGGCAATTGGAGGGACAATGAAAGCTCCATAGGATGAAGGAAGAATGAACAGAAAAACTTGTAGAATCACGAACATGCAACCCAAAGTCAGGGAGTCAAGTAATTGGTGTGTCTTTTTAAAAGTGCTTGGTGCTTTCGAGAGAGCAACCCTTTAAGGTTCATGGCCATCGACGTCACCCCAAGGTATGATGTTCTGGTGATGAATGACATACATGAAATGTGACTAATATCTACACGAGTGTTGTTCGTGTAGGAAACCTCTTCTACCTTATGATGATTGTCAACGGCGGCCTTGGCGATTGATGACAATGACCACAAGAATGGAGGCTTGATGAGCTTGATGGAGTCCAAGGGTTGATGAAGATGGATCAAGGCTAAGGACAAGCTATGGTGCATCTGTTGGGTACACTTGCCTAGTTGTTAGGGCTTTGAGTTCATGGGAAAAACTGGACTATCAAGAGGGTCTAGGTCATTCTCTTAGATCATGTCTAGTTGGTGATGCGCACGGTTGCTCGGTGAAATCACAAGCACTAGTTGACAGTGGAGAAGCCAAGGAGCTGTTTGAAGAAGCCGGGAAACAAAGTCAAGCGAGGATGAGGAGTTTTAGCTTCAGGATGAAGTGACCGGACAGAGGGGTCAGTGGTGACTGGACTGTATGGTCACTCAGAGGTTTTGTTTGGAGGATACAACAAAGAAGCGAGGAGACTGCTAGATTTGGGAGCTGTAAAGACCAGATAGTCCAGTCTACAGACCAGACAGTCTAGTCTGTACAGATCACTCTAGACAGCGAGGAAGGTAACATGCAAAATGTTTCTGTACTGGAGAGAGAAATTGACCAGACAGTCCGGTCAGCTGACCGTACGGTCCGATCAACAGGAGTCAGTAGAGGGGTTAGAGCCGTTGGAGCTCGATGTTGCAGTGACTGGATGGTCCAATCAGGCAGTGACTGGACAATCCGGTAAGTAGGCTTAGAAAGATGATTTCGTGGAGCAACGGCTAGTTTGACATTGGGAGCCTATATAACTTTGTTGCTGGGGTCTTTGTGACAACTCTTGGCTAGTGGAATACCTGAGAGCAGTTGGTAAGGTCCAAGAGGAAAAGAGGAGAGCACTAGGAGAGGATATTGGATATCTTGAGAGTGCTTGTGAGAGTAACAAGGAGCAATCTTGCACATCTAAGGCTAGGGTGTCCTTGAGGTTGTGATCTAGATTGTTACTCTTGGTCTATGGTGAGACCTAGACCGGTTAGGTGTCAGTGATCGAGCTCATCATGATTGGTTGTGAAGGTCATCAAGTGTTTGTACACGATTTGAGCCCGCCGGTGAAAGGGGCATCAATAGTGAGCGCCCATGTCAGCTTGGGGAGTCCGGCAAGTTGTCGAGGGAGGTGAGCTTGTGCCTTGGTGGCAGCGGTGATGCACACCATAGCTTCACTCTGGGAGTGATTGCGGGCTTGTGGGCAAGAACTCCACTTGGTGGAGGGAGGGACCGGAACACCGACGAGAGTGGTCCAACTAGGAGTAGGGGAAGGCGCCATCCTTCTGAGAGCTCAGGAAAAAATCATGAGCCATCTCTTACTCTACTTTTTACTTTGATGCATTACTTGCCGCATTTACATACTGTGCTATTCATGCTTGTGTGCTTGTCTTGTTCTAGTTGATTACCTTGTAGACTTGCATGAATAGACTTCTTGCCTGCTAGTAGTGTTTGAGCTTCCGCATTTCATTACTAGCATGTATAGGAGTTGCATTGGCTTGATTGCTTACCCTCGTATGTGTTTTACTACTCATGCTCGTGTGCACTAGTTCCTTATCTTGCAGAACTACATGAGTAGGCTCCTTTGCTAGCTTGTGGTTTGCTTCCGCATTGCTTTATTACTAGCTTGCATAGGAGTTGTATTGACTTGAGTGATCCACTAGTATGCTTAGGTTGTTGTTCCCTTCATTGGGCTTTTATCTTGCTAGTGTGATCACCACTGGAATTGTTATAGGAGTTGTTTGAGTAGTCAGTTTTGGAAATTGGTCAATTTGGTACATAGTGCGAGTTCCTGATTCACCCCCGCCCCTCTCGGTCGCTCGGTCCTTTCAAGTGGTATCAGAGCCAAGTGCTCATCATAAGGCTTAACCGCCTTGAGTAATGACCACATTGAGTTAGGATGTCATCCTATTCGGGGCTGGGTCATGGCTCATGGAAGGATCGCGTTAAAAGCTACCTCAATGCCATGATCCCGGATGAGTTGATGGATACTCTTGTGGACTTCGCCAATACCTTCACTGATAATCATGTGTATGATGATTGTGTGGAAGTGCCTAGTACTAGTGAGTGCCTAGATTCTTCTAGTGTTGACTTGATAGGTTGCTCTACTAGTGTGCCTAGTGTGATGATTGATAATGATGTGTCCCTTGGTCTTGCTTGCTGCTCTAGCATGACTAGTATTGATGATGTTTGTGAGCCTCCTAATGGTCTTTCTAGTAATTCTCTTGTTGAGGAGTTCTTTGCTTTTCGTGCTAATGACAATGATGACTTACTTGACTCTCTTATTCGCTTATGAGGTATTGTCGACAAGAATGTGATTGTCGAGAATCCTCTCCTTGCTACCGAGTAGCAAGCTCTTCTATGTCACCCTTGACCTTCTCATGGAGAAGAGTCTCTCTATCGAGGACGTGATCGATCTGCTCTTCAAGGATGAAGAGATCACCGCAAGCATGGTGGCGAAGAAGTCATCCAAGGCAAACAATGAACATCCTCAAGCAAATGGAGAAGTAGCTTCGAGCTCAAACTTCTTTGATCCCTCCACAAGATTGCCTTGCAACAGCTTCTACAACCCCTTCAGAGCAATACCTTCACCAAGTTCATCATCAAGTGCTACGTCAAGCTCTACCTCAAGTGCCATTCCAAGTTCTGCTTCAAGCACCTCGGGTGGACCAAGCATTGGCGTAGGGGGAGCACCAACAACAATGCTCGCTCGATCATTTGAGATGATCAATTGCGGCTTCGGCTCCAGCGCCCCCACCTCCTCTACCATAAGATCAACTTAGGCACATGTGTCGAGCCCGACAACAGGAGTTTTTCTTTTAATTTGATGAAAAAGTGAAAATCTCAAATGTTGACCTTTATGAGACTTTCTTGAGGATTTATGATCTTTGTAAGGACCGAAGGCGTACCGAGAGAGGGGGGGGGGGTGAATCGATAAGCCGCTCACGATTCCAATTACTTCAATTTCCACTACTTGAGTCTAACAATGGAAGCAACCTAAACAATTCTAGTAGACCAAGACCCTACACATGCTAGTGTTCATGATAAGGTAAAGCACGGAAGCCAAACAAACTAGCCTATGCAAGCCACAAGTCACCCTAGTCACTAGAGCACACAATTGCGGAATAGTAAAGAGAGGGTCAAGGAATGGTCATGATTTTTTCCTAAGGTCTTGGAATGATGGCGCCTTCCCCTAATCCTCATGATTTTTAAGAGCTTTCATTGGCAAATTTGTGGTAGTTTACTTTGATGATATCTTAATTTATAGCATCTCCATGGATGAACATATGAATCATTTGCGTGCTGTTTTTTATGCTTTGCGAGATGCACGTTTATTTGGTAACCTTGAGAAGTGCACCTTTTGCATAGATCGAGTCACTTTTCTTGGCTATGTTGTTACTCCACAGGGAATTGAGGTGGACGAGAAGATTGAAGCCATAAAGAGCTGGCCTGTACCAAAAACTATCACACAGGTGAGGAGTTTTCTTGGTCTTGCAGTTTCTACCGCTGCTTTGTCAAAGATTTCAGCACCATTGCTGCACCTTTGCATGAGTTGACAAAGAAGGGCGTTGTTTTCCATTGGGCTAAGGTACATCATGAGTCTTTTGATGCTTTGAAGGATAAACTTACACATGCACCATTGCTGCAATTACCTAATTTTGATAAGATTTTTGAGCTTGAATGTGATGCTAGTGGTATAGGCATTGGTGATGTTTTGATGCAAGATAGTAAACCTGTTGCATACTTTAGTGAGAAAATTACTGGGCATGTTTTGAATTACTCCACGTATGATAAGGAATTGTATGCACTTGTACATTGTTTAGAGACATGGCACCATTATTTGTTGCCCAAAGAATTTGTTATACATTCTGATCATGAATCACTTAAGTGTATTCGTTCTCAATGTAATTTGAACCGTAGACATGCTAAATGGATTGAGTTTATTGAGTTAATTTGAATCACTTAAGTAGGCGCTATACTTTATTGTCTCAACTTGATTGTAGAATTTTTGGACTTGAGGCAATTAAAGAACAATATGTTGCTGATGTTGATTATAAGGATGTATTGCTGCATTGTAAAGAAGGTTGTGCATGGAACAAATTTATGTTGAGTAATGGCTTCTTGTTTAGAGCTAACCGCCTATGCATTCTAGTTGGTTCCGTTCGTCTTTTGTTGTTACAGGAGGCACATGGAGGTGGATTGATGGGTCATTTTGGTACCAAGAAGACAGAGGATATTTTGGCCACACACTTCTTTTGGCCAAGGATGAGGAAAGATGTTGAGCGCTTTGTTGCTTGCTGCACTACATGTCAAAGAGCTAAGTCTCGCTTGAATCCATATGGTTTATACATGCCACTTCCTGTTCCTTCTATTCCTTGGGCAGATATTTCTATGGACTTTGTTTTAGGACTGCCTAGGACTAAGAGGCGGAGTGATAGTATTTTTGTTGTTGTGGATAGATTTTCTAAGATGGGACACTTTATACCATGTCATAAGACTGATGATGCTAGTTATATTGCTGATCTCTTTTTCAATGAAATTGTACGTTTCCACGGTATGCCTTCTACTATTGTTTCAGATCGTGATGCAAAATTCTTGAGTCACTTTTGGCGCACGCTTTGGAATAAGTTGGGTACAAAGTTGTTGTTTTCTACAACTTGTCACCCACAAACTGATGGACAAACTGAGGTGGTGAACCGTACTTTGGGTACTATGTTGAGAGCTATTTTGAAGAAAAAATTGAAGCAATGGGAAGAATGTTTGCCTCATGTTGAGTTTGCATATAATCGGGCAACACATTCTACTACCAAGGTAAGTCCTTTCAAGGTAGTGTATGGTTTTGATCCCCGTACTCCACTTGATATACTTCCTCTACCTATTCATGAGAGAGTTCATGTTGATGCTAAGGAGCGTGCTGAATTTATTTTGAAAATTCTTAAGACCACTAAACTTAGCATTGAAAAGATGAATCAAAAATATAAAATTGCTGGTAGTAAAGGTAGAAAGGAAGTAAAACTTGATGTAGGAGATTTAGTATGGTTACACTTGAGAAATGATAGATTTCCGGATTTGAGAAAGTCTAATTAATGCCTAGAGGTGATGGTCCTTTCAAAATAATTGAGAAGATTAATGATAATGAATACAAACTTGAGTTGCCTCCCGAGTTCGGGGTTAGTCCTACTTTTAACATTTCAGATTTGAAACCATACTTGGAAGAAGAGAATGAGCTTGAGTCACGGACAACTACACTTCAAGAGGGGGAGGATGATGAGGACATCACTCCCAAGGATACATGCAACACTCCTCCAATTCTGGACTTGCAAGGTCCAATGACTAGAGCTCGTGCACGACGACTAAATTTAGAGGTGAGCTCGTTCCTACGTTCTTCATTATATGTCACTTTTGAGAATGGTTTGTTATCTAATGATTATATTGTAATTCAGAACCATGTAGAGGACCAGGAGATGATGAAAGAAGGACTTGGAGATGTGGAGGACCAGCAAGGACGTGTAAGCCAAGGTGGAGGCCTTTCAAGGTAGTGTATGGTTTTGATCCCCGTACTCCACTTGATATACTTCCTCTACCTATTCATGAGAGAGTTCATGTTGATGCTAAGGAGCGTGCTGAATTTATTTTGAAAATTCTTAAGACCACTAAACTTAGCATTGAAAAGATGAATCAAAAATATAAAATTGCTGGTAGTAAAGGTAGAAAGGAAGTAAAACTTGATGTAGGAGATTTAGTATGGTTACACTTGAGAAATGATAGATTTCCGGATTTGAGAAAGTCTAATTAATGCCTAGAGGTGATGGTCCTTTCAAAATAATTGAGAAGATTAATGATAATGAATACAAACTTGAGTTGCCTCCCGAGTTCGGGGTTAGTCCTACTTTTAACATTTCAGATTTGAAACCATACTTGGAAGAAGAGAATGAGCTTGAGTCACGGACAACTACACTTCAAGAGGGGGAGGATGATGAGGACATCACTCCCAAGGATACATGCAACACTCCTCCAATTCTGGACTTGCAAGGTCCAATGACTAGAGCTCGTGCACGACGACTAAATTTAGAGGTGAGCTCGTTCCTACGTTCTTCATTATATGTCACTTTTGAGAATGGTTTGTTATCTAATGATTATATTGTAATTCAGAACCATGTAGAGGACCAGGAGATGATGAAAGAAGGACTTGGAGATGTGGAGGACCAGCAAGGACGTGTAAGCCAAGGTGGAGGCCTTTCAAGGTAGTGTATGGTTTTGATCCCCGTACTCCACTTGATATACTTCCTCTACCTATTCATGAGAGAGTTCATGTTGATGCTAAGGAGCGTGCTGAATTTATTTTGAAAATTCTTAAGACCACTAAACTTAGCATTGAAAAGATGAATCAAAAATATAAAATTGCTGGTAGTAAAGGTAGAAAGGAAGTAAAACTTGATGTAGGAGATTTAGTATGGTTACACTTGAGAAATGATAGATTTCCGGATTTGAGAAAGTCTAATTAATGCCTAGAGGTGATGGTCCTTTCAAAATAATTGAGAAGATTAATGATAATGAATACAAACTTGAGTTGCCTCCCGAGTTCGGGGTTAGTCCTACTTTTAACATTTCAGATTTGAAACCATACTTGGAAGAAGAGAATGAGCTTGAGTCACGGACAACTACACTTCAAGAGGGGGAGGATGATGAGGACATCACTCCCAAGGATACATGCAACACTCCTCCAATTCTGGACTTGCAAGGTCCAATGACTAGAGCTCGTGCACGACGACTAAATTTAGAGGTGAGCTCGTTCCTACGTTCTTCATTATATGTCACTTTTGAGAATGGTTTGTTATCTAATGATTATATTGTAATTCAGAACCATGTAGAGGACCAGGAGATGATGAAAGAAGGACTTGGAGATGTGGAGGACCAGCAATGACGTGTAAGCCAAGGTGGAGGCCGAACCAAAACTGACTTCGAGTCTGTTTTGGGGCTCAGGACCAGTCTGCACTAAAACGGAGCCCCAGGACACATACGGACTCGGATTTGGACACACTACATATGCACGGAAATATAAGAAGAAGTCCTTTCCAATGCCGCCGGTCTCATCAAAATTCATGCGGAGTTATCGGGAATCGTCGAAACATGAGAGGGTCCAGAATCTGTTTCGGTGCTGCATCGCCTGTTTTTGGCCTTTAGGATTTGTATCTAATTGAGCCCAATTAGGGGCGCGTCCAGAGGGTCTTGCATGATCCTAGGGTCTTCATATACAGACGCCACTGCACCATTAGGATTCAGGTTTTGCTTAGATTATTCTGTTCATAACAGTTTCATCGTCATCACGGTTTCTGAGACCCCAACTTCGTGAGATTCATAATACATCTACAATTGTGTTGCATTCATCTTTGGTCTTGCTTGTGTTATTGATTCATAGGCAGGGATTAGCCTTCTGGGCTGGTCATTCATTTTAGGACGGTTGATACCCAGAGGAGATGCCGTGCTACGATTGCGGGGTTCAGAACGTGTTGTTCTGAAGCCAGATCGATTTGTGTGTCGCCTCCGACCAAATCAACGTATTCAAAACCTTTTGGAACATCGAGAACCCTTGTCCACATCAGACTTGGAGACATGGAGGACCAGCAAGGATGTGGAAGCCAAGGAGGAGGCCCAACCAAAACCGACTTCGACTCTGTTTCAGGGTTCAGGACCAGTCTACACAAAAACGGATGCCCAGGACGCATACGGACTCGGATTTAGACGTTCTACATATGCTCGCAAAGATATGAAGAAGACCTTTCCAATTCCGCCGGTCTCATGTCAAAATTCATCCGGAGTCATCAGGAATCGTCAAAACAAGAGAGGGTCCAGAATCTATTTCGGTGATGTGTCACCTGTTTTTGGCCTTTGGGCTTTGTATCTTGTTGAGCCGAATTAGGAGCGCGTCCATAGGGTCTTGCATGACCATAGGGTCTTCATATACAGCCGCCAGCGCACCATTAGGGTTTGGGTTTTTCTTAGATTATTCTGTTAAAAATAGTTTCGCCATCATCACGGTTTGTGAGACCCCAACTTCGTGAGATTCATAATACATGTGCAATTGTGTTGCATTCTTCTTTGTTCTAGCTTGTGTTCTTGATTTGCAGGCAGGGATTAGCCTTCTCGGTGAGGTGAATCATTTTAGGATGTTGATAACCAGAGGAGACGTCGTGCTATGTTTGCGGGGTTTAGAACGTGTTGTTCTGAAGTCGGATCGATTTGTGTGTCGCCTTCGACCAAATCAACGTATCCAGAACCTTTCGGAAGATTGGGAACCCTTGTCCACATCACATAAAGTGTAAAATCAATAGCTCACAATCATACAAAGATCAAAAATAGATAGCAAGGTATAAACACCAAGAACTATACAATATAAACACCAAGAACTATACAAGCTAAGCAGAAAGATTGACTAGCTTAGAGAGAATCAAATTTTGCTTATCATGATAGAATCTGTCACCACATGTGTAGGTACTCCCATCCAAGGCAAAACAAGCATTAAGTGAATCATAAGAATCTAGTCAGTTTCAATCTCAACTAGGGCAACAAGTATACGCAAAAATGAGCTTTACAAACACTCACATATGCAACAGAGACTCATTTGATCAAGTGTTTATTGTTTATCCTCATTTGTCCTCTTATCCATACGGAGAATCGCACTACTAGGTACGGCAAACACCTCGAGGCCTCAAGTCACAATGTTTGGATTTAGCATTTTTGAATTAGTCTTGATCAAAAGCACTTAGCAGATTATCCATGATTTATTCATAAGAAAAAAGAGCATGACTTTGTGGCAAAAGGAACACATGTTCCCACAATGTCCCATCATGAGCTAAACATTTGCAAAGCCTTCCATTTCGCAAACACAAGGTGCCAAGGCCAAGATATCCTCTAAACTAGCCTCAATGCAAGTTTCAACAAGGATAAAAGCAATTATACACATGGTGAGCAAGTTTTAGCAAGATTAGTTCATAAGGTTCACAAGAAGCTAAGTTTACCTTTAAGATTAGCAAGTTGCTCACATGAATCTATAACATGCCATGTAGAAAATCTAAGCATGAGAGATTACCATCACATCCACACAACTTAGCTCAAGCTCAAACATAGCAAAGAGAAATGCAAGAAAGCATAAGAATCAAAGCTCATCTACCAATGCATATATTACATATGAGATGCAATGCATAAAAGGTAAGATACATATATGCAAATGAACACCAACTCCCCCTTAAATGATGCCATAAGGATGACACACACCGAGTTTCCCCCAAAGACAAGCATGTCTAGTAGCCTCTAGGGCATGGTGAGGATATCAGCTAGTTGGTTTCTGGTGTCGATGTATTTGAGCTCAACATGCCCCTTCTCAACATTGTCTCTCTGGAAGTGGAATCGCACATTGATGTGTTTTACCTTACTATATTGGATTGGGTTTTTGGCTAAGCATATGGCACTGGATTTATCACACATGAGTGGAACTCTCTTAAATGTTAACCCATAATCCCTCATTATAGATACAACCCATAGGATTTGTGAGTAGCAGCTAGCGGCAGCTACATACTTAGCCTTTGTGGTGGATTGGGCTACACTCGACTTCTTACGACAAAACCAATAGATCAAAGAAGTACCCAAGAAATGGCAAGTACCAGAAGTGCTCTTCCTACCAACTCTATACCCAGAAGTCTGCATCCAAATACCCAATGAGATCAAGAGATGAAGATGCAGTGTACCAAAGACCAAACTCAAGGGTGTATTTGAGATACCTGAAGATGCGCTTGACAGCCTTGCCATGAGTCACCCTTGGGGAAGCTTGAAAGCGAGCACAAAGACACACCACAAAGTGTATGTCGGGTCTTGTCGCTGTCAGGTCCAAGAGGGAGCCAATCATGCTCCTGTACTCCCTTTGGTCCACCGCTTCACAGTCTTGATCAGGGTCAAGTGCCGTTGTAGTGGACATTAGTGTAGACAATGACTTCACATTGACCATGTCGAATTTCTTCAGGAGATCCTTCGTGTACTTGGCTTGATGTATGAAAGTGCCTTGCTTGCACTGCTTGATTTGAAGCCTGTTGGTGGTTTCTAGATGCCCATTTTATCTACCAAAAAGGGATGTTTTGCATCTTAATTTGGTGGTTTGGACTAACAGTTAACCCCATATTTTCATATAATTGTAATTGTTCTGTGTGACACCCAGGTGTCTCACTTTTGTTTAACAAGCATGTTAAGCACAAATCATGATAGAGGCCACCCATTGAATTAATTCTAAACACATAAAAACCCTGCAACCAAGTTATTGAAGCAACCCAAAAATTTCAATACAACTTATGACAAATAATTTCATAAACAACTTGGTAATATAAAAATAGAATATTATGAATTTATTGGGCATTTTATCTGATTAGCAAGACCCATAATTAATTAATTAATTCTTAAGTAACTAATTGATGCATTTATTAAATTCTAAAAATATTTTAATGAAAATTTCAAATAAACTTCACCATGGTGTTCTCCACTATTTAATCAGTCAGCCCACCAAATTTCACAATATTTGGAAATGCCTAACTATTTTATTTTAAATTAATTAAAACTATCTTTGACGAAGGACCTATTTACGCTAAATCTTTTCTTTTAGGGGGTTCAGAGGAAAATCTCCTCTTCTTCTTCCTCACTGGCGCAGAGCCCCCCCCCTGCCGATGCCGATGCACCACCTGGGCCTCCTTCACAGTCACCTCGGGACACCGCACCGCTACAGAGCCTTTGACCTCTGCTCTGCCCCTCTACCTCTCTGCCTTGCCTGCCGCGTGCGCCCAACCGCCTCCTCTTCCCCTCTGCAACATCAACATGGTCGCCTGCAACGGCTTCAATGCCGAGCGCTCCTACCTCTTCCCCCTCGCTTGACCGCACGCATTAGAATGCGCTAAATCACGCGACACCCCGAGCCCCCCCCCCCCCCCACAAGGACACTCCCTCTCTGCACTCTGCCCTCTCTCTCTCTTGTTTCTGTTTCTCCCTTCACCATTCCGCCATTAACGGCTAGAGCTCGAGCTCAAATTGCCACTGCTCCCACACCCCCGAGCCGAGTCCAGAGCCAAACAGAATCGCATGAACCCTCTCCTACTTCCCATACTCTTCGCTCAGCCAGCCCTCGATCGAATTCGAGTTGATTTGGGAAAATCCGAGACGTGCTTCTGGTCGGGCTCCAATGGCACCGACTTCAAATTTGCCAAATTAGGTGAGCCTCGGCCTTTGATTCTTTCTTCACCCGTGTGCAACTTGTTCCCGAACACACCTGATTGCTTTTTTCCCCCTGTTTCTTCTCGCGAGGCCACTGCACACCGACTTCTCCGGTTGATCTCGCCCCCACCAACAGAACCGAGCCACCCCCATAGTGAAAACCCCTGTTCCCACAACCGTCCATGATGACATCCTCGACGCCGAGCTTCTGCATGTCCCCGTGATGCTGTGGGCGAAGACGGCGACCGAATCCGTGTGTCGTAGCTGAAACACGACGCCACCGAGCCTCTCTCTTCCGCTGCCTCTCGCCGACGACCAACCCCCATGAGTCTACCACCTCGCGATCACCACCACTGGACTCGCCTTGACGCGCTGAGCATGACCGAGCTGTCGCGGCGAGGTTTAGTCACGCGTAGACGCCGACGGCGAGGTTTGACCAACTCTAGCGAAATCCCGACGCCGCTGACCCCGGCCACACTGGCATCCCACTGGCACCCAATGTGGCACCCACGTGTGGCCGACGTGGAACTAGGTGTCGCCTACGTGGCACTCTTTTAAACCAGAAATACCAGAAAATTGCCAGAAATTGTTAAAAACTTCCAAAATTGATAGTAAATTGAATTCAAAACCTTTTTGGCACAAACAAATTTTGTTAGGTTCATCTTAAGGAGCTCTATTTTAGTAAAATGACAAATCACTGTCTCTGTACATGTATTTTAATAATACATTAAATTGTTAAAACACCAATTAATTCACCATAAATTCTAGGAATGGAATTAAATGCTGATTTTTGGCATGCTAAGTAAATACATGAACATCTACAAACCCAAATTTTGGTTTGGAAAAATATGAATTATATTATGGTCTCGAATTTATTTAGGGTTTTTGATCAGATTAATCCGAGTAATTATTCTGTAAATATTCGGCCCTTGCCACATGGCACAAAAATCACTAATGTGGTCCTCTGTCCACAGTAAATCACACATGTCCTGAAATATAAATTTGTTTTGCTATTTAATTAATTACCCGTGTCACTTATTTACCTTGTTTAATTGCATAAAGAATATATATACCTAAAATCTTAATTAACAACCAACTTTCTCTGAAGCATATGGCTTCGAGAACATAAAATAAATTTAATTGACATTAAAACACGATGTGCTTGCATGCATCATGTCATTGCATTCAACGGTATTTCGCTAATACCGTTAAATACCATTCCATCATATAGGCAAGGACAACCAGGAGCAAGAAGAGGATTTTCAGAAGGACGTTGACCCTCAAGAGCAGGAAGTAGAAGTTGCTAACAGTAGTATTGATCCAGGCAAGCCCTGGTTTACATTCGCCTCTTTACAAATTTTGCTAGTTTACAGTAATACTAGTGTCTATACTTATTGTTGCATTAGGTCATAGGAGTTGATTGAAACCCACCTTGCGTGATACCCAAATGACCTATGCTATTGTCTTAGAACTTGGTAGAATCAGTACTATTATGCTATTATTGCTAGTCTCATTAATAAGGTACTATTATTACTAAGAATGAACTTGACCACTGGAACGGGAACTAATAAAAGAAGTTTATTTGATGTTATGATCAGGCAGGGATAATGCATGTGTTGGTTTGCAGCCAGAGTCGATGGAAGTTGACCTAATCCCGTCAGTTATTAAAGGGAGATAATTATCAAGAGACAGAAGACAACAACGGAGACGGCAATCCCGAGAACCAGTTATTAGAACTAGGGTTTCAGGATATTGGTGGCAGAAGGTCGGTCAACACTGACGAGATCCACCAGAAGGGAGGTCGTGCTGACCAACGCGATGCATGCACCGATCGGCTTGTGCGTGTTCCAGCGCTATTTCTCATCCCTCTGCTATGTCTAGCGGAAGGATGAGTGAGTAGTCTCATATTCTCTTCTCTGGTGCGGGGATCTAGTCATGTAACTCTCATGCTTATTGATTCTCTCTCGATGAATTTAATCTATGTGATGAACCTGATTGCATATCTTTTTATCCCTTTCATTAGTGTATCGGCCAATACAGTTTTGCCCATTACATAGTGCAAGAAACCAGTGGGGAGCTAATAACCTCTATAGTGACAACCGGGGTGAATAAAACCACCATGTCTTGTATAATATTAGAATCATCACTCGAGTTGATAAGAGTAAGGTTGCATGCTAGTGAACCAATCTTAAGGAGAGAATCCTTCATTATCCTGTTACCTCTTCAATAACATTCACCCTTCACTCTCTCACCGTCACCATTAACATCAACCAAAACATTGCAATTTATTAGTAACCCTTTAATAGTAATAGTTCCGCTCATTCCTAGTGGATTTGATAACCTTGGAATACATTGAGGGAAAAAGAGCTACAACTGTACATCGTCCTCTTGTGGTATATAAGTGGGTGAGTAACTGCGACCAACAAAGCCCAAGAAAGAAGGTGAGCTCGCCCATCATCGACATCTAATATTCACTTTGCATGGCTTCCTAAAATCTGGACATAAGAATATGAGAGGAACCACTAAAGATGATATCATCCACGTAAATTTGAACCATTAGAAAGTCATTGCCATGCCTGAGAGTGAACAAGGTTTTATCAACACACCCCATGACATACCCGCGCTCTAGCAAGAAGGTCTTAAGCCTAGCATACCATGCCCTATGTGCTTGCTTTAGCCCGTACAAAGCCTTCTAAAGCTTGTACATACGATTTGGGTATTTATGATGCTCAAAGCCAGGTGGTTGTTTTACATAGACCTCTTCCTCTATGAAACCATTTATGAAAGCACTCTTTACATCCATTTGGTAGAGTCTAATGTCCTTAGAGGCAGCAAATGCAAGTAAGATCCTAATAGCTTCTATGCGTGCAACAGGAGCAAAGGTTTCACCATAGTCTAAGCCCTCCACTTGACTGAAACCCTGAGCAACAAGCCTAGCCTTGTTCCTAACTACCTCACCATCTTCCCCATGCTTGTTTTTAAATACCCATTTGGTTCCTATGACATTGACACCAACAGAAGGATCTACTAGGGTCCACACTTTGTTTCTCTGAAAGTTCTCCAAATCCTCATGCATGGCATTAACCGAATGTTCATACGATAGTGCGTGTCCAACATCCTAGGGTTCAAAGGTTGCAGCAAAGAGAGAATTGGTAAAGCAGGAGAGATGTGTAGACCTTGACCTTGTTGTCCTCTCATAAAGATTACTGATCATTTGTTGAGGTGGATGTTGACGCTGAATGTGGCTGGGGGCCTGTCTCTCAGAGTGTACCTGCCCCTCTACCACAGCTGGAGCTCGCTCAACAGCCGCTGAAGTCGATGTAGAAGCTTCTGGACCCTCTGCTGGAGTAGTGGTAGCAGCAAGAACAAGCTCAGATGAGAGATGAAGTGAATCATCGTCATCATCATCCAAGCCCTATAGGTCCTCTTTTACAAAGATGCTTTCCTTCAGCTCCTTATTACCTGCGGACTCAATCACATTCCATGCACAAGAATTTAATTCATCAAAGGTTACATCGCAGGATTCTATGATGGTGTTAGTTTCCAAATTCAACACTTTGTAGGAATGACCATGGAGTAACCCTAAACCGTAAACCGTCTGGTCTGTACAGATCACTCTGGGCAGCGAGGAAGGTAACGCACAAAATGTTTCTATACTGGAGAGAGAAATAGACCAGACAGTCCAGTCAACTGACCGTACGGTCCGATCAACAGGAGTCAACAGAGGGGTCAGAGCCATTGGAGCTTGATGTTGCAGTGATTGGACGGTCCAATCAGGCAGTGACCGGACAGTCCAGTAAGTAGGCCTAGAAAGCTGATTTCATGGAGCAACAGCTAGTTTGAGGGTGGGAGCCTATATAACTTTGTTGCTGGGGTCTTTGTGACAACTCTTGGCCAGTGGAATACCTAAGAGCATTTGGTAAGATCCAAGAGGAAAAGAGGAGAGCACTAGGAGAGGATATTGGATATCTTAAGAGTGCTTGTGAGAGTAACAAGGAGCGATCTTGCACATCTAAGGCTAGGGTGCCCTTGAGGTTGTGATCTAGATTGTTACTCTTGGTCTATGGTGAGACCTAGACTGGTTAGGTGTCGGTGATCGAGCCTATCATAATTGGTTGTGAAGGTCGTCACACATTTGTACACGATTTGAGCCCGACGGTGAAAGGGGCATCAATAGTGAGCGCCCGTGTCGGCTCAGGGAGTCCGGCAAGTTCACGAGGGAGGCGAGCTTGTGCCTTGGTGGCAGCGGTGACGCACACCATGTCTTCACTCTGGGAGTGATTGCGGGCTCATGGGCAAGAACTCCACTTGGTGGAGGGAGGGACCAAAACTCCGACGGGAGTGGTCCAACGAGGAGTAGGGGAAGGCACCATCCTTCCGAGACCTTAGGATAAAATCATGAGCCATCTCTTACTCTACTTTTTACTTTGATCCATTACTTGATGCATTTACATATTGTGCTATTCATGCTTGTGTGCTTGTCTTGTTCTAGTTGATTACCTTGTAGACTTGCATGAATAGACTTCTTGCTTGCTAGTAGTGTTTGAGCTTCCGCATTTCATTAGTAGCATGTATAGGAGTTGCATTGGCTTGATTGCTTACCCTTGTATGTGTTTTACTACTCATGCTTGTGTGCACTAGTTCCTTATCTTGTAGAACGGCATGAGTAGGCTTCTTTGCTAGCTTGTGGTTTGCTTCCACGTTGCTTTATTACTAGCTTGCTTAGGAGTTGTATTGACTTGAGTCATCCACTAGTATGCTTAGGTTGTTGTTCCTTTCATTAGGCTTTTATCTTGCTAGTGTGATCACCACTAGAATTGTTATAGGAGTTGTTTGAGTAGTCAGTTTTGGAAATTGGTCAATTTGGTACATAGTGCGAGTTCCCAATTAACCCCCGCCCCTCTCGGTCACTCGGTCCTTTCAAGTGGAATCAGAGCCAAGTGCTCATCATAAGGCTTAACCGCTTTGAGTGGTGACCACATTGAGTTGGGATGTCATCCAATTCGGGGCTGGGTCATGGCTCATGGATGGATCATGTTAAAAGCTACCTAAATGCCAAGATCCCAGATGAGTTGATGGATACTCTTGTGGACTTTGCCAATACCTTCACTGATAATCATATGTATGATGATTGTGTGGAAGTGCCTAGTACTAGTGAGTGCCTAGATTCTTCTAGTGTTGACTTGATAGGTTGCTCTACTAGTGTGCCTAGTATGATGATTGATAATGATGTGTCTCGTGATCTTGCTTGCTGCTCTAGCATGACTAGTATTGATGATGTTTGTGAGCCTCCTGTTGGTCTTGCTAGTAATTCTCTTGTTGAGGAGTTTGCTTTTCGTGCTAATGATAATGAGGACTTACTTGACTCTCTTATTCACTTACGAGATATTGTGGACAAGATTGTGATTGTCGAGAAGATTCTCTCTTTGCTACCGAGTGGCAAGCTCTTCTATGTCACCCTTGACCTTCTCATGGATAAGAGTCTCTCTGTCAAGGATGTGATCATTCTGCTCTTCAAGGATGAAGTGATCACCGTGAGCATGGTGGTGAAGAAGTCATCCAAGGCAAACAATGAACATCATCAAGCAAATGGAAAGAAGTAGCTTCGAGCTCAAACTTCTTTGATCTCTCCACAAGATTGCCTTGCAACAGCTTCTATAACCCCTTCAGAGCAAGAACTTCACCAAGTTCATCATCAAGCGCTACGTCAAGCTCTACCTCAAGTGCCATTCCAAGTTCTACTCCAAGCACCTCGGGTGGACCAAGCATTGGCATAGGGGGAGCACCAACAGCAATGCTCGCTCCATCATTTGAGATGATCAATTATGGCTTCGGCTCCAGTGCCTCCACCTCCTCCACCATAAGATCGTCTTTGGCACATGCGTCGAGCCAGACAACAGGAGTTTTTCTTTCAATTTGATGAAATAGTGAAAAACTCAAATGTTGACCTTTATGAGACTTTCTTGAGGATTTATGATCTTTGTAAGGACTGAAGGCGTACCGAGAGGGGCGGGGTGAATCAGTAAGCTACTCACGATTCCAATTACTTCAATTTCCTCTATTTGAATCTAACAATGGTAGCAACCTAAACAATTCTAGTAGACCAAGACCCTATACATGCTAGTGTTCATGATAAGATAAAGCACGGAAGCCAAACAAACTAGCCTCTGCAAGCCACAAGTCACCCTAGTCGCTAGAGCACACAATTGCGGAATAGTAAAGCGAGGGTCAAGGAATGGTCATGATTTTTTCCTGAGGTCTCGGAAGGATGGAGCCTTCCCCTAATCCTCCTTGGACCACTACCGCCGGAGTCTAGGTCCCTCCCGCCACAAAGTGGAGTTCTTGCCCACGAGCCCACAATCACTCCTAGAGTGAAGACACGGTATGCGTCACCACTGCACAAAGCACAAGCTCGCCTCCCTTGAGAACTTGCCGGACTCCCCAAGCCGACACGGGCGCTCACTAGCGATGCCCCTTTCACTGGCAGGCTCAAACCATGTACAAACGTGTGATGGCCTTCACAATCGATCATGATAGGCTCGATCACCGACACCTAACTGGTCTAGGTCTCACCATAGACCAAGAGTAACAATCTAGATCACACCCTCAAGGACACCCTAGCCTTGGATGTCCAAGTTGCTCAAGTTACTCTCAACTAGCACTCTCAAGATATGCAATATCTCCTCCTAGTGCTCTCCTCTTTTCCTCTTGGACCTTACCAAATGCTCTCTGGTATTCCACTGGCCAAGAGAGGTGCCAAAGACCCCAGAAACAAAGTTATATTGGCTCCCAACCTCAAACTAGTCGTTGCTCCACGAATTCACCTTTCTGGACGTACATACCGTACAGTCCGGTCTCTCCCAGACCGGACCATATGGTCACTTTGGTAACGGCTCTCCTAGCCGTTGGCTCAATTGTGTCTAGGCAAATCCCTCACATTGACCAGACTGCCTGGTCAGTAGACGGACCATCCAGTCTATAGAACTATCGGACATGTCCGACACATCGGACATCGTCGTCCTGACTCCAAAACGTTGGCTTCCTCTCTGCATTGTTTCTTAGCTGAACTGATCATACGGTCCGGTCACCTAACCATACCGTCCGGCCTATATAGTTCTTGCACAGTCAGATTCCTCACTTCTTGCTAGATTCCTAGACAACTCCACATAGTAACCGTACAGTCCGGTCACCACTGACCACTCTGTCCGGTCTCTATGTCCAGAAGCTAAAACTTATCGTCCTCGCTTGACTTCATTTCCTGGCTTCTCCGAACAGCTCCTTGGCTTCTCCACTGTCACCTAGTGCTTGTGATTTCACCGAGCAACCTTGCACATCACTGACTAGACATGATCTAAGAGAATGACCTAGACCCCCTTGATAGTACGGTTTTTCCTATGGACTCAAAGCCCTAACAACTAGTAAAGTGTTCCAAACACTTGCACCATAGCTTGTTCTCCGCTTTGATCATCTCCATCAACCCTTGGACTCCATCAAGTTCACAAGCCTCAATGCTTATTGTCATTGTCATCAATCGCCAAGGCAACCATCATCCATATGATGTGTAATAGAGTTAAGAGATGATTCCTACATAGACACCACTCATGTAGACATTAGCCCACAATTTCATAGTTGTCATCTATCACCAAAACATCCATACCTTGGGGATCCAATCACCAATGGTCATGAAGCTTACAATCTCCCCCTTTTTGGTGATTTATGACAACCACTAATTAATCAAAGTTTTGATCATTAAACAACCGGGCTAAAAGAGCTACACAAAGAACGAGAGACACCATAACAACATATGAGAGAAACGCATAATGTCCTACTCAATCAACCATCATCTAGAGATACAAGGAAAAGAGTGAAAAGCATACTCTAGATGAAATATGCATGCATGTTGTGGCAAAAAATTAGAGAAAAGCATAAGGACATGCAATGCAAGACATGAGTGATGAGATGCAACAAGTTAGCATGGCATTGCATAAGAATTAAGAACAAGTATTCATCATCATGATATCATACACATGCATATAAGATAATTAACGAATACAAGGCACTGCATATGATAAGGGAATAAACCAAGTGAGATTAAAATGAGTCAAACACAAGCGAAGGAAAACCATGACTCATCAAAATCCACGTACATCGAGAAGCTCCAACAAAATAAGATCCAAATGTATCTAACTCCCAAAGACCTCGTATGCTCCCCCAAGATACAAGCTACTCTCGATCATGCAGGATCACACTCCCACTCCCCCAAGACCTAGGATATTCTCCCCCTTTGGCAACAAGCACCAAAAAGTGGAAAAGAAGAACATCTACGCACTCGTGGTCGAAGGAAGTGGTGCAGCGATGTCCTCTAAAGGCTCTGCTCTGGGCTGCTCCTGTGCTGGATCCTGCTGTGCTCCCTGAACCTGTGCCGCCTTAGCATCCATCTGCTCAAAGAAGTCAAGGTCTACAGGCAACTCAGACCCTCTATCCTATGCTGCTGGTGTGACTGTGGTAGTCTCCTGAGCTGAAGTATGAAGAAGAATGAGATCTGCCACGTCCTGCTGAGAGAAGCCTCCACGAACAAGATCCTCTGCTACCTGAGGGATGTGCGAGTTGACTGTAGAAGAAGGAAGGGGAGCTGTAGCTGACTCTAGGGAGGGGTGGGAGTGTGCATGGGTAGTGTGCAAAATGTCAAAGAATAGACTCCTGACAGGTAAGTGGTGAGTAGTGGAGGGTCCTGCCATCTATGAGGTCGACGAGTGAGAAGCTGAGACGAACAGTGCAGACACAGAGAACGCTGACACAGGGGAGAACTAAGCTGTAGGAAGTGTCTGTCCTGCTCCCCCTGTCGGTAGAACCCCTGAGAGTGACAGTCCACTAGAATAGGTAGTCATCAAAGTAGTGTAGGGTCCTAGCTAAGTCTGTAGCTGCTGGTACTATGGGAACACTTATGGTCCTGGCTGCTGACGGGCCTGCCTCTGGGTCAACTCCATCATCTGAGTCATCAGGGCTGTAAGAAGTGCAGTATGCTGCCTTTGAATCTCTGCCAGGCTCCTGATGATGTCCATCATCTGACGTCTGTCCTCTAACACACTCCGGATGAACTCTCCTAGCCGTCCTTCAAGTGCTGTCACAGTGACACCGTCCTCAGACTGTGAACCTATTGGCTAGGGAGGTGCTCCTGTACTGGCTGACTCAGGAATCACCATCTCTGGCTGAGCTTCTTGCTCGAGAAGTACTAGTGACTCCTGCTCCTCCTCTCCTATCTGCTGGTTGGAGGCTGACTATGATCCCTTGGGAACACGAGGTGCATAGCTGGTAGTCGCCTCAGGGAAAGCCTCGTACTGCTCCTCCATCACTAGGCCCATCCTCCTCATGGGATAGCAGATATATGGACCATAGACCAAGTGACGTCCTCCAACCCTCTGAGAGATAACCTCCTCCATCTCTCCAATTAGCAAGTCTGCTAAGTCAAAGTGTTGTCTCCTTAGAATAGCTGCTACAACCCACTGGTGTAGAAGTGTGAACTCCTCTTTGCAGCCAGACCTAGGGATGATAGTCCTGGTGACTATCGCTCTCACCACCTTGGCCTCTGTGGTGAGTCTCACAGGGCCTCTTTCAAAGCCTGGTGTGTGTGGAGGTGGAAAAGCAATCGAAACCATGTTGTCTGAAGGTAGCTTCCCTCTTTGAGGTCTGCGGGGTGGACCTAGTGTATCGTAGGCACTCGAGCTAGAAGTCTGACGCTAAGAGTCCTAGGTTAGCTATCAAGTCCTGTCTGGTGACACGCTGTGGCTGCCGTCTAAACAGAAACCAGAACTCTGAGCGATCCCTGGCAACACACAGTGTGGCATAGAACTCTAGGATCATGTCCTCTATGAACCTGTGTGGAGCAGTAACTAGCTCTACTAGCCCTGGCAACTACGTGAAGTACTGCTCCGTGTCAGTGCCGGTGGCCCTCCTCATGGTCTGGTAGGTCGTGTATTGCTGCGGCACGAAGACTCTGTCCTTGCCCCTCAGGCTAAGGTAGCGTCTCAGACCCTCTCCAATCCTCCTCTAGAGGGCTGTCGAGAACCTCTCTCCAGCAGCGGGATCTCTAGGTACTAGAACCCACTGCTCAAAAGACACCAAGCAAAGTACCTTAAGGTCCTTTGCAGGAACCTTAAGTATATCCGGCTCTCCAGCTGCCTGTGCCAGACTCTGCAGTCTCCTAGTGCACACTGCACAGGTGCACCTCGGGTCTCTTGCCCGGTGAGCTGTCCTCTGGGTAATAGTCTGCTCAGCCACCTCAAGGTCCTCCTCAGACTCTGACTCCTCAGAACCTGACTCTGCGGTCTCCTCCTCTGAGGTTTCCTCCTCTAACTCCTCCTCTCGTTGCTTGGAGGATCCCTGCTCTGTAGTTCTCCATGACCTCTCCTGACGAGAAGCCGGAGTATGCTGTGGCCATGGCGGCAGTACAACTCAAAGGACCGAGAAGGCGACCAGAGGGGGGGGGGGGGAATGGGAGCAAATCAAAATTCTCTAAGAGAACTTAGCCTATATCCCAAAAACAACCTAAGCCAACCTCCGAACCGATCAGCAAGACTACACACACTAACTCGTGGTGTACTAGCCCTAGGATTGATCAACCACAGCAAAGTGACACAGCGGAAACAAAGAAAAAGAGCAGAGACTCGAGATAGTTGAAAACCTCACAAAACTGCATCTTACTGGACCACCACCGGTAGTGCTGATCAGAGCCATCGGTAGTGCCGGTGAGACCCATCGGCAGTGCTGATGCGGGATTTTTGTAACCCACCGACAGTGCCGGTCCTGGTCATCGACAGTGCTGATCGACCCCGATAGAACTGGAAAAAGTTTCGGGATGAAACAAAAACTTGATCAAAACCTAATGAAAAGAACTCCAAATGATGCAATTTTTTGGACTAGTGAATCCTCAACACATCATGACCCTAATCCTAGAAGATCAATTCAATTGGCCCAAGGAATCATCAATAATTTCAGATCCTGTACCAAGAACACCAAAAAGGGAAAACTTGAGAAATCCTTCAAATCGAAGGTGCTAGAGCTCTTGATTTGGTCAAGAAACTATGTAGGATTTATCTAGCTCATCATAGCACGAAGTTCCCCAAGAAATCCGCCTCAAAAACTCATCCAAAAAGGCGATCGAAAATTCCCACAAAAATAGCTACGAAAATAGGGAAAAAGAGAAATTCAGGATTTAGGGAGAGAGGAAGATCTTGAGCACAAAAATAAATCTCATGTAATGGAAACATGCTTACAAGATCCAAAGATACAAGACTAGGAAGCCACTTGAATGAAGTCCTAACACAAGACCAATGGGGAAAGAGGCACCTCTTCCACTAGCCTTAACTCTCCTTGTGTAGGCCTAGGGTCCCTTGACCTACATAACACACTCACCTACCACCAGGGGTATGCCATTGAGCCCTTCATAACATTGCTTCACCTCGAAGCAAGCTCCGTGATGGTGCCAAGTGACCACCAACCACCGCCACCGATTTTGAGGGCCAAATTGGGAAACCACCTCGCATGCTCCTCAAAGCACAACTTCTTGATGTCGATGCGTGTCACCTTGTCTCGCGATCCTGACCACCAGCAAGTCTCTCCCGGTCCCTGTCCATCGAGCCCCCTTGTCACTTGCACCGGCATCTCGCTCGCCTTGACTTGGTCAACATGCCGTCTTCATCACACCAAGGTTTTGATGCTCAACCGCGAAACCATCCGTGCTTCTCGCCTCTCCATGTGTACGGTGTGGATCACCCTTGACTCCACCCGGCATCCTAATCGTCCAGCCCCAAGTCCCCTACCCATGCCCGATCCTCTCGTTGTTTACCGCCAAGTCGACTCCAGTGACCTACACATCATGATACAAGCAAACACATTTTCCAACTCCTGCAACTTCACCAATACATCCACCAACTCCGGTTAGTCATAACCATAACATGCACAAACTCATGCAATCCTTAGATTTCCGCATCTCAACTCAAACACCAAATCCGCTCAAGTCAATTACTCATCACATATATTGCAAACCATGGCACATATCCACATGGTTTCTCAATCTCCTCCTTGATGAGTACATTGACAACCTGAAATGCACAAGATTAGAGAGTGAAATACGAAACCGAATAAACTCATCCAAATGGCCAAACCCAAGGAAAAGGTGAAAAGAAGCCATCTAGCAAAGCAGGGATCACAAAACCAAGAGTTGGCAAAGAAAGCGACTTGAGACGCAAAGAGTGTGAAAAGTGCAAGAAAACGCTCAAGATCATGATATGCTCCCCCTCAACTTGTGGTAGTTTTCATGTAGTGCAAAATAGATCATTTTAAGTTTCTTAGCATAATTTGTGCATGACCCAATATTTTCTCCCCCTTTGGCAATGAACTCATCAAAGAACAAGCAAACATGCAAAACATGAAAATGCAAACCTAAGGAGCTTCAACAATTATGCAAACACGCATTTAACTTTGCTACCCATAAACATAGAGCCATGAAGTGTAAAAGCAATAGCTCACAATTATACAAAGATCAAAAACAGATAGCAAGGTATAAACACCAAGAGCTATACAAGCTAAGCAGAAAGATTGATTAGCTTAGAGAGAATCAAATTTTGCTTATCATGATAGAATCTATCACCACATGTATAAGTACTCCCATCCAAGGCAAAACAAGCATTAAGTGAATCATAAGAATCTAGCCAGTTTCAATCTCAACTAGGGCAACAAGTATTCGTAGAAATGAGCTTTACAAACACTCACATATGCAACAGAGACTCATTTGATCAAGTGTTTGTTGTTTATCCTCATGTGTCCTCTTATCCATACAGAGGATCGCACTACTAGGTACGGCAAACACTCCGAGGCCTCAAGTCACAATGTTTGGATTCAGCATTTTAGAATTATTCTTGATCAAAAGCACTTAGCAGATTTTCCATGATTTATTCACAAGACAAAAGAGCATGCCTTTGCGGCAAAAGGAACACACGTTCCCACAATGTCCCATCATGAGCTACACATTTGCAAAGCCTTCCATTTCACAAACACAAGGTGTCAAGGCCAAGATATCCTCTAGACTAGCCTCAATGCAAGTTTCAACAAGGATAAAAGCAATTATACACATGGTGAGCAAGTTTTAGCAAGATTAGTTCATAAGATTCACAAGAATCTAAGTTTACCTTTAGGATTAGCAAGTTGCTCACATGAGTCTATAACAGGCCATGTAGAAAATCTAAGCATGAGAGATTACCATCACATCCACACAACTTAGCTCAAGCTCAATCATAGTAAAGAATCAAAGCTCATCTACCAATGCATATATTACATATGAGATGCAATGCATAAAAGGTAAGATACATATAAACAAGTGAACACCAACTTCCCTTCAAATGACGCCATAAGGATGACACACACCAAGTTCCCCCGAAGAAAAGCATGTCTAGTAGCATCTTGGGCTTGGTGAGGATATCAGCTAGTTGGTTTCTGGTGTCTATGTATTTGAGCTCAACATGCCCCTTCTCAACATTGTCTCTTAGGAAGTGGAATCGCACATTGATGTGTTTAACCTTACCATGTTGGATTGGGTTTTTGGCTAAGCATATGGCACTAGAGTTATCACACATGAGTGGAACACTCTTAATGGTTAATCCACAATCCCTCATGGTAGATACAACCCATAGGATTTGTGAGCAGCAGCTAGCGGCAGCTACATACTCAGCCTTTATGGTGGATTGGGCTACACTCGACTTCTTACGAGAAGACCAATAGATCAAAGAAGTACCCAAGAAATGGCAAGTACTAGAAGTGCTCTTCCTATCAATTCTACACCCAGTAAAGTACGCATTTGAATACCTAATAAGATCAAAAGATGAAGATGCAGAGTACCAAAGACCGAACTGAAGGGTGTATTTGAGATACCTGAATATGCGCTTGACAGCCTTGCGATGAGTCACCCTTGGGAAGCTTGAAAGCGAGCACAAAGACACACCGCAAAGTGCATATCGGGTCTTGCCACTGTCAGGTACAAGAAGGAGCCAATCCTGCTCCTGTACTCCCTTTGGTCCACCGCTTGACAGTCTTCATCAGGGTCAAGTGCCGTTGTAGTGGACAATGGTGTAGACAATGGCTTCACATTCACCATGTCGAATTTCTTCAGTAGATCCTTCATGTACTTGGCTTGATGTATGAAAGTGCCTTGCTTGCACTGTTTGATTTGAAGCCTGTTGGTGGTTTCTGGATGCCCATTTTATCTACCAAAAAGGGACTTTTTGCATCTTAATTTGGTGGTTTGGACTATCAATTAACCCCATATTTGCATATAATTGTAGTTGTTCTGTTTTGGATGTAATCGTAGGAAACAGGTGTAAAACAGGGCAATTATGGATAAAGAACAAAAGAGCAACAAAGATGGGCCAGATGTGGCGGCCGTGCTGATCGGCCCATGAATGAAAATATGATGAAAACACGACCCAGTCCGAGGAAGAGGAAGGCCCACCCCAGAATGAGCCGGAGTTAGTGGAAGTTGATCTAATCCCGTCAGTTATAAAAGGGAGATAATTATCAAGAGACGAAAGACAACAACGGAGACGGCAATCGTGAGAACCAGTTATTAGAACTAGGGTTCCAGGATATTGGTGGCAGAAGGTCGGTCAACACCGACGAGATCCACCAGAAGGGAGGTCACGCTGACCGGTGCGATGCTTGCGCCGATCAGCTCGCTAGCGGAAGGATGAGTGCGTAGTCTCATATTCTCTTCTCTGGTGTGGGGATCTGGTCATGTAACTCTCATGCTTATTGATACTCTCTTGACAAATTTAATCTATGTGATGAACTTGATTGCATATCTTTTTATCCCTTTCATTAGTGTATCAGACAATACACTTTTGCCCATTACATAGTGCAAGAAACCAGTGGGGAGCTAATAACCTCTATAGTGACAACCGGGGTGAACAAAACCACCATGTATTGTATAATATTAGAATCATCACTCGAGTTGATAAGAATAAGGTTGCATGCTAGCGAACCAATCTTAAGGAGAGAATCCTTCATTATCCTGTTACCTCTATAATAACATTCACCCTTCACCCTCTCGCCGTCACCATTCACATCAATCAACACATTGCAATTTGTTAATAATCCTTTAATTGTAATAGTTCTGCTCGTTCATTGTGGATTCGATAACCTTGGAATACTCTGAAAGAAAAAGAGCTACAACTGTACGTCGTCCTCTTACGGTATATAAGTGGGTGCGTAACTACGACCAACAAAGCCCAACAAAGAAGGTGAGCTCGCCCATCATCGACATCTAAAATTCACTTTGCATGGCTTCCTGAAATCTGGACACAAGAACATGAGAGGAACCACTAAAGATGATATCATCCATGTAAATCTGAACCATTAGAAAGTCATTACCATGCCTGAGAGTGAACAAGGTTTTATCAACACACCCCATGACATACCCGCGCTCTAGCAAGAAGGTCTTAAGCCTAGCATACCATGCCCTAGGTGCTTGCTTTAGCCCGTACAAAGCCTTCTAAAGCTTGTACACACGGTTTGGGTATTTGTGATGCTCAAAGTCAGGTGGTTGTTTTACATAGACCTCTTCCTTTATGAAACCATTTCGGAAAGCACTCTTTGCATCCGTTTGATAGAGTCTAATGTCCTTAGAGGCAGCAAATGCAAGCAAGATCCTAATAGCCTCTATGCGTACTACAGTAGCAAAGGTTTCACCATAGTCTAAGCCCTCCACTTGACTGAAACCCTGGGCAACAAGCCTAGACTTGTTCCTAACTACCTCACCATCTTCCCCATGCTTGTTTTTAAGCACCCATTTGGTTCCTATGATATTGACACCAATAGAAGGCTCTACTAGGGTCCACACTTTGTTTCTCTAAAAGTTCTCCAAATCCTCATTCATGGCATTAACACAATGTTCATCAGATAGTGCATATCCAACATCACGGGGTTCAAAGGTTGCAGCAAAGAGAGAATTGGTAAAGCAGGCGAGATGTGTAGACCTCGACCTTGTTGTCCTCTCATGAAGATTACCGATCATTTGTTGAGGTGGATGTTGACGCTGAATGTGGCTGGGGGCCTATCTCTCATAGTGTACCTCCCCCTCTACCACAGCTGGAGCTCGCTCGACAGCCGCTGAAGTCGATGTAGAAGCTTCTGGACCCTTTGTTGGAGTAGTGGTAGCAGCAGGAACAAGCTCAAATGAGAGATGAAGTGAATCATCGTCATCATCATCCAAGCCCTATAGGTCCTCTTATACAAAGATGCTTTCCTCCAACTCCTTATCACCTACAGACTCAATCACATTCCCTGCACAAGAGTTTAATTCATCAAAGGTTACATTGCAGGATTCTACAATGGTGTTAGTTTCCAAATTCAACACTCTGTAGGAATGACCATGAAGAGAGTAACCATGAAAGATGCCATGAGAAGATCTCGACTGAAACATATCAAGATTGCCACATTTGAGAATAAAGCACTTGCAACCAAAGGTACGCAAATGAGAAACCGAGGGTGTTCTCCCAAAACGCAGCTCATAAGAAGTCACATTAAGAATTAAGCGCAAGAAAATCCGATTGGAAACATAGCAAGCAGTGCTAATGGCCTCATCCTAGAACCCCTCAGAGTGCTATGCTCATCGAGCATCGTTCGGGCCATCTCCACCAAGGTTTTGTTCTTTCTTTCAACCACACCATTTTGCTGGGGAACATGAGGTGCTGAAAACTGATGCTCAATACCATGCTTAAGAGAGAAAGCATCAAAGGAGGAGTTCTTGAACTCGGTGCCATTATCACTACAGATTGCTCGTAAGGCACCAGGGAGTTCCTTGAACAACCTGAAAGCTAAGCTCTGAAAGTGATGAAACACTTCATCCTTGCTCTCAAGAAAGTAAACCCAAGAGTAGCGAGAGTAGTCGTCAACAATCACAAGAACATACCACTTCCCACCTGCCGAACGAAATCGAGAAGGACCAACAGTGTCCATATGAAGCAACTCTCCAAGGCGTTCAGTCTTCACCAAATTGATTGGTGGATGAGAAGAGGCAGTCATTTTCTCATGATGACATGGATCACAAGCCAAATCCTTATCAAATTTGAGCTTTGGCAATCCTCGGATCAAGCCTAGGCCACTCAAGTGACATAACAAGTCAAAGCACATGTGACCCAGTCTCCTATGCCATTTCTAGAGGTTAGAAAGAAGATTGGGCAAACAAACAATTGTGAAAACTAGGAGAACTAGCAAAATCTACCTGAAAAACTTCCCCAATGCTAGAAATCCCACAAACCAAAGAGTCATTCAAATCAAGAACACAAGAAGCATTTTTCCTAAAGCACACTTCCGAACCAACATCAAGTAGCTGTGAAACAGAGAGGAGATTGTAGTTGAGATGCTCAACCAAACCAACATCCTTGAGAGTGAATTTTTCATTTACCTTTACCGTGCCTCTTGCCTTCACTCTCCCTCTCTTGTCATCTCCAAAGGTCACATACTCCCGCCGCTTCAAGGGAGTGAGGCTGGAAAACCACTTTGCATCTCCGGTCATGTGGCGCGAACACCCATAGTCCATCAACCATTTGTTCTCCAAGCCTCCACCTTCTGCCTACAAAAAACGAGAAGGAAAAGTCGATGGCTCAGTGATGGGGTTATTCAAGAAACATTTGGGAATCCAGCACTTAACCATACGACCAGTAGTAGTCATCACAGTTCTTTGCACATTATCTTTCGAACGCATGGGACGAGAACCACGATAGGGAAAGCGTGGCCTATCAAAGTGTCTCGACTCAAACCTTGGATTGTGAGAATAGAAACCATCCCTGTGAAAACCAAATCCATGTGAGTGACGCTCACCACAATGGGGAACACATGGGGCACCAAAGCGCTGCTGCGCAAAGCCTCTATTTTGTTCATCGAAGCCATATGAGGGATGACTCTGTCCATGAAAGGCACGAGAAAAAGGGCGAGGCTGAAAACCATCAAAATCATTATGATGCACATTTCTAGTTAATTCAGCTTGCATCCTCTCAATCCTCTTACTCCTACAACAGTACTCATCCAAGTGACCCTTACGACCATAGAACATGCAAATGTAGACACTCTCATGTTTTGGCTTTGTTTGCACAGGAGGTTTGGGTTTTGGCTTCTCTGTTTGATTTGGGTTGAAGGAAGGTTTGGGGTTTGGTGGATAGTATGAGTCAGTTGGTTTGATGGATTGTTCCTCATCCTTGTAGCTAGAGCTAGGCACAAACTTACCCACATTTTCACTCTCTTTGTCAACCCTCTCAAATCCCAAACCCATGTTGTAGGTTGACCTATTCGTACTCTCTTTGACTCTTGCCAGGTCATTCTCAATCTTCTCCTCACTCACTAGGGTTCTTTGGAGCCTAGAAATTAGATAGTCATTTTCTTGGACTAGGACATTGTTTTCCTCCCTAGTGATTACAAGCTTATCCTTAAGAGACACACACACCTCACATGGTAGTGGAAAGACCATAGAGCGAGTCTCATTTAGTAGCTTGGACTCGAGCTCTTTGACTTTGAGGGTTTGAGCTTCTAACTCATTTGTGAGCTTGGGGCATTTCTAACATGCACCCAAAAGAGTTGGTCTAGCCTTGAATTCATCTTGAGGGCACTCTCAAGCTGACTGGCAACTTGAGCATGCACACTCTCCCTCTGACTCAGATCATTCATCAGAACTCGACATGACTCACACTCTACAACAGTGACATCACAAGCAAGCTTAGACCTAAGCGCAGTAATCTCAAAATCAGCACTCTCATGCTTAGACTTAAGCTCTCTACCCTCACGAACAGCACTGCAAAGCTTATCATCTTGCAAGAGCAGAACATCACGCAAATGATCGAGTTTAGAAGAGAGCTCATCAAGAGTGGGATGTACCTCGTTTGTGTCGGAGTCGGATCCAGAGTCAATGTTGTGATCGTTCTTTGCCATGAAGCAAAGCACGGTGAAGTCATCCTTCCTCTTGACTCATGGCTTTTCAACCTCCTCCTCTGAGCTTGTAAGGCCTTCGCTTGATGTGAGGTCGACATCGCTCAAGGCGGCAACGCAGGCGCGTGCAATGGCCTTGGTGAACTTCTTGGAGTTCTTGCCCTTCTTGTAGAAGCGGTTCTTCTTTTGCTTGAAGTCTTTAGTGTTGTTGTCGTGGTACCCAGCCTTCTTCTTCTTCTTGGGACAGTCAACAGTGAAGTGTCCCGGGTCACCACACTCGAAGAAGTTTCTTGAACCACCTCCTCTTCTCTCCTTCCGGTTGTTGTTGAACTTCTTGAACTTCCTTGTGAGCAAGGACAGCTCGTCATCAGGGATGCACTCCATCTGTTCATCGGAAGCTACAACAAGAGAAGACAGAGCAAACTCCAAAGAAGACTTGTCAAGTGAGGGGTTAGTTCCATAAGAAGCACCACTGTGATCACCCTTCTGAGAGCTAGAAAGCAAAGCCATGCTACAAGAAGGATTAACATGATTAGGACGATATTTCCTAGATAGTTCATGAGATTTTAGCTTGCTATATAGTTGCTCATAGTTCAAGGTATTGATGTCAGTAGTTTCTTCTAGACCAGCAATTTTAACCCCCTGAAACATTTCCATCAAGTGAGTACAACAGTTGCTTAGCTCTATCATTATCATTGTACACAAGGTTACCACAAGCCCACAAGTTGCACAGAATTGCCTCAAACCTATGAAAGGTGTCATCTAGTGACTCGCTAGGTTTTTGTGCAAAGGTTTGGTACTGTCTATTGTAAGAATCCTTACGTATAGACTTGACTTGATTGGTACCCTGATGTTACGTGCAAAGCTTAACCCAAATAGCATGAGCAGTGTTAAGGTGTGCAACATGATCATGTTCACTCCTACCAAGTGCAGAGAGCAGAATGTTGACAGCCTTGGAGTTGTATTCATACTTGTTCAACTCACCTATTGGAGCGTTGTTGAGGTCGGCAGGTATGTTGTATTCTTGCTCAACGATGTCCCAGATAGCTCATCCTTGACTCAAGAGATAAACCTTAGTCAGCGACTTCCAGTAGGGAAAGTCCTCTCCATGAAACATCCAGAGCTTGACCGCATGCTTCTCCATGTCGCCTTTGGATCACAAAGTCGGTGAAGGTCAACTAGTGATCAAACCGGCTCTGATACCAATCGAAGGACCGAGAAGGCGACCAGAGGGGGGGAGGGGGTGAATGGGAGCCAATCAAAATTCTTCAAGAGAACTTGGCCTATATCCCAAAAACAACCCAAGCCAACCTCCGAATCGATCAGCAAGACTACACACACCAACTCATGGTGTATTAGCCCTAGGAGTGATCAACCACAACAAAGTGACACAGCGGAAACAAAGAAAAACAACAGAGACTCAAGATAGTCGAAAACCTCACAAAACTGCACCTTCTTAGACCACCATCGACGGTGCCGATCAGAGCAATCGGTAGTGCCGGTTGGCCCCATCGGCAGTGCCGATGAGACCCATTGGTAGTGCCGGTGCAGAGTTTTGCAACCTACCGGTAGTGCTGGTCCTGGTAGTCGGCAGTGCCGATTGACCCCGACAGAATTGGAAAAAGTTTCGGGATGAAACAAAAACTTGATCAAAACGTAATCAAACGGACTCCAAATGATGCAATTTTTAAATCAGTGAATCCTCAACACATCGCGACCCTAATCATAGAAGATCAACTCACGTGGCCCAAGGAATCATCATGAGTTTTAGATCTTGTGCCAAGAACACCAAAAAGGGAAAACTTGAGAAATCCTTCAAATCGAATGTGGGAAAACCAATGTAGGATTGATCTAGCTCATCATAGCATGAAGTTCCCCAATAAATCTGCCTCAAAAACTCATCCGAAAAAGAGATCGAAAATTCCCACAAAAATAGCTCCAAAAATAGGGAAAAAGAGAAATTCGGGATATAGAGAGAGAGGAAGATCTTGAGCACGAAAATAAATATCATGTCATGGAAACATGCTTACAAGATTCATAGATACAAGACTGGGAAGCCACTTGAATGAAGTCCTAACATAAGACTAATGGGGAGAGAGGCACCTCTTCCACTAGCCTTACCTCTCCTTATATAGGCCTAGGGTCTATTGTCCACATGACAACTCTACCCTTGACCTGCATAACACACCCACCTGCCACTAGCATAACCGTCCATCATTCGCTTCATCGCCCAAATGCCATTGAGCCGTTCACGACTTTGCTTTGCCTCGAAGCAAGCTCCGTGGTGGTGCCACGTGCACCACCAACCACCGCCACCGATTTTGAGGCCGAAACCGGGAAACCACCTCACACGCTTCTCAAAGTGCAACTTCATGATGTTGACATGTGTCACCTTATCCTGCGATCCTGACAACCGGCAAGTCTCTCCTAGTCCCTGTCCATCGGGCCCCCTTGTCACTTGCGCCGGCATCCTGCTCACCTTGACTTGGTCAACATGCCATTTTCATCATACCACAGTTTTGAGGCTCAACCGCGAAACCTGCCGTGCTTCTCGCCTCTCCATGTGTATGGTGTGGATAACCGTTGACTCCACCCGGCATCCTAATCGTCCAGCCCCAAGTCCCCTACTTGTGCCCGATCCTCTCGTTGTTGACCGCCAAGTCGACTTCAGTGACCTACACATCATGAGACCAAGCAAACACATTTCCCAACTCCTACAACTTCACCAATATTTCCACCAACTCCGGTTAGTCATAACCATAACATGCACAAACTCATGTGATCCCTAGATTTCCACATTTCAACTCAAACACAAAATCTGCTCAGGTCAATTACTTATCACATATATTGCAAACCATGGTACATATCCACATGGTTTCTCATAGCCCAACTGCCAGAGGTGTAGTCCTCTGTCTGGTGCTCCTCCTGAGACCTTGTGTGTCTCAAGGCTGCTCTAGAATCTGCCATGTCCCTGGTGTCCTCCGTGACTCCTCCATGGCATCAAGGTGCCTAGCAACTCTCCTGGCTCTCTCAGACTCTGGGTCGAGTCTGTGACACCCCATGTGTCTCACCTTAACTTAGCAAATATGAAGATCACAAATCATGGAAATTATAGCATAAAATGATAGAGCCTATCTCTTAATTTAATTTCAGGCAAATAAATACCTTGTAACCAAGTTATTGAAGCAACTCAAAAATTTCAATACAACTTATTCTAAATAAATTCATGATCATGTTGTTAATAATAAAATAGAATTTTATGAAATTATTGGGCATTTTATCTGCTTGGCAAGACCCTTAATTAGCTAATTAATGCATTTAATTAATTCTAAAAATATGTTTATGAAAATTTCAAATAAATTTCACCAAAGTATTCTCCACCATTTAAATAGTCAGTCCACCAATTTTCACTAATTTAGGAAGTCCCTAGCTATTTTATTTCGATTTATTAAAAACCATAGTTGACTAGGGACCTTTTTGTGAGGATCTTGAAAGATCAGGGGGCGCAGTGCAAAATCCCCTTCTTCTCCCTCTCACTGGCCTTCCCCCCTGCCGACGCCGGCGCACCACCCGGGCCACCTTCACTCCCCCTCGGAACCCCGTGCGCGGTACAGCGTCCGCTCTGCCCTCTGCTCCTCCGCTCTGTCCCCTCACTGCGCGTCCGCCCAACGGCCTTCGCTTTCCTCTTCTCCCCTCTGCATGCCACCGAGCGATCCGACCGGACATCAACTCCGCTCCTTTTCTCCCCCACTCACTCTCTTCCCCCTCTGCGCGACTTGAAAGCACGATCGTAAGCTCCCGATCACGCCACATCTCTGCCCACTGCTCCCCGCTCTCTCTCTCCCATTCTCCCTCTCACCATGGGGTTTATGTTCCAGATGGGTGACCACGGTTTTGAGGAGCTTTCGCACGACGGGTGGTGTTACACCACCGGACTCCAGCACCATGGCTTTCCTACACTGTTGTGGGATCTCTTATGCTTGTTGGGCTACGACGAGCCGCCCTCTTACAAGGGCCGCGAGGTCCGTCGTCACAGCATGACTCTTGCTAAGGTGCACATTAGCGTGCCCACACACCCGCGCAACCTCGACATGGCGGGTATGGAGAGCATGACGACTTATGGGAGCCTCCGTGAGGGCTTGGAGAGAGTCCCCCACAGGGCTCTCAGCCACTTCTTCGGGCGCCACATAGCAGCGCTCTCCGGGACTCCGTTTGAGATGATTCCCATCTGGCACCAGGCCAACCCGGTCTGGCAGAGGCGTGTGAGGCGCGTTGGTCATGACGACTACCCGACGTACCACGCATGGTACCACCGTGTGTCCTATTATTCTGAGTACCTCCTCAACATGGATGAGGAGGCTAGCAGCCACAACAGTGTCATACTGGCTGAGCTAGAGCAGGTCTAGGTTCAGAGGAATAACCTGCAGACACAGGTTGACGCGCAACAGAGAGAGATTCAGCGGCTGACCGCTGCTCTTGAGGCGAGTGAGACTCGCGTTACTGAGGTGAATGGATAGCACGACACCCTCACATAGGAGGTTGACAGACGTGGCGTGATTATGCAGCAGCGCGCCAACCACAACGAGCACCTGCACCATCAGTTGACGGCTGCACAGCATGAGATAGAGCTTATGGGCGAGGATTTGGAGACCCTGGCCCAGGAGAACCTAGGCCTACAGCAGCAGCTTGAGGCAGCCCTTGCACCACCGGCAGTACCGGAGGAGGAGGACTCGCAGGAGGATATGGACGAGGAGTCTGACATTGACTACGAGGCACTCGCCCGAGGCAGGACCTAGGAGGATGAGGGTAGGATAGCCTAGTCTCGGTAGTCAAGATCAGTGGGTAGGTAACTTTTGTCGAACCCCACGAGGTTGTTGTATTTTGGGGGTTGATGCGTGAGATGTTTTTATAACTTGAGGGCTACATATTCCAAGTCATGTATGGAAACTATGATGATTTGCGCTGTGCATTGGATGTACCATTAATAGCTATTGTTGTTACAACAAAGTTAATCGTACTCATTGACTCAATCAAGGTACTTTCTTTGTAGATGGCTGAAAACAATGAACAACCACCACAAGGTTGGGAAATTACCAATGGCTTGGAGTTCCCAGGGATGGTTCACCTGTTATGGAGAATTCTCCAGAGATTCGGATATTCCATTCCTCCCACCTATATTGGCAAGGAATTCCAGGAGCATGGAGTCCCCTCATGTATCATCCATGTGGCGGTTCCCGCCAATTACTCCGTCATCCCCACATAGGAATCTTAGACCCTTAGTATCATCGAGACCGATCTGCCTTCCACCTGGAATGTAGATGCATTCAAGGCACTTACTCGGTTCTGTGAAGACCACAAGCATGATGTGGCTGGAACACCCATTGCCTTACTACCCATTAATGATGTGACGGATTTCAAATGGATGAGGCATGTGGATTTCATCTTTGATCCAAACCACCGCCATCATGATCCTATGCTGCCCATAATAGAGTATTATGGTCTGTCCACGCTCGCTTTGTGCACAAACTTGTGCCGGTGATTGGATGTGTTCCATTCTGCACTACGACTCTCTGAGATCGAAAAACAAGCTAAAGATGAAGAAATTGCAGAACTGAACCAGCAAATCCAAACCAAGAATGAAGAGATGGAAGCGATTCTAGAAGAACGTGACAAAGCCTTGCAGGATGCAATGGCTTTTGAACATGACATGATTGAGGCTCAAGATGACCTGAACGCATTCAAGGCTGCCCATCTCCCTGTTGAAGGAATTTGGGATGAGATCTACATGGAGTATGGAGAACAAGGGGGTGTAGAGATGGCACCTGTTGGTAATGACGATGTGGAAATGATGGATCTGGAGGACCCCGAAGAACCTCCGGAACCCGAAGAACCTCCAGAACCGAAAGAACCAGAAGAACCGGAAGATTAGGCTAGGAGTAGATGCTTTACTACCCCTATGTGTGGTCGTGAAAATATGTACCCCTAGTCCAATGTAGGAGTGTGAACCTTGGAGTACGTGTCCACAATACCATAGCTAGGCGTTGGCACGTATGTGTAGGAAATCGTTTGAGGATGTCCTTTACCAACTATGTAGACTAAATTGAATCAATGAAGTTGGTTGTCGTGTCTGTATTGTTATCGTGCCTTTTGCAAATTATATTCTTGCACATGTGACTTTATGGAATAATCTGAGAAATGACTAATGTGCAACCGCATAATTTGCAGCATGGTGCGGACTCGGAATCAAGAGAATCCTGAGAGCTCTCAGCAGGGGGCCAATGCTGAGCCATCTCTAGCCGAGGTTCTGGCCGCTGCACTCAACAGGCAGCAAAATGACTCAGAACTGCTCCATCGGTTGGTCGATATCACGTCCCACTTGGCTGGACATGGAGACCACCACCACAACCACAACAACCGCAACAAACAGCCCCGTCAGAGCACTTACTCAGATTTTCTGGTTACTCACCCGCCAACCTTTGAGCGTGCCAGAGAGCCGCTAGACGCTGACCATTGGTTGCGTCAGACCGAGACTAAGTTCGATCTACTGGAGTGCACTGAACACCAGAAGGTGTTGTTCGCTGCCCAACAACTCCAGGGCTCTACTAGTGCCTGGTGGGTCAAATATGAAGCTTCTCTGCCTGCTGGACGTCGCACTGAGTGGAATGAGTTCAAGGCTGCTTTTCGAGCTCATTTCATTCCCGCGGGTCTCATGCAAAGGAAGTTCCAGGAGTTCATGGATCTAAAGCAAGGAGGGAGGAATGTCATCCAGTATTCTAAGGCTTTCAATCACCTGGCCCAGTATGCTAATGAGTATGTCAATATGGAGGAGAAGAAAAGATACGTGTTCTTACGTGGGACGAATGCCATGCCTAAGGAGCGTCTGACTTGGCAGACGACGGGCACATACAACGACCTGGTCAATGCTGCTATTGTCCAGGAAGGTGCTATGCGCCAAGTTGAAGAGGAAGACCGCAAGAGGAAGGCCCCTGCTACTGCCCCTGCTACCCCACAGGCGAAGCATCGTCTGATTTACACTTCCCCCACCGGACAACATTTTCGGGCATCAACGCGGCAACAGTACCAGCGACCGTATGTTCAGAATTACTCAAGGACACCGTAGCAGTAGAACTTCCCACCTTGTGCACCATACCCATAGCAGAACAACTAGTATCACGCACCGTATCCACAGCAAGGGGGCCAGAATGCTCGCGCTCCACAACCTGCTGACCGTGGAAGCAGCTACCCCTGTTACAATTGTGGTCACACTGGCCACTTTGCAAAGAACTGCACTGCACCAAGGCGCAACAACAACAACAACAACAACCAGCGCCAGAATCAAAATAAGGTTGTGAATGCTCCGCCTCGTGGTGCCCAAGTGAACTACACCAATGCTGAACACATCCCTCAGGGCGAACCCGTGCTGACCGGTACGCTCTCACTCTATCACCAGCCTGTCCGTACCCTTTTTGACTCTGGTGCTACGCATAATTTCATTAGCCAAGCATGTGTGCATAAATTAAATCTGCAACCACAAACTGTAGAAAGATACTACACAATTCGTTCCCCCGCTGGACAAATCAATGCCAATCAACTAGTATGCAAAGCTCCCTTAGAAATGAACAAGAAAATCTACCCCACGGATTTTATCATGCTTACCCACCAGGAAATTGATCTGATTTTGGGTATGTTCTGGTTGAAAACTCCCCTTTACATGGGAAGGACACACTCTATCTAAAACCGATTCATCGAAAGTTTTGGTTGTCCATCACTTGGAAGGGCAATCACTTGAAAACATTCCCGTTGTTTGTGAGTATCCGAACGTATTCCCCGAAGATATCTCTGGCCTACCACCTGACCGTGAAGTGGAATTTAAGATAGAGCTACAGCCAGGAACTTCTCCGATATCTCGTCGACCCTACAAGATGGCCCCGAATGAGTTGGCCGAATTGAAAAGGCAGTTGAATGAAATATTGGAAAAGGGATTCATTCGCCCAAGCACTTCACCTTGGGGCTGGCCTGCTATTTTTGTGAAGAACAAGGACAAATCTCTGCGTCTCGTTGTTGACTATCGACCTCTCAACAAAGTTGCCATCAAGAATAATTACCCGTTACCATGAATTGATATCCTTTTTGATCAATTGGTTGGTGCTAAGGTATTTTCAAAAATTGACCTCCGTTCTGGTTATCATCAAATCAAAATCAGAGCAGAAGATATTCCGAAAATTGCCTTTTCTACTAGATACGGATATTCAAGTATCTAGTAATGTCATTCGGATTGACAAACGCCCCAGCTCGGTGTTCATGCCAGAATTGGACAAATTTGTGGTAGTATTCATTGACGACATCCTCGTCTATTCTTAGTCCAAGGAAGAGCATGCTAAACATCTTCGCATTGTTCTTCAATGTCTACAAGATCACCAGTTGTATGCAAAATTTAGCAAGTGTGAATTTTGGTTGGACCGTGTGCCATTCCTTGGTCACATAGTCTCTGCAGAAGGAATCTCGGTAGACCCTAGCAAAGTTCAAGACGTGCTAGATTGGAAGCCACCAAAAACAGTTCACCAAGTGTGCAGTTTCCTCGGGCTAGCCGGATATTATCGTAGGTTCATACGAAATTTTTCTCGGCTGACCAAAGCCATCACGGAGCTACTGAAAAAGGAGAAAAAGCTTAACTAGAACAATAATTGTGAAGAAGCATTTCAAACGTTGAAGAAATTATTGACAACTGCACCGGTACTGGCTCAGCCCGACATCACCAAGCCATTCGACGTATATTGTGATGCGTCTTGGACCGGACTTGGGTGTGTACTCATGCAAGAAGGTCGTGTCATAGCTTATGCATCTCAACAGTTAAGGAAGCATGACGAGCATTATCCAACGCATGATTTGGAGCTAGCTAGTTGTACTTGCACTAAAAATATGGAGGCATTATCTGCTCGGCAACTTAGTGCACATCTACACAGACCATAAGAGCTTGAAATATATATTCACCCAGACTGATCTAAACATGAGACAGTGTTGGTGTCTAGAACTGATTAAGGATTATAACCTGGAGATTCATTATCATCCAGGCAAGGCTAATGTAGTCACCGATGCGTTAAGCAGAAAGGTCCACTGCAACAACTTAGAACTGGTAGTTCCGGATTGAATTGACCACAAAACTAATTCGAAACCCAGCCTCCACATTTTACCTATTGTAGTGGTTAGCAACCTAAGTGTGCATTCTACCATCCATGAAGAAATTGTTGCCGCGCAGAAAAATGACGTTGGTATGAATCATATCAGACAAAACATTAAGGATGGCAAAGCCAAATGCTTCACCCAAGGCTCGAACGGTACTCTGTGGTTCAATAACCGTTTAGTAGTACCAAAGGACTTTGAACTTCGATGGAAGATCTTGGATGAAGCACACCACTCCAAATATTCTATCCATCTGGGTAGTAATAAAATGTACCAAGACTTGAAGAAAAAATTTCTGGTGGACAAGGATGAAGCGAGAAATTGCTCGGTATGTCACAGAATGCGATACGTGTCAGAGGGTTAAGGCTGATCATTTGAAACAGGCCAGATTACTTCAACCATTGAGTATTCCTGCTTGGAAATGGGAAGACATCAGCATGGATTTTGTTGTTGGTCTCCCTCTCACTTCTCGAAAGCATGATTCAATTTGGGTCATGGTGGACAGACTCACAAAATCTGCCCACTTCCTGCCAGTCAATAATAGACATAATATACGACAGTATGCAGAGCTATACATAGCCAGAATTCTATGTCTCCATGGAGTGCCCAAGACCATTGTTATAGATCGTGGCTCGTAGTTTGTTGCTCATTTTTGGGAACAACTGCATGCAACTTTGGGTACCAAGCTGATCCGGAGTTCTGCTTACCATGCCACCACAGATGGACAAACTGAGTGTGTCAACCAAATTTTGGAAGATATGCTTAGAGCCTGTGTTTTAACTCATGGTGGTAATTGGGATACGTATTTGCCTTATGCGGAATTCTCATACAACAACAGTTACCAGGAGAGCCTAATAATGTCGCCATTTGAAGCACTCAATGGTCACAGATGTAGAACGCCGCTAAACTAGTCTAAATCTAGAGAAACAGTAACCTTTGGTCCTGACCTTGTCAAGGATGCTAAGGAAAAAGTACGTACCATCCAAGCCAACCTTAAAGCCGCTAAATGCCGTCAAGAGAAGTATGCAAACAGACGACACAGACCATTGTACTTCAACAAGGGCGACTACGTCTAGCTCATGGTGTCGCCTATGAAGGGTATCCAACGGTTCAGAGTCAAAGGAAAGTTAGCTCCCCGTTATATTGGACCATTCCAAATTCTGGAACGATGTGGAAACATGGCCTATAAGATGGAGTTACCCACTAATCTAACCGGAGTTCATCACACCTTCCATGTCTCCCAGCTTAAGCGATGTCTCAAGCCGCCCATCGACAAAATTTTGGAAGAGTATGACCAACTCCAACCCAATCTCACGTACTCCGAACAACCCATGAAGATCCTCGATGAGAAAGAGCGCACGACCCGTAATAGAACCCTCAAGTTCCACAAAGTTCAATGGAGTAACCACTCAGAGGATGAGTCTACTTGGGAATCTGAAGAATTTCTGAGTACCCATTACCCGAAGTTTTGGTCGTCATACACAGGTATGTTTTGACCACTGCACTTCCCTCTAGCTTGCCTCGTACATAATCTCGGGACGAGATTTCTTTAAGGAGGGAGGGCTATGACACCCCAGGTGTCTCACCTTATCTTAGCAAATATGAAGATCACAAATCATGGAAATTATAGCATAAAAAGATAGAGCCTATCTCTTAATTTAATTTCAGGCAAATAAATACCCTGCAACAAAGTTATTAAAGTAACTCAAAAATTTCAATACAACTTATGCTAAATAAATTCATAATCATGTTGTTAATAATAAAATAGAATTTTATGAAATTATTGGACATTTTATCTACTTGGCAAGACCCTTAATTAATTAATTGATTCTTAAGTAACTAATTAATGTATTTAATTAATTCTAAAAATATGTTTATGAAAATTTCAAATAAATTTCACCAAAGTATTCTCCACCATTTAAATAATCAGTCCACCAATTTTTACTAATTTAGGAAGTCCCTAGCTATTTTATTTCGATTTATTAAAAACCATAGTTGACCAGGGACCTTGAAAGATTAGGGGGCGCAGTGCAAAATCCCCTTCTTCTCCCTCTCACTGGCCTTCCCCCCTGCCGATGCCGGCGCACCGCCCAGGCCACATTCACTCCCCTCGGAACCCTGCGCACGCTACAGCGTCCGCTCTGCCCTCTGCTCCTCCTCTCTGTCCCCTCACCGCGCGTCCGCCCAACGGCCTTCGCTTTCCTCTTCTCCCCTCTGCACGCCACCGAGCGACCCGGCCGGACTTCAACTCCGCTCCTTTTCTCCCCCACTCACTCTCTTCCCCCTCTGCGCAACTTGAAAGCACGATCGTAAGCTCCCGATCACGCCACATCTCTGCCCACTACTCCCCGCCCCCACGACGAGCTCCTACTTCGAGCCATCCCCGTCCAACGACGACATGATGCCGCTCTCCGTGGTGCTCCCGTGAAGCTGTAGGAGCCGACCCCGCCTGATTTCCTGCCCCAAGCCATCGTCGCAACGTCGCCGAAGATCTTCCTCCGCCGCTCCTCGCCGCCGACGGTCTTCTCGTGAGAACCACACCTCGCGAACCCCTCCATCCCCTTCGCCTCTCGGCGAGCCCACTGGCAATCCTCCTGGCAGCCTGCGTGGCGCTTTTGTGGCGCCTACGTGTAACCTTGGTGTCGCCTATGTGGCAATCCCTTGAACCAGAAATTGCTCAGAAATTGCCAAAAATTGTCAATAACTTTGAAAAATCATATCAAATCGAACTGAAATCCAATAGAACTCAAATAAATTTTGTTAGGCTCATTTTGAATTGCTCTATTTTAGTAAATTGATAAATCATTGCCTCTGTACTTGCATTTTTATTAGTTCATTTAATTGTCCAAAGACAAATTGATTCACCAGATATTATAGGAACCAAATTTAATTCTGATTTTTGGCATGCTTAATAATTACATAATTATCTATCACCACAGTTTTTGGTTTAGAAAAATATGAATTATTTTTGGCTCTGGAATTTATTTAGTGCGGTTACTTAAATTGATTCTAGTAATTATTGTATAAATAATTGGCCCCTGCCACTTGGCACAAAAATCACTCACACCAGTCTCTGTGACCAGTAAATTACACAAGTCCAGAAACCTAAGTTTACTTAATTAAATGAAACTAATTGCTCATACCACTATTTTACTTTAATAAATGCTAGTAATTAGAGTAATTATATCCAGGGGCTGTAAATTAGTAAAAATACAATTCATCTATGTCCCTGTTCATGATAAATCACTTAAGATTAGAATCAATTGGTTACTATTGTAATTGCTTAATTATTTTGAAGGACTATAACAACCCTAAATAAATGGCTAACACACATAAAATGATAAAACTCTAATTTGTTTCATTGAAGCATATGGCTTCGAGACAATAATAATAATGTTAATCAATATAAAAGACATTGTGCATCATATCATTGCATTCTACAGTATTTTGATAATACCGACAATTCAATTCTATCATATAGGCAACAACAACCCGGAGCAGGAAGAAGAAGATCTCCAGAAGGACCTTGATCCCCAAGAGCAAGACGTTGTAGTTGCTAGCACTAACATCGATCCAGGCAAGCCCCAATTTTTCATTCACCATTTTATAAAGTTGCTAGTTTTCAATATTACTAGTGTCTGTGATTATTGCATTAGGTCATAGGAGTTGATTGGAACCCACTTGCATGATACCTAAATGACCTACGCCACTATCATTAGAACTTTGGTAGTATTTGTACTGTGTTGCTATGCTTAGTAATTGCTAGACGCAATAGGTATAGTTACTAATAAATGAACTTGACGACTAGAACGGGAACATTAAAAGAACTTTATTTTACTGTTGTGACCGGGCAGGGAAGATGCATGTGTAGGTTTGCAGCAATACATGGGTGTTGACTGCAGTAGCCCTGCCTTATCGAACCTAGGACCCGTCCATGGTCGGCCCCTTGGTCAAGTATTAAATAGTACCGAATGCATGCTAGTCTATGGGCACTAGTAAACTGATGTTCATTAGCGCGGCAATGAGGACGGTACCTAGTACAATGGTCGTTGACCCTTCTGCTGCTGGAGTGGGCGGTTCAGACCATGAAGTACTGTTGGCAGAACGACATGCCCACTCGTTGAGACTGGACCCGGACCAAGTTGTTTTTTGTCCTTGCGAAAAATTGCCATATACGACCTTAACGAGTGCGTATGTATCGTGTATCTCGGGTTATCCTAGTTGGTGTAAATCAATTGCAATTGCTGTCCCTCATAGTAATGAGTACCACTTGGTCATTGCGTCGTCACGTAGTTGAACCTGGATTGGAAGTTAACTATGATGCTTATTGTTGGTGTTACTATTATTGCTCTTATGTCGCACTTACTTTATGTATTGCTTTATTATCTTATTGTTGCAACTGAAGTTACATTCTGCTATACTCAATTAAATTGAAGAATAAAACTTGATAGAACTAATAGGTTACTTAGTGCGAGTCTTTTCAAACAAGCCACCTATTAGAGCCGTTGCATGTCTAGGAGTCCGTCGGGTAAGACTTGCTGAGTAATTAGTACTCAGGCTTTGTGCCACTGTTGTTTTCAGGTAATGAAGAAGTAGAATTGCCTGTAGATGTGCTGCCCTGGGACATGCAAGTCCGTGAGGGGTGGACTGCCCACTGGGAGTCCAACTTCCCGCCGCAGTGATGATGTGTGATGCTAGAGTGATGGTTCTTCGGGCATGAACCATTACTACGCTGTATCATCGAGCTTGTAGATTTATCGTATTTGCTTCCGCTGTTTCAAAACAATTCAAGAACTTGTACTATTTCCGCTGCACTCTGATAACTATTTGATGTAAGATTCAATTAAATTCAAACCAATGTTGTATTATCAAGTGTCTGCGTTATCACCACCGTTGGAACCTCGATCCTCCGGGAAGGGGCGCCACACAGTCTCTGTCTCTTCTTGCCCTTGGGATTCTCAGGCATCTTCCCCTTTCACTTGTCCTGACCTAAACCTGCCATCTCTGCTGACTGCTTTGCTTTCATTGCATGCATGTAGGTGTAGATAGGATAAGCATAGAGTCCTAGTACATCTACAAGCAAAGCACCACTAGGAAAGAATGCGCAATAGAAACCCTAGCACTAAATGAAGGATATGATCACTAGGCAAGTATGCAAAGTAACAACAGTGATCATTGACTATCTATGACTGGTGCGAGTCATCTAGTGTATAGTTAAATAATAGCAATAAGATCTAATTGTAGACTAGACAGGAGACAAACCCTAGAATGGCAATGAACAGATAAGCAGTGTATTAATTGTAGACTTGGTTGAGCTAATTAATTAATTAATGCAACTAATGATGGGAATTAGTACTAAATGCATCATTAACTAATTACTCTATTTTAGGGCATGATCGATAAAAAAGGAGATAGACTCAATACCTTGGGAGACTCAAAGCCGAAGATGAGAGAAATCTTGCAGATGATCGCCGAAAAGCTCAAACTTTTGGGAAACAGGCAATAGCACTGGAAAGGAGGCAACCTTGTGCTATGGCTGTGAAGCTCGGCTAGATGCTGATAGGGCGCACGCGTGGGGATGGTAGCAGGGTAGCAGAGGTGCATGGCGGCCATTCTTGGCGATGAGCAGCGGCGGCGATGCGCGGTGGCGAATAGTGGTGGTGGCTCACGGCGGCAAAGCTTTTGGAGGTGGTGGCCCTGTTGGTGCGGCGGCGCGGCTATGCGCAGGTGTGAGCGGTGGCGTGAGGCTGTAGGCGTGAACGCAGCGGCACGGGTCGGCGAGGTGGAGTGGAGGCGATGGCGTCGGCGAGAGCTTTGAAGATGGCGATGGCGTGAACTCGGCTTCAGTATGGAATGAAGTAAAGACCAAAGTCCATTTTGACCTAAGTCAAATTGAACGAACGTCCGATATGTAAAAAAGGAGAGATCAACAAGAACTGAGAAAAGCTGAGATCGCGTTTTCAACATAGTGACAGAACGGTCCGGCCTTTAGACGGGACTGTCCGGTCAGGTCCCGAGTCTGCTCGTAGCCCACATAGAACGGACAGTCCGGTCTCTAGGACCGTTCTATCTGGTCTGTGTGACCAGACTGACTCGTGACACTGTGCACTCGGCACTGACTAGACTATATGGTCTAGTGATGGGAATGTACGGTCACTATAGGATTTTCGCTGAAACAGGAAATTTTTCCATTTTTCAAGTGCCCTTGCTAAACACACAAACAAACACTGCACTTGGAATATAGAGGGAACTCTCAAGCACTCCTTTCCAAATAGTGGCACTCTATGGCCTTATAATTTTCGAAATGCCAAATGAAGGATCGAGCAAATAAGAACCAAGGCAAATAAGAACCAAATGGGTATGTATGAGCCTTAGTCCATGAACCGCGCGAGTAGATTTAATCTCAGAGTTCATAAGAGCTCGCTCAATGGGCATGAGCATAATCCTTTCCTTTGGTCATACTTATCGAGATGTAATTTCATATAGAACATGAGGCACAAATATCTCCAAGTGGGATAAGCCTCCTTTGTGTTTCCTATATGATGCATGCAACAAGCATTTTACATATGCAATGAAAGTAAACATGCCATGTGAATGCAAGCAATATTAAAAACAAGACACAAAGTAAACCTCATAATGTCAAGTTTGAACCCCTCCCAAGCTTACTCACTATAAGCCATGCCCTTGCCTTGAGAGAAGTCAAACCACCATCTCAAGCACTCCCCCTAGCTTATAGATATCTTGGATGGGTTAGACATTGACAAATTTTTATGTTTTTTTCTTTTAGTTATTTACACATGCATGGATGCAAAGCATACTAGTCACAAAGGAGTCCTAATTACCATGTAATGAAAGAGAAAGAAAAACACACTACAACTACCAAGAACAAGCACGGTTACCTCCCTCATGACTAGATAGGGCGTTAAGGTCCATGTTACTTGTGGTGGACTTCACATGATCTTCATGAAAGCGCTCGGTTCACCACCACGACCATCTAGGTCTTGTTCTTGGACACCCACTTGTACGTAGCCGATCTCTCAAGATCAACAATGCACTTAGGCACCCATATGCTCTTGACCTTCCTCTTCATGTTTGGTGGTGCCAAGGCCTTAGCTTTCACCTTGCCGTCCCTGTTCCTAAAAAGCTTGAAATGTGTGTTCTCATAGAACAAGTTAGCATTAGGCAAAACAATGGAACTTCTCACCATGGGACAATCCTTTGTGGTGTGGACATCCTTGCAACACCTTTGGTAATAGTAGTCATCAGTGAGAAGGGGTTTGATCCATGCGGGGATGGAATCACTCGTCCCTATGATGTCGATGGCGACGGGATATGAGCCAAGTCCCCAGTGGGAGACATTGTTCACAAGGTTCCTCCCAAAAATCTCCTTATGAATGGCTCTTCCATGTGCGGCACTCTCAAAGCCATCAATCACCATTTTCCTTTCTTCCTTGAGCTTGCGATAATCCTCCAAAACAAATGCCTCAAGAGAAGAATCCTCGACCGAGGTGGTTAGTTCATCACACATAGTAGAAGCATTACTCTTAGATGAACTAGAGGAGGGGGAGGCAAGGTTCTCAACATTGATGGCCTCGTAAGTGATCTCAAGGGCCTTGTACTTCTCATGAAGCTCTACATGATCACCCTTGAGTTTCTCTTAACTCTTGTTTAGGGCCTCATAAGATGTGACGAGGTCCTTGAGCTCACTCTTAAGCTCACCAACACGATCCTTAGCCAACTTACACTCTTTTCTTACCATATCCAACATTTTGGATTTCTTGACGGCGATGTCGCAGGCCTGCTCAAGCATACTCCAAAGCTCGCACATGAGAGCTCCTCATCGTCACTATCATCGCTGCTCTCATCCTCACTCTCCCCATGAGGCACATGGGAGGTGGAGGAAGAGCTCGTGGACATGTGGTCTTGATCATGTGACACCCCAGGTGTCTCACTTCTAATTAGCAAGCTTGAACAGCTCGATTCATGAATTACAGAGCATGAAATATTAGGGCCATCTATTGAATTAATTCTAGGTAAATAAAACCCTGCAACCAAGTTATGGAAGCAACTTAAAAATTCCAACAACTTATGCTAAATAAAATCACCAATAGTTTGGTAATAATAAAATAGAACATTATGAATTTACTAAGCACTTTATCTGAATTGCGAAAGCCATAATTAATTAATTAATGCTTAAGTATCAATTTAAGGCAATTATTATATTCTAAAAATATTTTTATGAAAATCATAAATAAACTTCACCAGAGTGTTCTCCACTATTTAAATAGTCAGTCCACCAATTTTCACTATTATTGGAGTTTCCTAGCTAATTTATTTTGAATTTATAGAATTTACCTTTGAACAAGGACCTAGTTGCGAGGATCTAGAAAGATCAGGGGGTGCAGCGTAAAATCCCCCCTCTTCTTCCTCCTCACTGGCGCAAAGGCCTGCTGGCTACGCTCTGCCGCATGGCAGCGCCGGCGCACCGCCCGGCCTCTTTCACTCGCGCCTCGGGACCGCGCGTGCTACAGCGACCTCCCCTCTACCCCCTGTGTTGTCCCATCACTTCCCTCCACCGCGAGCTCGCCCAACAGTTTCTCCTCCCTCTATGCACACCATCACCAAGACCGATAAACCTTCGATTCCCGCCGCTTCTCTCGCTCCTGGTCTCCAACCACCTCGCCCCCTCTGCACGACTTCAAAGCGCACCCAGAGTCTCATCAATAGTCACCAACCGCCCTCTCTGCTCTCCGCTCTTCCCATTTCTCCTCTCCCTCCCCCATTCTGCCATCGTTGAACAGAGCTGAAGCTTGAGCTCAGCTGCTGCTGCCCCACTGCTTCCCCCACACGAGCAAAACCCCCAACACGCGCGCTTCATCCCCCCTACACCTTCTCATGCCCCTGCTTGGCCGATTCCTCTCGTGCATTGGTTGAATTGCAAGGAAATCAGAAGCAACCCCCTCCGGTGACCTCCTCTGCCACGGGTCAAACTCTCCAGTCTCTAGTACGCCTCATCCCTCCCCTCCTCATCGTGTGTGTGCACAACCAATCAGCGAACGCCTCTGACCTTTTTCCTCTCTGATGCTTGGTGCGAGCTAGGCACATTTCCATTTTTCCCCAGCTGCTTCCCCTCCGCCAACGAAACCAAGCCACCTCATCAACAAGCTTTATGCTCTGGCCCTCCTCTGTGGACATCGACTCAACGCCGGCGATATACACCTCCCCGTGAAACTATAGGACAAGACGGCTCCCGGTTTCGTGCCCTATACCGTTCCCTCGTCGCCACCGAACATCGCCTTTCCGCCGCCTCTCACCGACGGCCAGCTCTGGTGAGTTGCCCACCTCGTGAACCCCACCAAGTGCTTCGCGTAGTCTAGCTCATCGTTCTCGAACTCCCGCGGCGAGGTTTTGCCCTAGCACTGTCGCGGCAACGAGCTTCCGGCCGAGCGCCGCCCAGCTCCGGCGTGCCTATTGGCCGTCTTACTGGTAGCTTACGTGGACACTATGTGGCTCTGACCCGGCATCCATGTGGCTCTGACGTGGCACTCCCCTAAAGCCAAAAATACCCAGAAATTCCTAGAAAATACCTAAAACTTTGAAAACTCATAGTAAATTGAATTCAAATCCAATGAAGCCCAAACAAAATTTGTTAGATTCATCTTGAAGAGCTCTAGTTTAGTAAATTGATAAATCACAGTCTCTATACATGTATTTTAAATAATACATTAAATTGCGAAAACACTAAATAATTTATTAGAAATTCTAGGGGTAAAATTAAATCCTAATTTTTGGCGTGCTTAGTAAAAACATGATTATGTACAACCCCAAATTTTGGTTTGGTAAAATATGAATTATTTTAGGCTCTAGAATTTATTTTATGTTCATGCTTAAATTAATTCTAGTAATTATTCGGTAAATAATTGGCCCTTGCCACTTGGCCTAAAAATCACTTATATAAGTCTCTGTACACAGTAAACCACACATGTCCAGAAACATAAATTTACTTAATTAATTAATTTAATTACTCATATCACTCATTTACTTTATTTAATTGCATAAAGAATATATATACCTAAAATCTTAATTAACAACCCAACTTTTCTGAAGCATATGGCTTCAAGAACATAATAATAATTTTAATTGACACTAAAATATAATTTGCTTGCATGCATCATATCATCGCATTCAACGGTATTTCGATACTGTCGATAATTCAATTCTATCATATAGGCAATGACAACCAGGAGCAAGAAGAGGATTTTCAGAAGGACGTTGACCCTTAAGAGCAGGAAGTTGTAGTTGCTAGCTCTAACATCGATCCAGGCAAGCCCCGGTTTACATTCGCCTCTTTACAAAATTTTGCTAGTTTATATTAATACTAGTGTCTATAATTAATGTTGCATTAGGTCATAGGAGTTGATTAAAACCCACCTTGCATGATATCCAAATGACCTATGCTATTGTCTTAGAACTTGGTAGAATCGGTACTATTATGCTATGCTTAGTAATTGCTAGTCTCGTTAAGAAGGTACTAAGGAATTAACTTGACCACTGGAATGGGAATTATTAAAAGAAGTTTATTTTATGTTATGATCGGGCAGGGATAATGCATATGTAGGTTGGTAGCAACACATGGGTGTTGACTGTGGTAGCCCTGTCTTGTCGAATCTAGGACCCGTCTGTGGTCGGCCCCTTGATCAAGTATTGAACAGTACCAAATGCATGCTAGCTTATGGGCACTAGTAAACCGATGTAACATTAAAGGTCACTTGCATTGAGGACGGTTATGGTGCGTTGGTCATTGACCCTCCTGCTGCTGGAGTGGGCGGTTCAGACCATGAAGTACTGTTGGCAGAACGGCATACCCACTCGACGTCACCACACCCGGGCTAAGGTGTAGGTGCTTTTCTTACGAAAGGTTGCCATATACGACTTTAATTGGTGCGTATGTATCGTGCATCTCGGGTTTTCCCAGCTGGTGTAGATCGATTGCAATTGCTATCCCTCGAAGTAATGAGTACCACTTTGGCACGGCGCCAATCACGTAGTTGCACCTAATATTATGGAACGAATCATGTTGCTTACTGATGTTGACGATCATTATTATTATTATTGTTCTTATGTCATATTAATTTTATATATTGTTTTATTATCCTTGTTGCAACTAAAGTTACATTTCGGCTCAACCCATTTAAATTGACAATTAAAACTTGATAGAACTAATAGGTTGCTTAGTGCGAGTCCTTCTAAACAAGCCACCTATTAGAGCATATGCGTGTGTAGGTGTCGGACGAGTAAGTCTTACTGAGTAATTAGTACTTAGGCTTTGTGCCATTGTGTTTTTCAGGTAACGAAGAAATAGAATTGCCTGTAGATGTGATGCCCTGGGACATGCAAGTCCTTGAGGGATGGACCGCCCACTGGGAGTTTGACTCGCCACCACAGTGATGTTGCCTCTTGCTAGGGTGATGGTCCTTCGGGCATGGATCACCTCCAGGCTGTACCGTCGAGCATAGTTCCTGTACATATTTGCTTACGCTGTCTCAAAACATTTATGAACTTGTATTAATTCCGCTGCACTCTGAATCATCATATTAATGTAATATTCAACTTAAATTTGGACCAATGTTGTATTATCAATTGTCTGCGCTATCAGCACCGTTGGGACCTCGATCCTTCGGGAAGGGGCGTCACAGCTGGTATTAGAGCCATGTTCCATGATAATACAACATTTAAATCGTATTTTCAAAAACTACGACATTGCGAGTGAGGATACATTAGTATTGCCCATGTAGATAATAGGGTGGTCACAAAGCTAACCTAGGTTATGATTGATTATATTACTTGTATCTATGGCTTCTTCAAACAAAGGTACGTGCATGCTTAACCGACACGCGTGATATTGGTGTCTGTGCTCGTAGGCGGATACGAGACACTGTTGGCTCGTGACTTATCATGGTGTGATCATTTTCCATGAATCATTACTAGTAGAAATGTGCTTCTTTTCGTAGTTTCTTTTGAATTTGATGTATTGTTTCTGGAATAGATTTTCTACAGGTACACTAATGCCGTTAGTATAATATTTAGATTGATTTACGTGTTGAGTGCGGGTCATCACCAAGTATCCTTGCCGCTAAGTATCGGCAAAGATAGGCGTTGTGTTGTGAGGAACGATAGGTTAATAAAATAAAAGTTTTGCATCATGCATCCCATTATAACTAAACTAAAACTTGTTCTCCTGTTGCTCACTTACCTCTGAATAAAAATATTCATAACTATTAATTTACTCAACCAAATAAGGCATACAAATACTTTTCGGAAAGGTCTCAACATCCCCTGTCACCTAGAATTTAAATTAAAATTCGATCATAACAGTAACAACCTCAGAAACAGAGAACAAGTACAATCTATCAACTCACTGTTTTCAGCATGACCCTGAGGTTAAAAATTTCATAACTAAAGTTGTACTTCGAATTTGCAAGAGTTTAAACCCAATCTGGAAAGCCCTTAAAGTCTATTTTCATCTCCAGTAGGTTTCATAATTTTGTTGTTTTACATCTGTCCAGTAGAGGCGAAACACTCAGCCTCTGTCCTCCTGAATCAGAATCTGCCAACCCGAACTTGGAAAATTCATAAGTCCAGATTTACTTGGAATTTTTGAGAAAATAAATATAATCTGGAAATCTATGAAAGTGAGGTATAACCTGGTTCCAACCCCTAATTTTTAAGACCTTGTTTTCTGTTCAAAATACACACTTTTCTGACTGTGGTACAGTCAAGACAAAATCTGTTTTAAGAACCTATCGCCGTATTATTGCCCCTTGAGGCTGGAAAATGTGAACTAAAAACTTGGTTTCTGTATTTTATAGCACTTTATATGAAATGCATCTTTACTGTAGGGAAAGTTTGACTCAATCAAATTGTTGTGATGTAGTTTTGCTATCATTACCAGCACCATGACAGTTGTTAGTGATATGCATTTTGCCCATGGAACACTGTACTCACCATTGGGTTTTTGTTCTAGATGGGTGACCACGGTTTTGAGGAGCTTTCGCACGACGGGTGGCGCTACACCACCGGTCTCCACCACTGTGGCTTTCCTACACTTTTGTGGGATCTGCTACACTTGCTGGGCTATGACGAGCCGCCCTCCTACAAGGACCATGAGATCCACCGCCACGGTGTGACTCTTGCTGAGGTGCACATCAACGTGCCCACTCACCCATGCAACCTCGACAAGGCGGAGATGGAGAGCACGGCGACTTGTGGGAGCCTCCGTGAGGGATTGGAGAGAGTCGCCAACAGGGCGCTCACTCACTTCTGCGGGTGCCACACAACAGCGCTCTCTGGGACTCCGTTTGAGATGATTCCCATCTGGCACCAGGCCAACCCGGTCTAGCAAAGGTGCGTGAGGTGCATCACCCATGACGACTACCCGGCGTATCACGTGGGGTACCACCGTGTGTCCCACTACCGAGTACCTCCTCAACTTGGATGAGGAGGCTAGCAACCACAGCAGGATTCTACTGGCTGACGCTGAGCAGGCCTGGGTGCAGAGGAATGATCTATAGACACAGGTTGACGCACAACAGAGGGAGATTCAGCGGCTGACCGCTGCTCTTGAGGTGAGTGAGACTCGCGTCACTGAGGTCACTGGACAGCGTGAGACCCTCGCGCAGGAGGTTGACAGACGTGGCGGGATTATGCAGCAGCGCACCAACCACAACGAGCACCTGCAGCATCAGTTGACGGCTGCACAACACAAGATGGAGCTCATGTGAGAGGATCTGGAGACCCTGGCTCACGAGAACCGGGGCCTATAGCAGCAGCTAGAGGCGGTCTTGGTGCCACCGGTAGCACCCGAGGAGGAGGATCCGGACGAGGACATGGACGAGGAGTCTAACGTGGACTATGAGGCACCAGCCAGAGACCGGACTTAGGGGATCATAATAGACCGGACTAGGCCGTGTAGGCAGGACAAGTTGGGTAGGTAGCTTTTGTCGACCATGCGAGATTGTGGTATTTTGGGGGATCACTGTGTGAGATGCTTTTGTAACTCGATGGTCACATATTCTGAGTTCATGTACTTACGACTATGTTGACTTATGATGTGTATTAGTTGTACCCTTTTCAGCTACCATTGTTGCAACAGAGTGTCATAAGAATTCCAGCTTGATTGTACTCTTTGACTCAATCGAAGTACTTTCCTTGTAGATGGCTGAAAACACCAATCAACCGCCACCAGGTTGGGAGATTACTGACGGCCTGGAGTTCACAGGGATGGTTCACTTATTTTGGAGAGTTCTCCAGAGATTCGGATATTCCATTCCTCCCACCTATGTTGGCAAGGAATTTTAGGAGCATGGAGTCCCCTCATGTGTCATCCATGTGGCGGTACCCGCCAATTACTCGGTCATTCCCACATGGGAATCTTGGACCATTAGCGTCATCAGGACAGATCTGCCTTCCACCTGGAATGTAGCTGCATTCAAGGCACTTACTCAGTTCTGTGAAGACCACAAGTATGATGTTGCTAGAACACCCATCGCCTTGCTGCCCATTAATGATGTGACGGACTTTGAGTGGATTAGGCGTGTGTATTTCATCTTTGATCCAAACCATCGCCACCATGATCCTATGCTGCCCATAATAGTGTATTATGGCTTATCCACTTTCGCCTTATGCACAAACTTGTGCCGGCGTCTGGATATGTTTCATGTTGCACTTCGACTTTCTGAAGTCGAAAAACAAGCTAAGGATGAGGAAATTGTAGAACTGAACCAACAAATTCAAGCAAAGAATAAAGAGATGGATGCAATTATAGAAGAACGTGACCAAGCCTTGCTGGATGCAGCAGATCTTGAGCTTCACATGATTGAGTCTCAAGATGACTTGGACGTATTCAAGGCTGCCCACCTTCCTATTGAAGGAAATTGGGACGAGATCATCATGGAGTATGAAGAACAAGAGGATGTAGAGATGGCGCCGGTCGGTATTAATGATGTGGAAATGATGGATCTGGAGGAACCAGAAGAGCCTATGGAACCAGAAGAACCAGAAGAGCCGGAAGACATAGGCCAGGAGTAGTTGGATCGCTACACCCTGGTGTATGGTCGTGTAATATAAGTATTCCAAGTTCGATGTAGGAGTGAGAAACTTGCATTATGTGTTCGCAATACCGTCGCTAGGCATTGGCACATATGTGTAAGAAGTCATGTGATGGTGCCCTTTTAACAACCATGTAGTCTGAATTGAATTAATGAAGATGGTTGTTACTTGTGAAATTTATCCGTGCCTGTTGCAAATTTATATTCTTGCACATGTGTTTTTATGGATTTTTTTGAGGAATAACTAATGTGCAACCGTATAAATTGCAGCATGGTGCGTACTTGGAATTAGGATTACCCTGACAGCTCTCAGCAAGGAGCTAATGCTGAGCCTTCACTAGCTGAGGTATTGGCTGCTGCACTCCACCGACAGCAAAACGACTCCGAGATTCTTCATCGGCTAGTGGATATCACGTCCCATCTAGCTGGACAGGGAGGCCACCGTAACAACAACAATCAGCCTCGACAGAGCACCTACTTAGATTTTCTAGGTACTCATCCGCCAACCTTCGAGCGCGCCAGAGAACCTTTGGATGCCGATCACTGGCTGCGCCAGACCGAGTCAAAGTTCGGTCTGCTGGAATGCACCGAGCACCAGAAGGTGCTATTCGCCACCCAACAACTCCAGGGCTCTGCTAGCGCCTGGTGGGCAAACTATGAAGCTTCTTTGCCCGCAGGATGCCGCATTGAATGGAATGAGTTCAAGACTGCATTTCATGCTCATTTCATTCTAGCTGGCCTCGTGCAAAGGAAATTCCAAGAATTCATGGATCTCAAACAAGGAGGGAGGAATGTCCTCCAATATTCTAAAGCTTTTAATCATCTGGCTCAGTATGCTACTGTGTATGTCCATACTGAGGATAATAAGAGATATGCATTTCTGCCTGGTATGATTGCCACCATTAAGGAGCGTCTCACTTGGCAAACAACCGACACATACAATGACTTGGTCAATGCTGCTATTGTCTAGGAAGGCGCTATGCGCCAAGTTGAAGAAGAAGATCGCAAAAGAAAGGCCCCTGCTAGTGCCTCTGCTGCCCCACAGGCGAAGCACCGCCTGATTTACACTTCACCTACCGAACAGCGTTTCCGGGCATCTCCGCAGCAGCAGTATCAGCGGCGATATGGTCAGAACTACTCGAGGCCACCCTGGCAGCAGAACTTTCCACCCCGTGCACTGTACCAACAGTAGAACACTTAGTACCGTGCACCATACCAGCAGCAAGGAAATCAGACTGCTCGTGCCCTACAGCCTGTTGATCGTGGAAGCAGTTATCCATGCTACAGCTGCGGTCGTACTAGCCACTTTGCCAAGAACTTCACCGCACCGAGGCGCAATAACAACAACCACAACAACAACCAGCGTAAGAACCAGAGCAGGAATGTGAATGCACCGTCTCGTGGGGCCCAAGTGAACTACACCAATGCCGAAGATATTCCTCAGGGCGAACCCGTGCTAACCGGTACACTCTCGCTCTATCATCAGCCTATCCTTGCACCTTTTAATTCTGGTGCTATGCATAACTTCATTAGCAAAGCTTGTGTGCAAAAACATAAACTCCACACCACCATCATAAATAGATGCTACACCGTCCGCTCTCCTGCTGGACAAATTTTTGCTAAAGGCTCCACTAGAAATTAATCGAAAGATCTACCCCACTGATTTTATCATGCTCAAGGACCAAGAGATCGACCTGATCATAGGTATGATCTGGATGAAAACCCATAGAGCCATGCTAGACCTTGAGCCTCGCATCATTCACATCAACTCTCCCTTGCATGGAAAGGACACACTTTCTCTAAATGCCAATTCATTGAAAGCCTTGGTTGTCCATCACTTGGAAGGGCAATCACTCCAGAGTATTCCCGTCGTTTGTGAATATCCAGACATGTTTCCCGAGGACATCTCTGGTCTACCACCTGACCGTGACGTGGAATTTAAGATAGAGCTACAACCAGGAACTTCTCCGATATCCCATCGCCCATATAAAATAGCCCCGAATGAGCTGGCTGAGTTGAAAAAGAAATTGAATGAGTTATTGGAAAAGGGATTCATTCACACAAGCACTTCACCTTGGGGCTGCCCTGCTATTTTTGTGAAGAAGAAGGACAAGTCCTTGCCCGTTGTCGTTCACTATCGACCTCTTAACAAAGTTACCATCAAGAACAAATACCCATTACCCCGTATCGATATCCTCTTCGACCAATTGGTTGGTGCTAAGGTATTTTCAAAGATTGACCTCCGTTCGGGCTATCATCAAATCAAAATTAGAGCCGAAGACATTCTAAAGGCCGCCTTCTCTACTAGATATGGATTGTTTGAGTACCTAGTAATGTCATTCGGATTGACAAATGCCCCTGCCCATTTCATGTACCTCATGAATTTGGTATTCATGCCAGAGTTGGACAAATTTGTGGTAGTATTCATTGATGACATCCTCGTCTATTCTAAGTCCAAGGAAGAGCATGCTAAACATCTTCGCATTGTTCTTCAACGCCTCTGAGATCACAAGCTGTGTGCAAAATTCAGCAAGTGTGAATTTTGGTTGGACTGTGTGCCATTTCTTGGTCACATAGTCTCTTCGGAAGGTATCTCGGTGGATCCTAGCAAAGTTAAAGACGTGTTAGATTGGAAATCACCAAAGATGGTTCATCAAGTGTGCAGTTTCCTCGGGCTAGCTGGATATTATCGTAGGTTCATTCCAAATTTTTCTCGGCTGAACAAACCAATTATTAAGTTGTTGAAAAAGGATAAGAAATTCAATTGGAACAACAGTTGTGAAGAAGCATTTCAAGCATTGAAGAAATTATTGACCACTACCCCAGTACTGGCCCAACCAGACATCACCAAGCCGTTCGACGTGTATTGTGATGCATCTGGGACATGACTTGGATGTGTGCTCATGCAGGAAGGTCGTGTAATTGCCTATGCATCTCGACAACTACGAAATCATGAAGAGCACTATCCAACTCATGATTTGGAACTAGCTGCAGTTGTACTTGCACTAAAAATATTGAGGCATTACTTGCTCGGAAACTTAGTGCATGTCTACACGGATCATAAGAGCTTAAAATATATCTTTACCCAGACTGATCTGAACATGAGACAACGTTGGTGGCTAGAGCTAATTAAGGATTATAACCTGGAGATTCATTATCATTCGGGCAAGGCCAATGTGGTTGCCGATGCGTTGAATAGGAAGATACACTGCCATCACCTAGTATTGGAATATCAGAACAACGGCAACCACGTCACTGCATCAGAACCTAGCCTTCACGTTTTGCCTGCCATAGTGATTAGCAACCTTAGTGTACATTCTACTATTTGTGAAGAAATCGTTGCTGCACAGAAAAATGACATTGGTATGAATCATATCCGTCAAAACATTAAGAAGGGTAAAGCAAAATGCTTCACTCAAGACTCCGACGGTACCCTATGGTTCAATAACCGTTTGGTAGTACCAAAAGACTTTGAACTTAGACGGGAAATCTTGGACGAAGCACATCACTCCAAGTACTCCATCCATCTGGGTAGTAATAAAATGTACCAAGATCTGAAGAAGAATTTTTGGTGGACAAGAATGAAGCGAGAAGTGGTTCGATATGTTGCAGAATGTGATACTTGTCAGAGAGTTAAGGCTGACCATTTGAAACAAGCCGGATTGCTTCAACCATCGAGTATTCCCGCTTGGAAATGGGACGACATCAGCATGGACTTTATTGTTGGCCTACCTATCACTTCGTGTAAGCATGATTCTATTTGGGTCATTGTGGACCGACTCACCAAATCTGCTCACTTCTTGCCGGTCAACAATAGATACAACATACGGCAATACGCAGAGCTATACATTGCAAGAATTTTGTGTCGTCATGGAGTATCCAAGACCATCATCTCAGATCGTGGTTCACAGTTTGTCACCCGTTTCTGGGAATAGCTGCATGCATCTTTGGGTACAGGCCTAATTCGTAGTTCTGCTTACCATCCCACCACCAATGGACAGACAGAGCGTGTCAACCAAATTTTGGAAGATATGCTTAGGGCATGTGTTTTAACACATGGTGGTAACTGGGATGAGTATCTACCCTACGCTGAATTCTCGTATAACAACAGTTACCAGGAGAGTGTGAAAATGTCACCATTTGAAGCACTCTATGGACACAGTTGTAAACACCGTTAAATTGGTGTGAATCTGGAGAAAGAGAAACCTTTGGTCCTGATCTTGTCAAGGATGCAGAAGAAAAAGTTCGTACCATTCAGGCAAATCTTAAAGCTGCCAAGTGCCGTCAAGAGCAGTATGCCAACAGACGACGTAGGCCCTTATATTTCAATAAAGGTGACTACGTCTATCTCCGAGTGTCGCCTATGAAGGGTATACAATGGTTTGGAGTCAAGGGAAAGTTAGCTCCCCATTATATTGGTCCATTCCAATTTTGGAACGATGTGGAGACGTAGCCTATAAGCTGGAGTTACCCACTAATCTATCTAGAGATCATCACACCCTTCACGTCTCTTCTTTGAAGCAGTGTCTCAAACCTCCCACCGAAAAAATATTGGAAGACTATGACCAACTTCAACCAGACCTCACATACTCCAAACAACCAATAAAGACCCTCGATGAGAAAGAGCGCACAACCCGTAAAAAAACCCACAAATTCTATAAAGTTCAATGGAGTACTCACTCGGAAGACGAGTCCACTTGGGAATCTGAAAAATTTCTAAGTACTCACTACCTGGAATTTTGGTCGTCACATACAGGTATACTATGACCACCGTACTTCCCTCTAGTCTGCTTGTTCATAATCTCAAGACAAGATTTCTTTAAGGAGGGAGGGCTGTGACACCCTAGGTGTCTCACTTTTAATTAGCAAGCTTGAACAGCACAATTCATGAATTACAGAGCATCAAATATTAGGGCCATCTGTTGAAATAATTCTAGGTAAATAAAACCCTGTAACCAAGTTATGGAAGCAACATAAAAACTCCAATACAACTTATGCTAAATAAAATTACCAACAGTTTGGTAATAATAAAATAGAACATTATGAATTTACTAAGCATTTTATCTGAATTACAAAAGCCACAATTAATTAATTAATGCTTAAGTATATTTTTAAGGCAATTATTAAATTCTAAAAATAATTTTATGAAAATCACAAATAAACTTCACCAGAGTGTTCTCCACTATTTAAAAAGTCAGTCCACCAATTTTCACTATTATTGGAGTTTCCTAGCTAATTTATTTTGAATTTATTGAATTTACCTTTGACCAAGGACCTAACTGCGAGGATTGTTGACACTTCTTAACGTCGCACCAGAAATATTACTATCCCCGGCAACGGCACCAGAAATGCTTGTTGACATTTCTTAACGTCGCACCAGAAATATTACTATCCCCGACAACGGCGCCAGAAATTCTAGTTGGTATTTCTTACGATCATAGATAAATCCGCAAGCGCACGGATACCGCTATAGCACTTCACCTAAGAGTATTCCAAGGTATCGAATTCACAGGGAACATGTGTGTCTAATCTTCTATCTTTATTCATCCAAGGACAACAAGAATAAGTTAGGTAGAGGGTAGAGAGGATTCCTATGGTCAAAGATCCTAAAATAAGATAGGTTCAGTCTATAAATGCTTACTTCAGGTAGCGGCTTACCCCTGCATCCACAGGCAACTCCGGTCAACAGCTCTATAATGTACCCGAACGTGGAGGATTACTAAGGCCGGATAGGGCTGCCACCACCTACCGACTACCTCTACAAACCGTGGGGCACGCGGCAAACAAAGGTAACCTCTAGCCTAAACACCACGTCTATGCTATTAATTACTATCAATGTCTCAACGTCACACTTATAGAAGACTATGATACTCTAACTAAATAGAACGATGATCCCGTAAGCAATTAAGGAAAGAACTTACTTAAAAAGGAAACTTAAATACCAATGGAAGATCACGAATACTTACTAGAAAAGAAAAGTATCCGCCGAGGTACAAGTGTGGAGAAGGCGCCGACAAGTTCGGACCTCCTCCTAACTCTCCCTCACTCTCTCCCTATTTTCTCAGCACTTTGGTAGTGCTAAAACCTTTTGAGTGGAGCTCTAAATCTTCTTCTTGTGTTGTCCTCTGTTTATGCCGAATTTCCCCTCTATTTATAGGTGGTAGAGACTTGGCGGGTACTTCAAGGTGGAGGAGTGTCGGTGGGCGAAAATTCCCCCGCCGGGCGGCGGGCCACGTCGGGCGGCCACGTGTGCCGGGCGGCCGGGCATGCTTCGAACGGCTCAGATCATGTCTTGATGGCGGTTCCTTGGTCGGTTTCCCCCGAAATCTCTGTTTTAGGGTCGGTAAGCCTCATGGGCCTCATGGGCTGGTAACCCTGGGCGGCCAACCCAGGCCGGGCGGTAGGCCAGGACGGGCGGCAAACCCTGTCGGGCGGCAGGGTAGGCCGGGCGGCCTGGCAGGCCGGCCGGCGGCCTAGGCCGGGCGACGGCTTGTGCTGGGCGGCGGCCCATTTTTGGTGTCGGCCCCCTCCGGGTCATGTCTTCCCTTGTCCAAGTTGTGCCACGTGGATGCCTTCTTTACTTCTTCACTTTTTGCCCTCCTTAGTCCAGGGACGAAAAACGTCCTCATGATGGATTGTTTTGCAGGGTCGGCTGGATCGGATCGTTCAGCCTGATGAGACTCTGTTTTAATCAGCCGGGTGATTGATTTCAGCCTGATATGACCTTATCGGCTGAGTTCTGATTTCAGCCATCACGACCCTGCCGGGCCCTAATTTCAGCCTCATACGACCCTGTCGGCCGGCTGTTTTATGGCAGTATTGGCCGACGGGGTGTTTCTTCGTGTTTTTGCATATTTTGGCTCTTTTATACCTGGAAACACATGTCTCACCAAAACTCGTGGAAATGGTTAATAAGAAACTGCTATCACTATTTTGTTTATTCCTTTTATGTTGTTTATGTATGGATTTGACGGTCAGATTTGGCATTTAAGGACTGTCAACAACACCCCCATACTTAGTCTCTGCTCGTCCTCGAGTAAAGGAATACAAACTAAGGTGAATCATAACTTCAATTGGTATGATGGTCGCATGCAAATTATTCCAAGTCATACTTATACCTATGAACTTTTAAAGTGTCTATCATGTTACCTCGGGTGGTTGAAGGATGGAATAGTCCTGACTCTAATCATCTTCACTCATTCTGCTATATAGCATGGGTTTTTGAAAAGATTTTCAAAACAAATCATAGTTGCACCCCTCAAATGATTCTGTCAAATCGCTCGATGTGTATGGTTCCTCACCAGGACATTGCCTCTTTTCATCCTAATTCTAAATATGGCTTTATGTGGAGCTCAAGGTAGGGATAAAAGGGAGGCATAGTTGTGTCTCATATATTACTAAGTTAAAAACTGGATCCATGGAGAATAATTCATGAACTTTTGATCAAGCATGTGCACATGTGGATATGTGGATGGAAAATGACTGAATGTGAATACTCCCTTTTCTTTTAAGATGCTCCCTCCCTTCTATTGGATAGGCATTTTAGAACATGGGCTAATTCTTTCTCTATTTTTTTCACCTTTTTTTTTGAATCATGAATAGCCCATGTCACTTTTACAAGGATATTTGGAGAGGGAGTCTATCAGAATATGATGGAGTACTTTATTTAATAGATGGATGATGACATGGAATTGCTAGCTTCCAGTATAGAAGAAATAGCACATGGATGATGGATATGATGGTGCTAACTTCCAGTGAAGAAGTATTAGCAAAGTGGTGTCCACAAAATCTTGATCAAAAAGTCATAAATAGTAACTCACAAGGGTCACAACAATTTGACAATGTTCAATGAAACAACAAGTAGCATATGCATAAGATTTTCAATGAGTTCATCATATGGCTTTGGTAGGAAGATATAATCATTGAGGAGTCAAGCTATTGATTTTAATTTTTTTGATTTTTTTGTAACAAAAATTCCCAAGCACATCAAGCATAAGAGAAAGATTCATTTCGTCAAACCATATCTCATGCATCAACTACCTAGGTGACATGCTTTCCTAAAGATGCAGTTCATAAGCAACAAGTCTATACACTAGGAATAAGGAGCATGCAAGCCAACTAAAAAGAAGCATGAAAGAACATGAGGCTTCCACAAGATTCATTTTAGTTTTCTATTTAAACTTTTATGATTGATTCAAGATAAGTTTGGTTGAACTTGGAAACTAGGGGGAAAGGGATAGAGTGTGCAAACCACCGCTCTTGAAGAGGTAGAGGTCACGGGGAACCATGGCTGGGTCGATTACCCTTGTAGGTTGGTCGATGTTGCTTGGAGCTCGATCGCCTCGCCCTATGTCATGTTGGCTTAAGTGACGATGCATAACATGTCGATGGGAGGCCTTGTATTGTTTATGCGTTGAGAACCTTGAAGGCATCCCCCACACTTGATCTTGTACCTGGCTGCTTTATTTGAAGAAGAACAAAAACAAAAACAAAAAGGGTGAAAAGAAAAAGGGACTCTACTGGCTTTATGGGCCAAATAGAGTCACAACTTTATTTGTTAGTATTTTTTTTCTTTTCTAGGCGCACTATAAAATTGAATTGAATAGAAATAAAAAGGGGAAATAAACTATAGCGCCATTGGGCAGAGTTCATAGCCGGATGTGCGAATTGGGTCCGCAGATGGCGGTGGCTCAAAGAACTTGCCCTTTGGAGCAGAAAATGATAGGATAGAAGTTTGCTCCATGGTGGAAAAAGAAAATAAATAAAAGGAAAAGGAAAAAAAGAAAAGAAACGAGGACAAACGAGGTTCAAAGATGATACAACAACCGTTCCCCGGCAACGGCGTCAGAAATGCTTGTTGACACTTCTTAACATCACACCAAAAATATTACTATCCCTGGCAACAGCGCCAGAAATGCTTGTTGGTATTTCTTACGATCACAGATAAATCTGCAAGTGCACGTATACCGATGTAGCACTTCACCTAGGAGTATTCCAGGTTATCAAATCACAGGGAACGTGTGTGTATCGATCCTCTAACTAATCTGTCCAAGAACAACAAGAATATGGTAGGCAAAGGGTAGAGAGCATTCCTAAAGGTTAAGGATCCTATAATAAGATTGGTTTGGTCTCTACGGCTTACTTCGGGCACCGGCTTACCCCTGCAACCACAGGCGACTCCGGCCAACAGCTCTACGGCATACCCGAACGTGGAGGATTACTAAGGCCGGATAGGGCTGTCACCACCTACCAACTACCTCTACAAACCGTGGGGCATGCGGCAAACAAAGGTAACCTCTAGCCTAGACACCGCGTCTACGCTATCAATTACTATCCTAGTCTCGGATCCACGCTTATAGAAGACTAAGATACTCTAATTAAATAGAGCGATGATCCCATAAGTAATAAAGAAAAAACTTACTTAAACAGGAAACTTAAATACCAAAGAGGAAACATGAACACTTACTTGAAAAGGAGCATCCGTCGAGGTACAAGCGTGGGGAAGATCGCCGACAAGCCCGGCGCTTCCCTGAACTCTTCCTCACTCTCTCCCTATTTTCTAGGCACTTAGGCAGTGCTAAAGCCTTTTGAAGTGGAGCTCTATACTCATCTTCTTGTGTGTTCTCTTTTCTACTGAATTTCCCCTCTATTTATTAGGTGGCGAAGTGCTGGCATGTATTTGTAGGTGAAGGAAGGTCGGTAGGCAAAAGTTCCCTTGTCGGGCGGTGGGCCACGCCAGGCGGCCGGGCATGTCGGGTGGCATGCAGCGCCGGGCGGCAACCCAGGCCAGACGGCCGTTGGATGAGGTTTGTTTCCGAACGACATTCTTTGGGCATCTCAGATTTGGTCCGAATGATGGTGGTTGAGTCGGTTTTCAACCGCCTTATCCACTTGGAATCGGTTGGCATGATGGGCTGAGTGGGCTGGACACCCCGGGAGGAAATTCCCAGGCCGAGCGGTGGGGTAGGCCGAGCGGCGGCCCATTTTTGGTGTCGACCCCCTCTGGGTTATGTTTTCACTTGTCCAAGTTGTGCCACGTGGATGCCTCCTTTACTTCTTCACTTTTTACCCTTCTTAGTCTGGGGATGGAAAACGGCCTCATGGTGGAGTGTTTTTCAGGGTCGGCTGGGTCGGATGGTTCAGCCTGATGAGACTCTGTTTTCACCCGCCGGGTGGCTAACTTCAGCCTGATATGACCCTGTTGGCTGAGTTCTGATTTCAACCATCACGACCCTGCCGGGCCCTGATTTCAGCCTCATACAAACCTGTTGGGCGACTGTTTTACGGCAGTATCGGTCGACATGGTGTTTCATCATGTTTTTGCATATTCTGGCTCTTTTATACCTGCAAACACATGTCTCACCAAAACTCGTGGAAATGGTTAATAATAAATTGCTATCACTATATTGTTTATTCCTTTTATGTTGTTTATGCAAGGATTTGACGGTCAGATTTGGCATTTAAGGACTGTCAACAGTGTGCGCAACCAATCCGTGAATGCCTCTGACCTTTTTCCTCTCTGATGCTTGGTGCGAGCTAGGCACATTTCCATTTTTCCCCAGCTGCTTCCCCTCTGCCAACGAAACCAAGCTGCCTCATCAACGAGCTCTATGCTCCGACCCTCCTCTGTGGACATCGACTCGACGCTGGTGATCTACACCTCCCCATGAAACTATCGCCACCGAACTTCGCCTTTCCGCCGCCGAACTTTCGTGCCCTGTACCTTTCACTCGTCGCCACCGAACTTCGCTTTTCCGCCACCTATCGCCAATGGTCAGCTCCGGTGAGTTGCCCACCTCGTGAACCCCACCAAGTGCTTCGCGTAGTCTAGCTCATCGTTCTCGAACTCCCGCGGGGAGGTTTTGCCCTAGCACGGCCGTGACTGCGAGCTTCCGGCCGAGTGCCGCCCAGCTTTGGCGTGCCTATTGGTCGTCTTACTAGCAGCTTACGTGGCCACTACGTGGCTCTGACCTGGCATCCACGTGGCTCGGACGTGGCACTCCCATAAAGCCAAAAATACCCAAAAACTGCCAGAAAATACCTAAAACATTGAAAACTCATAGTAAATCGAATTCAAATCCAATAAAGCCTAACCAAAATTGTTAGATTCATCTTGAAGAGCTCTAGTTTAGTAAATTGATAAATCACAGTCTCTGTACATGTATTTTTAATAATACATTAAATTGTGAAAACACTAAATAATTCATTAGAAATTCTATGAATAAAATTAAATCCTGACTTTTGGCATGCTTAGTAAAAACATGATTATCTACAACCCCAAATTTTGGTTTGGTAATATATGAATTATTTTAGGCTCTGGAATTTATTTTATATACATGCTTAAATTAATTACAGTAATTATTCTGTAAATAATTGGCCGTTGCCACTTGGCCTAAAAATCACTTATATAAGTCTCTATACATAGTAAACCACACATGTCCAGAAACATAAATTTACTTAATTAATTAATTTAATTGCTCATATCACTTATTTACTTTGTTTAATTGCATAAAGAATATATATACCTAAAATCTTAATTAACAACCCAACTTCTCTGAACCATATGGCTTCAAGAACATAATAATAATTTTAATTGACACTAAAACACAAATTTCATTGCATTCAACGGTATTTCAATACTGCCGATAATTCAATTCTATCATATAGGCAACGACAACCATGAGCAAGAGGAGGATTTTCAGAAGGACGTTGACCCTCAAGAGCAGGAAGTTGTAGTTGCTAGCACTAACATCGATCCAGGCAAGCCCCAGTTTACATTCGCCTCTTTACAAAATTTTGCTAGATTATATTAATACTAGTGTCTATAATTAATGTTGCATTAGGTCATAGGAGTTGATTAAAACCCACCTTTCATGATATCCAAAAGACCTATGCTATTGTCTTAGAATTGTGTAGAATCGGTACTGTTATGCTATGCTTAGTAATTGCTAGTCTTGTTAAGAAGGTATTATTATTACTAAGGAATAAACTTGACCACTTGAATAGGAATTATTAAAAGAAGTTTATTTTATGTTATGACCAGGCAGGGATAATGCATGTGTAGGTTGGCAGCAACACATGGGTGTTGACTGTGGTAGCCCTGTCTTGTCGAACCTAGGACCCGTCCGTGGTCGGCCCCCTTGATCAAGTATTGAACAGTACCGAATGCATGCTAGCTTATGGGCACTAGTAAACCGATGTAGCATCAAAGGTCACTTGCATTGAGAAACGGTTAAGGTACATTGGTCATTGACCCTCCTACTGCTGGAGTGGGCGGTTCAGACCATGAAGTACTGTTGGCAGAACAGCATGCCCACTCGACGTCACCACACCCGGGCTGAGGTGTAGGTGCTTTTCTTGCGAAAGGTTGCCATATATGACCTTAATTGGTGCGTATGTGTCGTGCATCTCGGGTTTTCTCAGCTGGTGTAAATCGATTGCAATTGCTGTCCCTCGCAGTAATGAGTACCACTTGGTCACCGCGCCAATCGCGTAGTTGCACCTAATATTATGTAACGGATCATGTTGCTTACTAATGTTGACGATCATTATTATTATTATTGTTCTTATGTCGTATTAATTTTATATATTGTTTTATTATCCTTGTTGCAACTAAAGTTACATTTTGGCTCAACCCATTTAAACTGACAATTAAAATTTGATAGAACTAATAGGTTGCTTAGTGCGAGTCCTTTTAAACAAGCCCTAGTTTACATTCGTTGTGAGGTAGCGTAAGCGAGGGAGAGATATCAGGGTGCAGTAGCTTAGGATCCAAGGCACACATATATCAAGAGAGCAAGCAACCCATGGTACACATATATCAAGAGAGCAAGCAACCCACGGTACACTAGATACATCACCTAGACCTCCTCCCACTCAACAAGAACATTATCCTAGACCCAAAGCCAAAAACAAGGATCATTCCCGTGACTTGATCGTTGGCAGCCTATCTCAAGGAGTGAGGATAAGGAGAAATCAATACAAGCCCAACTATGTGAATGAAGAAAATGATGATGAGGCCAATGATGCAATTGAGAACTTCTCCTTCATCTCTATGATTGAGCCCACTACCATTGATGAAGTTATGGATGATCACAAATGGGTTATAGCCATGCAAGAAGAGTTGAACAACTTCATGAGGTGCAAATTATGGAAATTGGTTGAGGGGCCCAAGAATCATAATGTGGTTGGCACCATGTGGATCTTCAAGAACAAGCAAGATGAGAAAGGAGCAATTGTCAAGAGCAAGGCTCGCCTAGTGGCTAAGGGATACTCTCAAGTGGAGGGGATTGACTTTGAACAAACCTTTGCTCCCGTGGCCGGTTTTGAAGCTATTCGGATCTTACTTGCCTATGCATCACACAATGGTTTCATGCTCTTTCAAATGGATGTCAAAAGTGCCTTCTTGAATGGAGAGATCAATGAGAAACTCTATGTGGAACAACCTCTAGGGTTTGAGGACCCAAAACATCTAAGACGTGTATACAAATTGAAGAAAGGTCTCTATGGCCTCAAACAAGCACCAAGGGCATGGTATGAACACTTGAGGAACTTCCTTCTCAAGAATGGCTTGAAGATTGGAAGCATTGATAGCACCTTGTTCACAAGACATGTTAGGAAGGATCTCTTTGTGTGCCAAATCTATGTGGATCATATCACCTATGGGTCAACCAATGAGAAGTTCAATGAAGAGTTCCGAGAGATGATGGCTAGGGAATTCCAAATGTCAATGATTGGAGAATTGCATGTGTTCCTTGGTTTTCAAGTCAAGTAGTTGAGAGAAGGAAACTTCATCTATCAAGTGAAGTACACCAAGGACCTTCTCAAGAGATTCAACATGGAGAATGGCAAGCCTTTGCACACACCTATGGTAACAATCAAACCATTGGATGATGATGTGAAAGGGAAACCGGTGAACCCCAGGCTCTATAGATCTATGTGGTTCTTTGCTTTGTCTCACCGCTTCGAGACCGGACATCATGTTTAGTGTGTGTTTGTGTGCACGCTACCAAGAAAATCCAAAAGAGTCACACTTGAAGTCCGTGAAGAGGTTAACGAGATACCTCAAGTACACACTTACCATGGGCTTATGGTATCCTAGAGGAAAAATCTTTGAGTTACTTGGGTATTCATATTCGGACTTTGTGGGTTCGAAAGTGAATATGAAGAGTACATCGGGAGGTTGCCAATTCTTGGAAGATCTCTAGTATCTTGGTGCTCAAAGAAGCAAAACTTGGTGGCTCTATCTATAGCTGAAGCGGAGTACATGGCGGCGGGAGCGTGTTGTTCCCAACTTCTCTATATGAGGCAAACGCTATCGGATTATGGCCTCAACTACACTCAAATGCCACTATATTGTGATAGTGAGGCGGCAATCAAGATGGCTCTCAAAACTAGAGATCATGGTCATGCAAAGCACATTCAAGTGCGGCATCACTTCATAAGGGATCATGTTGAGAAGAAGGACATCGAGTTGGTGAGTGTGCGAACTCATGAACAATTGGCGGATAACTTCACCAAGCCACTCGATGAGAAGACCTACAACAAGCTAAGGGGAGAACTCAATGTTCTCGACCTCTCCAACTTCACATGAGTAACCCTTGTCCTTTGTAAATATGTACAATGTTTGTTTGTTTTGTTGTTTGTGTCTTTGTTTTGTGCTTGTTTCTCTTCTTTTTTTGGTTTACTTTGGACTTTCTTGAGATAGCAATGGACATGCGTTAAGCTTGAGTAACTCAAGGCTTTGAAGAATGGTCCATTGTGAGGAAGCTTGAGAAGGGAACAACTCGTTGTTGACACTTTGGTTTATAGCGGTTCTCTCTCTTCTCTTTTAACATCGCATGATGCATTGTATACTTGTTACAGTTGCATTCTTTGCATTCTTGCATCCTTGCATTGTGATACCATACATGCCCTCAAGAATGGGTCTACGGGGGGTTGCTCATTTACAATGTGAGTATATGACTCTCTAGATGGTCAAATAGTGATAATTGTGCTTCATGCCCATTGAGCCATGTTCAACCGAGCTCCGAGGTTAAATATACTCGCGCGGCTCCAAGACAAGTGGCTGATACATTCCCACCTCTCAAATGACTAACCCTTGCATATTTGAGAAAATATTTTGTTGAGTCATAAGTGTAGGGGGAGCTATAGTGGAACACCATTGTGACCAAGGAGGAGCACTATGAAAGGGGGAGTTATCCTAACTCTTGCCAACTATCTTTTGCCTCTTGGTTCCGATATGTTTTGGTGTGGTTTTTAGTGGTACGTAACAAAGGGGAGAAGGAACATGAAGATCCAAAATACAAGCTTAAGTTTGAGAAGAACATGAAGATCAATTGAAGATGAGAAGGGGAGAAGAACATGAAGATCAATCACCAAGTATGGGAGAACAACATGAAAATCCAAGCAAGCTACAAGGTGATAAAGAGGAGAACATGAAGCAAGTAGGTGCGTGTTCACTTGGAGTACACATGAAGATCATATCAAGATGAACATCTACACCAACATGGAGAAGAACAATGAGTGTGCATGTCTACGGCAACAATGTACATCTTCACCGACATGAGCATCTATGTCCTTGGTGTGTGTCTACTTCAACAAGATCATCAACCACAACACCAAGATGGGCACAAAATTCAGCTCAAAATTGACACCCAAGTGCGCTAAATAAGAGGGTAGTTCTCCCTCAACATCTAGCACATATCAAGGTGGAGACTCCTTCCAAGGTAAGGACGAAGTTATGCCTTCCAATCCTTTCTTTTTCTTTGGTTCCTTTTTGCTCATCCATTTTGGATCATCATAAGTAGTTGTTGTCATCCATCACCAAAAATAGGGAGATTGTAAGGTGCATGACCATCGAGGTCACCCCAAGGTATCATGTTTTGGTGATGAATGACAAATATGAAATGTGATTAATATCTATACGAGCGTTGTTCGTGTAGGAAACCTCTTCTACCTTATGATGATTATCAACGACGGCTTTGGAGATTGATGACAATGACCACAAGCATGGAGGCTTGATGATCTTGATGGAGTCCAAGGGTTGACGAAGATGGATCAAGGCTAAGGACAAGCTATGGTACAAGTGTTGGGTACACTTGCCTAGTTGTTAGGGATTTTAGTCCATAGGAAAAACCAGACTATCAAGGGGGTCTAGTTCATTCTCTTAGGTCATGTCTTATCGGTGATGTGCAAGATTTCTCGGTGAAATCACAAGCACTTCACAGTGGAGAAGCCAAGGAGCTGTTCGGAGAAGCTCGAAAACAAAGTCAAGCGAGGACGAGGAGTTTCAGCTTCAGGATGAAGTGACTGGATAGAGGGGTCAGTGGTGACCGGACTGTATGATAACTCAGTGGTTTTGTCCAGAGGCTACAATCAAAAAGCGAGGAGACTGCCAAAGTTGGGAGCTATAGTGACTGGACGGTCCAATCTGTATAGATCACTCTAGGCAGCAAGGAAGCTAACACGCGAAATGTTTCAAGACTGCAGAGAGAAACGGACCGGATAGTCTGGTGAGCTGATCATACGGTCCGATCAACAGGAGTCAGCAAAGAGGTCAGAGCCGTTGGAGCTTGATGTTGCAGTGAATGGATGGACCAGTTAGGCAATGACTGGACAGTCCGGTCAGTAGGCCCAGAAAGCTGATTTTGTGGAGCATCGACTAGTTTGAGGTTGGGAGCCTATATAACTTCATTGCTGGGGTCTTCGTGACAACTCCACTTGGTGGCGGGAGGGACCGGAACTCTGATGGGAGTGGTCCAACGAGGAGTAGGGAAGGCGCCATCCTTCTCAGTCCTCAGGAAAAAGTCATGAGCCATCTTTTACTCTTCTCCTTACTTTGATGCATTACTTTCTGCATTTACATACCATGCTATTCATACTTGTGTGCTTGTCTTATTCTAGTTGATTACCTTGTAGACTTTCATGAATAGACTCTTGCTTGCTAGTAGTGTTTGAGCTTCCGCATTTGATCACTAGCATGTATAGGAGTTGCATTGGCTTGATTGCTTACCCTCGTATGTGTTGTGCCACTCATGCTCGTGTGCACTAGTTCCTTATCTTGCAGAACTGCATGAGTAGGCTCCTTTGCTAGCTTGTGGTGTGCTTCCGTGTTGCTTTGTTACTAGCTTGCATAGAAGTTGTATTAACTTGAGTGATTCACTAGTATGCTTTGGTTGTTGTTCCTTTCATAGGGCTTTTATCTTGTTAGTGTGATCACCACTAGAATTGTTATAGGAGTTGTTTGAGTAGTCGGTTTTGGAAATTGGCAAATTCGGTACATAGTGCGAGTTCCGATTCACCCCCCCCCCCCCGTCTCGGTCACTCGGTCCTTTCAAACCTGTTTTTAGTAAATTAACGCTAGCCGGGAGGGCAACCCAGCGTTCAATTTGTTTGCATGTAACAACAATCATACTCCTAGAATAAAATTTGTTTAGTCTAAATGTTTGCTTCCATTTATGTGCTCCTTGTGCTGTTTGTATTTCCTTGGTTTTTGTTATCACCAATAGTGCAGGGATAAGAAGAAAAAGAACAAAAAGATGGAACGACACTAGTGCCGATCGACATGTCTGTGTGCCGACCAACACCAATGTTCACCTAGGTGGACCTCATAGTTGATGGCCCTTAATTGATGAAAAATATAGAAAAAGAGCCAATTAAGGAAGCAACCCAGAATTTCAAGGAAGGGAATTATGTAACAAAAATTAATTGTCCAGAGTTATTTTTGGGTATGGTTTTCCAAGATATCTTAGGGTAAGGAAGTCTTAAGCAGAGACAACGAAAGGAGATACAATACTAACCGGCATAACAATGGTGCTAATCGGCACCATCATAACAGGGCATCTTCGGACTTTTCGAAGCAACAAAAATTTCACCGGAGTTTGAAATTTCAACCTATCTAACATTACAAGGCCTCCGATGCTGCATGAAGCACAATGGAAGGTCATGCTGATCGGCACCCCTGTGTGCCGACTGACATGCACGGTGATGCGTCAGTAGGAGGAATGAGTGCAACCACATCGGGAGGTGAGCAAGTTATCAACAATAATGCAGTTGTCGGGCGTAGAAGGAGCCGCTAAACCAGTCAGATTCGGGAAGAGGAAAAGTGCCAATTAGCACAGTCTCCGTGCCAATCGACATGCAATTGTAACATGCAGGTCAGGCATTGTACCCCGGTCCAACAACACACATACAAAGAGCAAACATCGGGAGGATAAAACGAAGGCGTGGCAACCAAGGCACGATGTAATCAGGGAAGTTTTGAATTCTGACGATTAGCACGACCTTTGTGCCAATCGACAAAGAGGAGTTTGGACCGTCTCGGTTTCCTTCCCCTGGAAGATTTGGCTTGGGCTATAAAAAGAGAGCATGGCCCGTCATTCTCGCCACAACTCCCTGGTAACTCCTCCCACTACTCCACTTTCCCTACCCGCAAGATTTTCTCGTGTTTTGTAGAAGATGGACAAGCACAAGATGGTTGGAAGGAAGCTCGGCAAGAGAATTCACCTGAGTTCGGACTTTGGTAGCTCGAACAATAGCAGCCATGGTGACTCCGATTCCTTCACTGGCTCAAGGGAGACTTTCACAGGAGAAGATAGTCGGGGAGGGTCAATGGAGATGACACCACCATGCGAGCGCAACGACCACTACTATATCGCCTACAACAATGCCGACCCCCTAACATGCCGAGGCCGCGCACGAGGAGTACAATTGCCACCACATGAAAGACGGGCAGTTCTACGGGGGAGGCCTCCTCACAGCCGCCGACATATGTGCCACGCTGTTGGCGGCTGAAAAAATCCATAATTGGCCACCAACTAGTCAGCAAATGCATGGTAAAGACCAAGGTTTAATAAATATTTGTTTAAACTAATAATGTTCCACGAGTTTTGGTAAATTATGTGTTTGTAGGTAGAAGAGAGCCAAAATATACAAAAACATGAAGAAACACCCCGTCGGCCAACCACGACTATGAAACAACCATTTTCGCCAGCCGACAAGGTCGTTTTCATGCTGAAATCAGGAACCGGCCGACAGGGTGATAAACTGCTGAAATCGGCCACCCGACTGGTTAGACAGGGTTGTTTTCAGGCTGAAATCACGCACCGGCCAACAAGGTCATAAACGGCTGAAATCAGCCACCCGGCTGGTTAATCGGGGCCATTTTTCAGGCTGATCATCTGACCCGTCCGGTTCTGTAAAAACACTTCACTATAATGCCGGTTTCTCCTCCCGGATTAAAATTATGAGATATGGCTAAGGAAAAGGAGGCCAACAAGTGGCCTTACCGGGAGATGTCAAGCACCGACCCGGAGGGGGTTGGCACCTAGCGTAGCTTGCCACCCAGCCTGGCCTGCCGCTCGGCCTGTCTTGCCACCCGGCCTAGGTTGGCCACCCGGGATTGATAGCCCAATGAGGCCCATGAGGCCTACCGGCCCCAAAAGAGGCGGTAGGAACCGACTGAACAATCGACTTGGATACGAAATCAAAGCTGTCCAAGAGGAGTCATTCGTCAACCGACACGATCTAAGGGCCGCCCGGCTTGGGCTACCACCCAGCGGTGCATGCCGCCCGGCATGCCCGGCCGTCCGGTACACGTGGCCGCCCGGTGGACCAACTTCGGCCTACAGACTCATCATCACCTATAAATACTTGCCAGTTCATTGCCGCAGCGTGTGGAAGAATTTTTTTAGGAAGTAGAACACTTTTTAGAGTCTTACCCAAGTAAAGAGTGAAGGTGTAGGAAAGGGAGTTCCGGATGCTCGCTCCTTCCTCTTGTGCCTCGGGGATGAAGCTCCTACGAGAGAAGTCTTCTTTGTCTTCGGGACCGGGTAACATGTAGTGTAACTCTTGTTCAAGTAATAAAGTGAGTTTTCCTACTCCTTTTTATCTGCAGGATCCCCATGCATAACCAATTATTGCCTTATTAGCACTAATTTCTTATGCTTATCAATTCTAGAGCTGGTATGTGTGGGATATATATACCTGGGATACTTCACCACTTGAATATATTGCTGAGTGGGCTGGGGTCCAATTAAGTTAAGACCCATGAAGACAACTACTCGGATTATTACTTAGAGTAGACGACAAATCAATACTAGAGATAGAAAGTTAGAGATAGAATCCTAGTCGGAAATCATGTTGTAACCGACTAGGAGACTTGCCATGTAACCCTGCCTCCCGGATATATAGGAGGGACAGGGGCTTTCTCATAGACACTACATAATACACCACATAACACAGGACGTAGGGTTGTTATTCTTTGGGAGGCCCAAACCTGTCTAAATCTTGCATCTTGTGTGTCCATCGACTCTCGATCTCGCGCATGCCTTTACCGATAAATAAGGATTATGGATTACCCTATGATCCACTGCCGATATTAGTATCTATAATTGACGCGCCAGATAGGGGCCGCCTGAAAGTCGGTTCGTCGAGTTGGATGGCTTTTTTCTCGAAATTTCAATTGTGTCGTGTGATGGTCTGCGGCCGTCTCAAGGCGCGTGTTTCACGTAGCTGCGTCGGATCGCATGCATGTGCATCTCGCGGCGCTGCAGGCTCGATGCGACATGATTGTGCATAGCTGCCGGCCGGGCATATATGAGTCGGCGAGTTTATCAAGTAGGTGATGTTTCGTGAAGTTCTGCTTGTATACGAAACATGATGAGGCCTGCATGTGCGCAGGGGGAAGTTTCTTTTTCTTTCTTCATTCTTTCCAGATTATTTTACTTCTTATTTGCTAATCAATTTGGCTTAGCCGAGAACTCATCACGTAGTGCTTTTGGACTCTTTGTTTTGTACAAATGAATTATACTACATGGAGACACAGTGCCTGACTGGTGGTTCAAGATCGTGATTGATATCCGCTCAGGGCGATCGATATTGGCGACTCGGCAGTCGGTTTCATCGTCGTTCTTGCATTCGACTTCACGTGTGCTAAGTCATGTGGCAACGCCAGACAACTAGTTCGTGGCAAGATCCATGGCGTTATTGGAGGCATGGAAGGTTGATCAGATTGACGATTGACTATTGCTGCTGGCATCATGAAGCAACCAGAGACTTGGAGTTATATCTTTGCTGTGACTTCGCATCGTCGCAAGATCGATGCCACATGGTGCAGAGTTGCCGGCAGATCACATTGCACTCGGAGTCGGGGAGTCAATCACCGAAGATCAAGGGAATCATGTGGAACTCGTCAAAGTTCTGTCACACATGATTTTCCATACGAGGGATGTTTTTTTCCTTTTTTTTCCTTAGATTATCTGGTATACTACTCTACATGCTAACCTTACATGCAAGTACGAATCTGAAGCTCGCATGTGCCACAACAGGGAAACCTATTTTTCTTGATTATTTCCTTTCACATTATTTTATTTTGTAATCAATCTGCTTAGTATACTGCTCATCACATGATTGATCTTTTTGCATGTACGAGTTGTTATACTTTTCATGTCCATCAGTGGAGACCGATTTATGGAATGGACGTTCTCGAAGTTGGCCCTGTGCTGCGCGCTTCCAGATCGCAATCACGCTTGGTTGTCTCCTGGAGATTTCCATCAGCCACATTACTTAGATGTGGCAGTCAGCAACGGTTGGGTGGCGTATACAGGCTGCATCATCGTGCAAGATCAATGTCGGTGCACTCGGCAACCCGTCAAGTTAATTATCCAATGAGGCAATGACTCGGTGACTGGGCAACACAGTAGCTCAGCAACTCGGCTAGTACTGATAGCGACTCCAAACTTGTAATCACGAGTTTAGCTGGAATTCGACATGGCTCCGACTCAATCTGATGCCTTGGTGACTCAACCAATCATTCGACATGGAAATTCGGCGACTTGTGATTCGACGAGCTGGACAATGAGTTATTCGATGACTTGATCATTCGGCGACTTGTGATTCGACGACTGGACAATAAGTTCTTAATCTTATGGTCATAGTTTTGAGTTTCTTTTGAACTCATCTTTTTTCCTCGACAATATTGGTCAATAATTTTTCTCGGTTGATTTCGACTCGTACATGTTTGGCCGAATGAGTTTTAGCAGTACATAAGTGGTATTAGGAGGAGTTCAGCTGTTTTGCTTAGTTGCCCATCTGACTCCCATTACCTAAGTTGGTCAGTCTAGCTCCATGGCTCATGTAATTTGTCGAAATCGTCATGCACATCGTTCTCCTAATGAACCTTGTTTGTTTTTATGTCTGTTGCTTGAATGATCGGTTATTTCCACTAGTACTGTAAGCAAACATTAGCCTTAGATGAATAACATAAATCCAACAGACTTGGATACTAAAGACGTTGTTTCATCAATACTTTGTATTTATTCTTACATATAACTATATTATTTGTGTTCTTGTATTACAGTTATCTCATCGATATCACTCGGTCATGGAGCGCCGAGTCATTGGATCACTTAGTCATGGAGCTCCGAGTCATTGGATCACTCGACCATGATCAACTACTCGTGATTTCACTTGGAATTATTTCTAGAAGGGCTATCATGACCGTGGTTCATGATTTTACTCAATATTGGAGAGCCCTGCAACAGTTGCTATTCTTCACTCGGATCACGCCTGGGAGCTACTATACTTGTTATATCTGATCAAGTATCACCTGGATATTTTGATGACTGCTATGCTTGATATATCTAATAAAGTATCACTCGGATTCATTAGCACTAATGGTTCCTTTTGATAGTTGGGGGAGTGGTAGAACCAATCTTGGGGGCTACCATATTAAAACTCCTCGTCGAATAAGTTGGGAAGAGTGCAAGAACCAATCTTAGAAATTATAATTCCAAGTATCCTAGTCGATCCATTGGAGGGAGTGATAGATCTAGATTTACATATGGTGTTCTCATCTTTGACTCACAAGATATTTTGCGATCTAAATACCTTATGAGTCGGGGGCTATACCTACACCTAGTAGGTGGATTTATTCATCGCGTCTGGATATTAATTGGTGCACAATCCTTTTTGAAGATTCTTGGAGGCCTTTACAAGTTTGTTGCTGTACATGAAAAAGCTTAATCATATTCATGGCAAAGCATTAGTCAATCAATTGAAGATCCACAACTAACTTGCAAAGCTCTCGAGGGCTACTGTGGGATATATATACCCGGGATACTTCACCACTTGGATATATTGCTGAGTGGGCCGGGGTCCAATGAAGATAAAGACCATGAAGATAACTACTCGGATTATTACTTGGAGTAGACGACAAATCAATACTAGAGATAGAAAGTTAGAGATAGAATCCTAGTCGGAAATCCTGTTGTAACCGACTAGGAGACTTGCCATGTAACCCTGCCCCCCGATATATAAAGAGGGATAGGGCTTTCTCATAGACACTACATAATACACCACACAACACAGGACCTAGGGTTGTTATTCTTTGGGAGGCCCAAACCTGTCTAAATCTTGCATCTTGTGTGTCCATCGACTCTCGATCTCGCGCATGCCTTTACCGATAAATAAGGATTATGGATTACCCTATGATCCACTGCCGATATTAGTATCTATAATTGACGCGCCAGATAGGGGCCGCCTGAAAGTCGGTTCGTCGAGTTGGATGGCTTTTTTCTCGAAATTTCAATTGTGTCGTGTGATGGTCTGCGGCCGTCTCAAGGCGCGTGTTTCACGTAGCTGCGTCGGATCGCATGCATGTGCATCTCGCGGCGCTGCAGGCTCGATGCGACATGATTGTGCATAGCTGCCGGCCGGGCATATATGAGTCGGCGAGTTTATCAAGTAGGTGATGTTTCGTGAAGTTCTGCTTGTATACGAAACATGATGAGGCCTGCATGTGCGCAGGGGGAAGTTTCTTTTTCTTTCTTCATTCTTTCCAGATTATTTTACTTCTTATTTGCTAATCAATTTGGCTTAGCCGAGAACTCATCACGTAGTGCTTTTGGACTCTTTGTTTTGTACAAATGAATTATACTACATGGAGACACAGTGCCTGACTGGTGGTTCAAGATCGTGATTGATATCCGCTCAGGGCGATCGATATTGGCGACTCGGCAGTCGGTTTCATCGTCGTTCTTGCATTCGACTTCACGTGTGCTAAGTCATGTGGCAACGCCAGACAACTAGTTCGTGGCAAGATCCATGGCGTTATTGGAGGCATGGAAGGTTGATCAGATTGACGATTGACTATTGCTGCTGGCATCATGAAGCAACCAGAGACTTGGAGTTATATCTTTGCTGTGACTTCGCATCGTCGCAAGATCGATGCCACATGGTGCAGAGTTGCCGGCAGATCACATTGCACTCGGAGTCGGGGAGTCAATCACCGAAGATCAAGGGAATCATGTGGAACTCGTCAAAGTTCTGTCACACATGATTTTCCATACGAGGGATGTTTTTTTCCTTTTTTTTCCTTAGATTATCTGGTATACTACTCTACATGCTAACCTTACATGCAAGTACGAATCTGAAGCTCGCATGTGCCACAACAGGGAAACCTATTTTTCTTGATTATTTCCTTTCACATTATTTTATTTTCTAATCAATCTGCTTAGTATACTGCTCATCACATGATTGATCTTTTTGCATGTACGAGTTGTTATACTTTTCATGTCCATCAGTGGAGACCGATTTATGGAATGGACGTTCTCGAAGTTGGCCCTGTGCTGCGCGCTTCCAGATCGCAATCACGCTTGGTTGTCTCCTGGAGATTTCCATCAGCCACATTACTTAGATGTGGCAGTCAGCAACGGTTGGGTGGCGTATACAGGCTGCATCATCGTGCAAGATCAATGTCGGTGCACTCGGCAACCCGTCAAGTTAATTATCCAATGAGGCAATGACTCGGTGACTGGGCAACACAGTAGCTCAGCAACTCGGCTAGTACTGATAGCGACTCCAAACTTGTAATCACGAGTTTAGCTGGAATTCGACATGGCTCCGACTCAATCTGATGCCTTGGTGACTCAACCAATCATTCGACATGGAAATTCGGCGACTTGTGATTCGACGAGCTGGACAATGAGTTATTCGATGACTTGATCATTCGGCGACTTGTGATTCGACGACTGGACAATAAGTTCTTAATCTTATGGTCATAGTTTTGAGTTTCTTTTGAACTCATCTTTTTTCCTCGACAATATTGGTCAATAATTTTTCTCGGTTGATTTCGACTCGTACATGTTTGGCCGAATGAGTTTTAGCAGTACATAAGTGGTATTAGGAGGAGTTCAGCTGTTTTGCTTAGTTGCCCATCTGGCTCCCATTACCTAAGTTGGTCAGTCTAGCTCCATGGCTCATGTAATTTGTCGAAATCGTCATGCACATCGTTCTCCTAATGAACCTTGTTTGTTTTTATGTCTGTTGCTTGAATGATCGGTTATTTCCACTAGTACTGTAAGCAAACATTAGCCTTAGATGAATAACATAAATCCAACAGACTTGGATATTAAAGACGTTGTTTCATCAATACTTTGTATTTATTCTTACATATAACTATATTATTTGTGTTCTTGTATTACAGTTATCTCATCGATATCACTCGGTCATGGAGCGCCGAGTCATTGGATCACTTAGTCATGGAGCTCCGAGTCATTGGATCACTCGACCATGATCAACTACTCGTGATTTCACTTGGAATTATTTCTAGAAGGGCTATCATGACCGTGGTTCATGATTTTACTCAATATTGGAGAGCCCTGCAACAGTTGCTATTCTTCACTCGGATCACGCCTGGGAGCTACTATACTTGTTATATCTGATCAAGTATCACCTGGATATTTTGATGACTGCTATGCTTGATATATCTAATAAAGTATCACTCGGATTCATTAGCACTAATGGTTCCTTTTGATAGTTGGGGGAGTGGTAGAACCAATCTTGGGGGCTACCATATTAAAACTCCTCGTCGAATAAGTTGGGAAGAGTGCAAGAACCAATCTTAGAAATTATAATTCCAAGTATCCTAGTCGATCCATTGGAGGGAGTGATAGATCTAGATTTACATATGGTGTTCTCATCTTTGACTCACAAGATATTTTGCGATCTAAATACCTTATGAGTCGGGGGCTATACCTACACCTAGTAGGTGGATTTATTCATCGCGTCTGGATATTAATTGGTGCACAATCCTTTTTGAAGATTCTTGGAGGCCTTTACAAGTTTGTTGCTGTACATGAAAAAGCTTAATCATATTCATGGCAAAGCATTAGTCAATCAATTGAAGATCCACAACTAACTTGCAAAGCTCTCGAGGGCTACTGTGGGATATATATACCCGGGATACTTCACCACTTGGATATATTGCTGAGTGGGCCGGGGTCCAATGAAGATAAAGACCATGAAGATTACTACTCGGATTATTACTTGGAGTAGACGACAAATCAATACTAGAGATAGAAAGTTAGAGATAGAATCCTAGTCGGAAATCCTGTTGTAACCGACTAGGAGACTTGCCATGTAACCCTGCCCCCCGATATATAAAGAGGGATAGGGCTTTCTCATAGACACTACATAATACACCACACAACACAGGACCTAGGGTTGTTATGCTTTGGGAGGCCCGAACCTGTCTAAACCTTACGTCTTATGTGTCCATCGACTCTCGATCTCGCGCATGCCTTTACCGATAAATAAGGATCATGGACTACCCTATGATCCACTACCGATATTAGTATCGACAATATGAAAGTCTAAGTGTAGACGTGGTGTTTAGACTTAGTTTTCCTGGGATTGCATTCGTCCCCACGGGCTGTGTGATAGGCGGCAGGTGGTGACAGCCCTGTCCGTCCAATATTGTAATCCATCACTTCCGAGAAGTCTCAAGTAGGGTTGTCTAGCGTTAGTGTACCCACTAGTATAGAGTTTAGTTACCGACCCATATTAGTGGGATGTTCTCGTGCCCCAAAGCAGATAAATTGAAATAGGACCTCATTAGATTACCCAGTATGAGTTTGCTACATACGATTACCCGGCCCGAGGACCTCTCCTCCCTATAGAAATTATTCTCTTCCAATTCTACACCACCCGAACTTGATAGATTAGGAGTGATTCACTTCTCGTTCCCCGTGGAAATCAATACTGTGGAATACTCCCGGGTGAAGGCTACATTGGCATATGTACGCTTGCAGATTTCCCTGTTAGGCATAAGAACCATCAATAAGCTTTCTGGCGCCGTTGCCGGGGAGCGGTAGCTATGCCACTCCGAATGCCGTCTCGTCTACTGATTTTTTTTTCTTTATTTCACCCAATTCCCTTTTATGGAACTACCCTCCATCAGCCAATTCTCGGCCCCAAGGCTGAGAACTTGGAACCCCCAATCTCTGCCCTGCCAATAGAAACCCAAAACTAAGATATCCGTCTAGAACTCATACTCTTGATTCAGTCGACACCTTTCCTAGGAGAATGCTCCAAAAATCCTTATGCCCACCTTCAGCACTTCGAATTAGTCTGCTCCACCGTGAACATCCCTGGTGTCCATGAAGACACTTTAAGGTGGAAACTCTTCTCGTTCTTGTTAAAGGATGCAGCAAAAACCTGGTATACTCATCATGTCGAGGATGCCGAAGGAAGTTGGCCCTCCCTAAGAGAATTCTTCTACAAGAAATTCTTCCCTCTCTCAAAAATAATCGAACTAATAAATTTCAAGCAGATGATCAGGGACCACTTGGAGCTGCATGGGAAGGGTTGCTATCTTACACCATAGTTGCCCACATTTAGGAGTACCCGAATGTTGCTCTTAGAACATTTAATTTAGGGGCTTAAGCATGAGAGTACAAGGTTTCTAGATATAGCCGCTGGAGGTGCATTTGTGTACACCACTCCAGTTGAAGGGAAGAGAATTCTAGCAAAGATCCATCATAACCTTGAGGATTATCAGCCCATACCTTCAAAGAATCATCTAGAGGGCGCTCAACTGGCCGACCTCTCCCCTGTCGACACCACGCCAGCCACCCCTATCATTAAAGAGGCCGATTGTACCCCAACATTTGACACTCTGGACCCATACCATTTCCGTCATGAATCACCCTTCTCTCTGCCAGAAGCAGAAACTGAACCGTTACCTCTACCCAAAATCTTTGTGGAAAACGAGGATTTCTCAACTATCGGAAATGTCACAACAATGCCAATAGAAAGAAGGAGAGACTTGTCTCCTATGGAACCGGAGGAACCCAATGAGAAAGAACAACCCGATTTTGAGCCACAAGCACCAAAAATTTCAATAAAAAGTAGACGACTTCAGCACGTGGAAACCAATTATGATATCAAGGCCATAATCAATTTTCTGACCAAAGCATTTGCGGCCACCCTATCTCCTGAAATATTGAACAAATCTTCAAAGATTCTTTGCTTTGAAAAGGCAGCCTATTTATGCGAAGGGATCATCCCAGCCATTGAAGTGAACATCAATGACAAGTCCTTTGCTCTAGACTTCCATATCTTCAATGTGCCAGGAAAAACTTTTGCATTATTTGGGATGCCTATCATGCACCTGGCAAATTCTAAGGGGGAAGAGCTAATTCTTTCGCTTGGGGAATGTTCATACATAATGGATATCAAGAGATCATTGAACTCAGCCTCTGAGCCATCTCACGAACCTGTCAACTAACATTGCAAATGCCTCCCAATCTAATGAGCTAGATGAAGCAGCCAAAACTTTACAGAGGAGGAGCAATAGGATAGTTTTGTTGAGCTTGACAAAAATGAGGAAATAGCACCTCCAACAATTGAGCTCAAGCCACTCCCTTCCGGTCTCAAATATACCTTGTTCCACAATGACAAAAACACACCTGTCATAGTAAGTGACCAGCTCTCCCTCGATGAAGAAGCTAAGTTAGTCACTGTATTGGAAAAGTATAAGTCAGTCACCGGGTACTCCCTGGCAGACATTAAAGGAACAGACCCTAGTTTCTGCACCCATCATATTCCCATGGAACCAGATAGTAAGCCTATAAGGGAGCATCAAAGATGGCTGAACAACGCAATGCGGGAAGTGGTTAAAAAGGAGATTCGAAAGCTTCTAAAAGCTGGAATCATTCACCCAATCCAGGATAGCCAATGGGTCAGCCCTGTCCAAGTCATCCCCAAAAAGGGAGGAATGGACCAAACATGAAATGTGACTAATATCTGCACGAGTGTTGTTCGTGTAGGAAACTTCTTCTACCTTATGATGATTGTCACGACGGCCTTGGCGATTGATGACAATGACCACAAGAATGGAGGCTTGATGAGCTTGATGGAGTCCAAGGGTTGATGAAGATTGATCACGGCTAAGGACAAGCTGTGGTGCAACTGTTGGGTACACTTGCCTAGTTGTTAGGGCTTTGAGTCCATAGAAAAAACTGGACTATCAAGAGGGTCTAGGTCATTCTCTTAGATCATGTCTAGTCGGTGATGTGCAAGGTTGCTCGGTGAAATCACATGCACTAGTTGACAGTGGAGAAGCCAAGGAGCTGTTCGGAGAAGCCGGGAAACAAAGTCAAGCAAGGACGAGGAGTTTCAGCTTCAGGATGAAGTGACCGGACAGAGGGGTCAGTGGTGACTGGACTGTACGGTCACTTAGAGGTTTTGTTTGGAGGATACAACGACGAAGCGAGGAGACTGCTAGATTTGGGAGCTGTAAAGACCAGATAGTCCAGTCTACAGACCAGACAGTCTAGTCTGTACAGATCACTCTAGACAGCGAGGAAGGTAACATGCAAAATGTTTCTATGCTGGAGAGAGAAACAAACCCGACAGTCCAGTTAGCTGACCATACGGTCCGATCAATAGGAGTCAGCAGAGGGGTCAGAGCCTTCGGAGCTTGATGTTGCAGTGACTAGTGGGTCCAATCAGGCAGTGACCGGACAGTCTGGTAAGTAGTCCAAGAAAGCTGATTTCGCGGAGCAACGACTAGTTTGAGGTTGGGAGCCTATATAACTTTGTTGCTAGGTTCTTTGTGACAACTCTTGGCCAGTGGAACACCTAAGAGCATTTGGTAAGGTCCATGAGGAAAAGAGGAGAGCACTAGGAGAGGATATTGGATATCTTGAGAGTGCTTGTGAGAGTAACAAGGAGCGTTCTTGCACATCTAAGGCTAGGGTGTCCTTGAGGTTGTGATCTAGATTGTTACTCTTGGTCAATGGTGAGACCTAGATCGGTTAGTTGTCGGTAATCGAGCCTATCATGATTGGTTGTAAAGGTTGTCACGCGTTTGTACACGATTTGAGACCGCCGGTGAAAGGGGCATCAATAGTGAGCGCCCGTGTTGGCTCGGGGAGTCCGGCAAGTTCTCGAGGAAGGCGAGCTTGTGCCTTGGTGGCAGCGCTGACGCACACCATGTCTTCACTCTGGGAGTGATTGCGGGCTCGTGGGCAAGAACTCCACTTGGTGGAGGGAGGGACCGGATGATGTGGACAAGGGTTCCCGATCTTCCAAAAGGTTCTAGAAATGTTGATTTGGTCAGAGGCGACACACAAATCGATCCGGCTTTAGAACAGCGCGTTCTAAACCCCGCAATCATAGCACGACGTCTCCTGTGGTTATCAACCATCCTAAAATGATTGACCTCACCGAGAAGGCTAATCCCTGCCTGCAAATTAAGAACACAAGCAAGAACAAAGAAAAATGCAACACAATTGCAGATGTATTATGAATCTCACGAAGTTGGGGTCTCACAAACTGTGATAATGGCAAAACTGTTATGAATAGAATAACCTAAGCAAAACCCAAACCCTAATGGTGCAGTGGCGGCTGTATATTAAGGCCCTAGGGTCGTGCAAGACCCTATGGATGCGCCCCTAATTGGGATCAACTAGATGCAAAGCCCAAAGGCCAAAATCAGGCGACACAACACCAAAACAGATTCTGGACCCTCTATTGTTTCGACGATTCCCGATGACTCCGGATGAGTTTTGACAGGAGACCGGCGGCATTGGAAAGGTCTTATTCTTATCTTTCCGTGCAAATATAGAACGTCTAAATCCGAGTCAGTATGTGTCCTGGGAATCCGTTTTAGTGCAGACTGGTCTTGTGCCCCGAAACAGACTCGAAGTCGGTTTTGGTTGGGCCTCCACCTTAGCTTCCACGTCCTTGCTGGTCCTCCACGTCTACAAGTCCTTCTCCCATCATCTCCTAGTCCTCTCCATGGTTCCTAATTACAATATAATCATTAGGTAGCAAACTATTCTCAAAAGTGACATATGATGAAGAACGTAGGAACGAGCTCACCTCTAAATTTAGTCGTCATGCACGAGCTCTAGTCATTGGACCTTGCAAGTCCTGAATTGGAGGAGTGTTGCATGTATCTATAGGAGTGATATCCTCATCATCCTCCCCCTCTTGAAGTGGAGTCGTCCTTGACTCAAGCTCATCCTCTTCTCCCAAGTATGGTTTCAAATCTGAAATGTTAAAAGTAGGACTAACCCCGAACTCGGGAGACAACTCAAGTTTGTATGCATTATCATTAATCTTCTCAATTATTTTGAAAGGACCATCAGCTCTAGGCATTAATTTAGACTTTCTCAAATCTAGAAATCTATCCTTTCTCAAATCTAACCATACTAAATCTCCTGCATCAAGTTTTACTTCTTTTCTACCTTTACTACCAGCAATTGATACTTGTCATTCTCATGTAACCGCCATCGTCTGTCGCCACATATGCCCGCCTACTTGGACAATCTTTCTGCACATGACCAAGTCCATGGTAGCAGTGGCACTGAATCCCTATAGTGCGTCGCGTCGAAGCAACAGAGGAGGCACTACTAGCTGGTACCTGCACAGAAGTTTTACCTGAGCGCGTAGAAGGTGCAGGGGCTGATCTTGGGGCTGCTGAAACAATACTGGTTCCCTTGGTAGCTGCTGGTGGGGATGGCTGGAAAGATGGCCTGGGCAGCCCCGAAGTCCCCGTCGAGGGTGGGGGGTAGGAGTTTCATGACTTGCTATACTCCTGAAAAGCCTAGAAAAGTTCCTGTGATTCTTTCTCTGCAAGCATAGCATATTGGAAACACTGGGTGAGGGTATAATATTATTTATAATCAAGGATGTCTTGAATTTGTTTTCTTAAACCAGAATAAAAGCAACAAATCTGATCCTCTACTTTTTCAACTACAGCACAATGAATCAAACCCTTCTGAAGCTCACTAAAGTACTCCTAAACAGTTTTATCTCCTTGTTCTAAACGCTGCAGTTTATTACGAATCTCTCTATTAAAAGAAGGAGGAACAAAACGATCACGCATTGCTACCTTAAGTTCTTCCCAAGTAGTAGGCAAATCAGTTTCAACAGCTAGACCATTCCATCAAACAATAGCATAGTCCTTAAACTCACTAGTAGCTTGTCTAACTCTATGTTATTTAGGAATAAGATGGCCATTAAATTTTTGTTCTACAGTCATCTCCCAATCAAGATAAACATCACCATCTTTTTGACCCAAAAACGAAGGAATTGAAAACTTAATTTTAGCATACGGGTCGTCTGGAGCATAGTTACTGTGTGGACGACGATTGAAGTTATGGAAACCACCCATACCTTGAGTATTACGGTGCAAATGACGTTGTAATCTTGCGGTCCTTGTAGCTGACCTATCCACGGTGCCATCAGCCATATACACCGTGTCTTCATCATGGTCGTCTTCAATGTCATTGTTGTTATTGGTGTTCATGTCGTTGGTCTTGGGAGCGGTCTCCAACGCGACAACCTGATCGGTTAACTTAGAGACCCACTTCTCCAACCGCTTGATGCTTTCTCCAATGTGAAGCTTGCTGACTGCATCAGTAACGGCTCTAGTGATCGTCTCTGCCAAATCACTCTGAGCAGCCTGCAAAGCCTTCTGGAGCTGCTCTTGGCTCACGCATTCAGCAAATTGTGAGGGTGAAGTCATCTTTCCATCGTCACTTCCTGCCATCACAAACACCAAAATAGGAAACAAATAGTGAAGGTTATCCCTATAAAACAGCTAAGTAGTGGTGCCTCTCAACACAACAAAAGGAAACTCCTTATAAAGCTCTTATAAAGTTCTGAAAAGCAAAACAAAGGATACCAAGGAGATGTGTTCCACGATTGCAAGGGTCACAAAATAACCTATGTGCTGTCCAAAAGAAATATGTAGAGCTAGGAAAGGCCAAATATATATATGTGAGTGGCACACAAATCAAAAACAGATAGTAAAGCTGAATAAGTGCCCAAGTAACTTGTCCCTAGTTGCTGGTCTAAGTATGTCCTAGAATAGTAGTGATAGCAAAGTAGAAACAAGGAGACAAAGGCACACGGGCGATAACAGGGGGCTAAGTGCAAAACAGCCAAATTCGGAAACTTCAGGTGGCTAAATGTAGCACTAGTAGAAATCCCAAATTTCTTTTTTTTTATTTTAATTTTGATATTTTCTCCAACTCACTAACAATGGGGGAGAATCCACAGAAAATTTCAGCTCAAACAAAGCTAGGATGTGGGCTACAGAAAATCTTGAAGTTGTAGAAAACGTCGGGTTTAAACTTGAATGATTTTTTTCTTTATCTTCCCCATTTTTTCTGAATTTTTTGACGAGGGCACACAGGGCTCAACTTTGAGTCAAGAATATCCTGTAAAAATTTCAGCCAAAACAGACAATCGAGCGAAAAGTTATGCCCGTTTTATCGAAGGGGGTCGGAGTCGGTTTTCTAGAAACCCGAGTCGGGTTTGGGGTCGGGTTTGGAATTGGGTAATATTTTTTTAGTGGCATGGAGGCAGCGGAAAGTGGAATTTGCGAGGATTGGTCTGGGGTGTTGACGGTGTGTTTAGGGTGAGATTAGGGTGGCAATAGGCTAGGTGTGTCGATCAATCAACCCTAGCACAAAAAACCAACAAAACAGAGGATGGTGAAGGGGATGGTGGCAAGGGTTGCAAGGGAAACACTACTGATGACAAAAGCACCAACTAAACCAGCGTCTAAACAAGAACTAGGGCACATATTCAACACTACGGACTCTGAAATTGAAATATGCAAAGGCTAAACATGTGGTTATAGGAGGAGGGAAAATTTTTTGGGCTTTTCTATGGACGATAGAATGAACATAAACTGAAATTAACTAAGGGTAGTGCAAACCTGATGGTGCACCTGAAGCTCTGATTACCACTTGATGTGGACAAGGATTCTCGATCTTCCAAAAGGTTCTGGATTCGTTGATTTGGTCGGAGGCAACACACAAATCGATCTGGCTTCAGAACAGCACGTTCAAAACCCTGCAATCGCAATACAACGTCTCGATTGACCTCACCGAGAAGGCTAATCCCTGCCTGCGAATCAAGAACACAAGCAAGAACAAAGAAGAATGCAACACAATTGCAGATGTATTATGAATCTCACGAAGTTGGGGTCTCACAAACTGTGATGACGGTGAAACTGTTATGAACAGAATAATCTAAGCAAAACCCGAAACCTAATGGTGCGGCAACATTTGTATATGAAGACCCTAGGATCGTGCAAGGCCCTTTGGATGCGCCCCTAATTGGGCTCAACTAGATACAAAGCCTAAAGGCTAAAAACAGGCAACATAACACCGAAACAGATTCTGGATACTCTATTATTTCGACGGTTCCCAATGATATTGACATGATAGCAGCAGCATTGGAAAGGCCTTCTTCTTATCTTTCTGTGCATATATAGAATGTCCAAATCCGAGTCCGTATGCGTCCTGGGCATCCGTTTTAGTGCAGACTGGTCCTGAGCCCCAAAACAGACTCGAAGTCGGTTTTGGTTGGGCCTCCACCTTGGCTTCCACGTCCTTGCTGGTCCTCCACGTCTCCAAGTCCTTCTCCCATCATCTCCTGGTCCTCTCCATGGTTCCTAATTACAATATAATTATTAGGTAGCAAACCATTCTCAAAAGTGACATATGATGAAGAACGTAGGAACGAGCTCACCTCTAAATTTAGTCGTCGTCCATGAGCTCTAGTCATTGGACATTGCAAGTCCAGAATTGGAGGAGTGTTGCATGTATCCTTAGGAGTGATGTCCTCATCACCGGAACTCTGACGGGAGTGGTCCAACGAGGAGTAGGGAAAGGCGCCATCCTTCTGAGACCTCAGGAAAAAATCATGACCGATCTCTTACTCTACTTTTTACTTTAATGCATTACTTGCCGCATTAAATACTATGATATTCATGCTTGTGTGCTTGTCTTGTTCTAGATTATTACCGTGTAGACTTGCACGAATAGACTTCTTGCTTGCTAGTAGTGTTTGAGCTTCCGCATTTCATCACTAGCATATATAGGAGTTGCATTGGCTTGATTGCTTACTCTCGTATGTCTTTTACTACTCATGCTCGTGTGCACTTGTTCCTTATCTTCTAGAACTGCATGAGTAGGCTCATTTGCTAGCTTGTGGTTTGCTTCCGCATTGCTTTATTACTAGCTTGCATAGGAGTTGTATTGACTTGAGTGATCCACTAGTATGCTTAGGTTGTTGTTCCTTTCATTGGGCTTTTATCTTGCTAGTGTGATCACCACTAGAATTGTTATAGGAGTTGTTTGAGTAGTCTGTTTTGGAAATTGGTCAATTTGGTACATAGTGCGAGTTCCCGATTCACCCCCGCCCCTCTCGGTCACTCGGTCCTTTTAAATGGTATCAAAGCCAAGTGCTCATCATAAGGCTTAACAGCCTTGAGTAGTGACCACATTGAGTTGGGATGTCATCCTATTCGGGGCTGGGTCATGGCTCATGGAAGAATCGCGTTAAATGCTACATAAATGCCATGATCCCGGATGAGTTGATGGATACTCTTGTGGACTTTGCCAATACCTTCACTGATAATCATGGGTATGATGATTGTGTGGAAGTGCCTAGTACTAGTGAGTGCCAAGATTCTTCTAGTGTTGACTTGATAGGTTGCTCTACTAGTGTGCCTAGTGTGATGATTGATAATGATGTGTCTCTTGATCTTGCATGCTGCTCTAGCATGACTGGTATTGATGATGTTTGTGAGCCTCTTGTTGGTCTTGCTAGTAATTCTCTTGTTGAAGAGTTCTTTGCTTTTTGTGCTAATGACAATGAGGACTTACTTGACTCTCTTATTCGCTTACGAGGTATTGTGGATAAGATTGTGATTGTCGAGAAGATCCTCTCCTTGCTAACAAGTAGCAAGCTCTTCTATATCTCCCTTGACCTTCTCATGGAGAAGAGTCTCTCTGTCGAGGACGTGATCGATCTGCTGTTCAAGGATGAAGAGATCACCGCGAGCATGGTGGTGAAGAAGTCATCCAAGGCAAACAATGAACATCCTCAAGCAAATGGAAAGAAGTAGCTTCGTGCTCAAACTTCTTTGATCTCTCCACAAGATTGCCTTGCAACAGCTTCTACAACCCCTTCGGACCAAGACCTTCACCAAGTTCATCATCAAGCGCTACGTCAAGCTCTACCTCAAGTGCCATTCCAAGTTCTACTCAAAACACCACGGGTGGACCAAGCATTGGTGTAGGGGGAGCACCAGCAACAATCCTCGCTCCATCATTTGAGATGATCAATTGTGGCTTCGGCTCCAGCGCCCCCACCTCCTCCACCATAAGAACGACTTTGGCACATGCGTCGGGCCCAACAACAGGACTTTTTCTTTCAATTTGATGAAATAGTGAAAAACTCAAATGTTGACCTTTATGAGACTTTCTTGATGATTTATGATCTTTGTAAGGACTGAAGGCGTACCGAGAGGGGGGGGGGGTGAATCGGTAAGCCGCTCACAATTCCAATTACTTCAATTTCCACTACTTGAATCCAACAATGGAAGCAACCTAAACAATTCTAGTAGACCAAGACCCTACACATGCTAGTGTTCATGATAAGATAAAGCGCGGAAGCCAAACAAACTAGCCTATGCAAGCCACAAGTCACCCTAGTCACTAGAGCACACAATTGCGAAATAGTAAAGAGAGGGTCAAGGAATGGTCATGATTTTTTCCTGAGGTCTCGGAAGGATGGCGCGTTCCCCTAATCCTCCTTGCACCACTCCCGCCAGAGTCTCAATCCCTCCCGCCACAAAGTGGAGTTCTCGCCCACAAGCCCGCAATCACTCCTAGAGTAAAGACACGGTGTGTGTCACCGCTGCACAAAGCACAAGCTCGCCTCCCTCGAGAACTTGCCGGACTCCCCGAGCCGACACGGGCGCTCACTAGCGATGCCCCTTTCACCGGCGGGCTCAAACCATGTACAAACATGTGATGGCCTACACAACCAATCACGATAGGCTCGATCACCGACACCTAACTGGTCTAGGTCTCTCCATAGACCAAGAGTAAAAATCTAGATCACACCCTCAAGGATACCCTAGCCTTAGATGTGCAAGATGCTCAAGTTACTCTCCACTAGCACTCTCAAGATCTGCAAAATCTCCTCCTAATGCTCTTCTCTTTTCCTCTTGGACCTTACCAAATGCTCTCAGGTATTCCACTGGCCAAGAGAGGTCCCCAAAGACCCTAGAAACAAAGTTAAATTGGCTCCCAACCTCAAACTATCCATTGCTCCACGAATGCACCTTTCTAAACGTACTGACAGTACAGTCCGGTCTCTCCCATACCGGACCTTCTGGTCACTCTGGTAATGGCTCTCCTAGCCGTTGGCTCAACTGTGTCCAGACAAATTCCTTATACTAACCAGACTGCCCGGTCAGTAGACGGACCATCCGGTTTATACAACTGTCGGACATGTCTGACATATCGGTCATCCTCGTCGAACTCCAGAACATTGGCTTCCTCTCTGCATTGTTTCTCAACTGAACTGACTGTACGGTCCGGTCACCTGACCATACCGTCCGGCCTATATAGTTCCTGCACAATCAGATTCCTCGCTTCTTGCTGGATTCCCAAACTACTCCACATAGTGACCGTATAGTCCGGTCACCACTGACCCCTCTGTCCGGTTTCTATTTCTAGAAGCTAAAACTTGTCGTCCTCGCTTGACTTCATTTCCTGGCTTCTTTGAACAGCTCCTTGGCTTCTCCACTGTCACCTAGTGCCTGTGATTTCACTGAGCAACCTTGCACATCATTGACTAGACATGATCTAAGAGAATGGCCTAGACCCCCTTGATAGTCCGGTTTTTCCTATGGACTCAAAGCCCTAACAACTAGTAAAGTGTTCCAAACACTTGCACCATAGCTTGTTCTCCGCTTTGATCCATCTCCATCAACCCTTGGACTCCATCAAGTTCACAAGCCTCAATGCTTGTGGTCATTGTCATCAATCGCCAAGGCAACCATCATCCATATGATTTGTAATACAGTTAAGAGATGATTCCTACATAGACACCACTAAATGTAGACATTAGCCCACAATTTCATAGTTGTCATCTATCACCAAAACATCCATACCTTGGGGATCCAATCACCAATGGTCATGAAGCTTACAATCTCCCCCTTTTTGGTGATTGATGACAACCACTAATTCAGCAAAGTTTTGATCATTAAACAACCGGGCTAAAAGAGCTACACAAAGATCGAGAGCAACCATAACAACATATAAGAGAAACACATAAGGTCGTAGTCAATCAACCATCATCTAGAGATACAAGGAGAAGAGTGAAAAACATACTCTAGATGAAATATGCATGCATGTCATGGCAAAAAATTAGAGAAAAGCATAAGGACATCCAATGCAAGACATGAGTGATGAGATGCAACAAGTTAGCATGGCGATGCATAAGAATTAAGAACAAGCATTCATCATCATGATATCATACACATGCATATAAGATAATTAACAAATACTAGGCACTGCATATGATAAGGGAATAAACCAAGTGAGATTAAAATGAGTCAAACACAAGCGAAGGAAAACCATGACTCATCAAATCCATGAACATCGAGAAGCTCCAACAAAATAAGATCCAAATGTATCTAACTCCCAAAGACATCGTATGCTCCCCCTAGATACAAGCTACTCTCGATCATGCAGAATCACACTCCCACTCTCCCTAGACATAGGATATTCTCCCCCTTTGGCAACAAACACCAAAAAGTGGAAAAGATGAACATCTACGCACTCGTGGTCGAAGGAAGTGGTGCAGCGATGTCCTCTAAAGGCTCTGCTCTGGGCTACTCCTATGCTGGATCCTGCTGTGCTCCCTAAACTTGTGCCACCTGAGCATCCATCTGCTCAAAGAAGTCAAGGTCTACAGGCAACTCAGACCCTCTGTCCTGTGCTGCTGGTGTGACTGTGGCAGTCTCCTGAGCTGAAGTATGAAGAAGAATGAGTTCTGCCACGTCCTGCTGTGAGAAGCCTCCATGAACAAGATCCTCTGCAACCTGAGGGATGAGCGAGTTGACTATAGCAGAAGGACGGGGAGCTGTAGCTGACTCTGGGGCAGTCTGAGAGTCTGCATGGGTAGTGTGCACAATGTTTAAGAATTGACTCCTGAGAGGTAAGTGGTCAGTAGTGGAGGGTCCTGTCATCTACGAGGTCGACGGGTGAGAAGGTGAGACGAATAGTGCAGACACGAAGAGCGCTAACACAGGGGAGAAGTGAGCTGTAGGAAGTGTCTGTCCTGCTCCACCTGTCATTAGAACCCCTGAGAGTGACAGTCCACTGGACTAGGTAGTCATCAAAGTAGTGAAGGGTCCTGGCTGAGTCTGTAGGTGCCAGTACTGTTGGAACACTGAAGGTCCTGGCTGCTGACCGGCCTGCCTCTGGGTCAACTCCGTCATCTGAATCATCAGGGTTGTAAGAAGTGCAGTCTGCTACCTTTGAATCTCTGTTTGGCTCCTGATGATGTCCATCATCTGACGTCTGTTCTCTAACACACTACGAATGAACTCTCCCAGCTGTCCTGCAAGTGTTGTCACCATGACAGCGTCCTCAGACTGTGAACCTGTCGGCTAGGGAGGTGCTCCTGTACTGGCTGACCCAGGAATCATCGTCTCTGGCTGAGCTGCCTGCTCGTGAAGTACTGGTGACTCATGCTCCTCCTCTCCTATATGCTGGCTAGAGGCTGACTGTGATCCCCTGGGGACATGAGGTGTGTAGTTGGTAGTCGCCTCAGGGAAAGCCTCGTACTGCTCCTCCATCACTTGGCCCATCCTCCTCATGAGATAGAAGATATATGCACCATAGACCAAGTGACGTCCTTCAACCCTCTCAGAGATAACCTCCTCCATCTCTCCAATCAGCAAGTCTGCTAAGTCAAAGTGTTGTCTCCTCAGAATAGCTGCTACAGTCCACTGGTGTAGAAGCGTGAACTCCTCTTTGTAGCCAGACCTAGGGATGATAGTCCTGGTGACTATCGCTCTCACCACCTTGGCCTCTACGGTGAGTCTCACCGGGCCTCTTTCAAAGCCTGGTGTGTGTGGAGGTGGAAAAGCAATCGAAACCATGTTGTCTGAAGGTAGCTTCCCTCCCTGAGGTCTGCGGGGTGGCTCTAGTGTACCGTAGGCACTCGAGCTGGAAGTCTGATGCCAGGAGTCCTAGGTTAGCTATCAAGTCCTACCTGGTGACACGTTGTGGCTGCCGTCTGAACAGAAACCAGAACTCTGAGCGATCCCTGGCAATACATAGTGTGGCGTAGAACTCTAGGACCATGTCCTCTCTGAACCTGTGTGACAAAAACGTGAAGTACTGCTCCATGTCAGTGCCAGTGGCCCTCCTCATGGCCTGGTAGGTCGTGTATTGTTGCGGCATGAAGACTCTATCCTTGCCCTTCAGGCCAAGGTAGCGTCTCAGACCCTCTCCAATCCTCCTCTCGAGGGCTGTCCAGTACCTCTCTCTAGCAGCGGGATCTCTAGGGACCACAACCCACTGCTCAAAAGGCACCAAGCAAAGTACCTTAAGGTCCTTTGCAGAAACCTTAAGTGTATCCGGCTCTCCATCTACCTGTGCTAGAATCTGCAGTCTCCTAGTGCACACTGCATAGGTGCACCTCCGGTCTCCTACCCGGTGAGCTTTAATTTGTGGAACAGTCTGCTCAGCCACCTCAAGCTCCTCCTCGGACTCTGACTCCTCAGAACCTGACTCTGTAATCTCCTCCTTTGAGGTCTCTGATGAGGACATCACTCCTAAGGATATATGCAACACTCCTCCAATTTTGGACTTGCAAGGTCCAATGACTAGAGCTCATGCACGACGACTAAATTTAGAGGTGAGCTCGTTCCTACATTCTTTATTATATGTCACTTTTGAGAATGGTTTGCTACCTAATGATTATATTATAATTAGGAACCATGGAGAGGACCAGGAGATGATGGGAGAAGGACTTGGAGACGTGGAGGACCAACAAGGACGTGGAAGCCAAGGTGGAGGCCCAACCAAAACCGACTTCGAGTCTGTTTGAGGGCTCAGGACTAGTCTGCACTAAAACGGATGCCCAAGACACATACAGACTCGGATTTGGATGTTCTACATATGCACGGAAAGATAAGAAGAAGACCTTTCCAATGCCGCCGGTGTGATATCAAAATTCGTCCGGAATCATCGGGAATCCTCGAAACAAGAGAGAGTCCAGAATCTGTTTCGGTGCTGTGTCGCCTATTTTTGGCCTTAGAGCTTTGTATCTAGTTGAGCCCAAGTAGGGGTGCGTCCAGAGGGTCTTGCACGACCCTAGGGTCTTCATATACAGCCGCCGTTGCACCATTAGGGTTTGGGGTTTTGCTTAGATTATTCTGTTCATAACAGTTTCGCCGTCATCACGGTTTGTGAGACCCCAACTTCGTGAGATTCATAATACATCTGCAATTGTGTTGCTTTCTTCTTTGTTCTTGCTTGTGTTCTTGATTCGCAGGCAGGGATTAGCCTTCTCGGCGAGGTCAATCATTTTAGGATGGTTGATAACCAGAGGAGACGTCGTGCTGCGATTGCGGGGTTTAGAACGTGCTGTTCTGAAGCCGGATCGATTTGTGTGTCGCCTCCGACCAAATCAACGTATCCAGAACCTTTCGGAAGATCGGGAACCCTTGTCCACATCAGTTTCCTCCTCTGACTCCTCCTCCTATTGCCTGGAGGATCCCTGCTCTGTAGTTCTCCATGATCTCTCCTGACGAGAAGCCGGAGTACGCTACCGCCATGGCGGCAGTACAATCCGAAGGACCGAGAAGGCGACCAGGGTGGGGGGGGGGGGGGAATGGGAGCCAATCAAAATTCTCCAATAGAACATGTCCTATATCCCAAAAACAACCCAAGCCAACCTCCGAACCGATCAGCAAGACTACACACACCAACTCGTGGTGTACTAGCCCTAAGAGTGATCAACCACAGCAAAGTGACATAGTGGAAACAAAGAAAAACAGTAGAGACTCGAGGTAGTTGAAAACATCACAAAACTGCACCTTGCTGGACCACCACCGGCAGTGCCAATCAGAGCCATCAGCAGTGCTGGTGCGGGGTCTTGCAATCCACCGACAGTGCCGGTCCTGGTCGTCGACAGTGTCGATCGACCCCGATAGAACTGGAAAAAGTTTCGGGATGAAGCAAAAACTTGATCAAAACCTAATGAAAAGAACTCCAAATGATGCAATTTTTTGGACCAGTGAATCCTCAACATATCACGACCCTGAAATTTGGGATTTCTACTAGTGCTACATCTAGCCGCCTGAAATTTCTGGATTTGGCTATTTTGCACTTAACCCCCTGTTATCGCCTATTGTGCCTTTGTCTCCTTGTTTCTACTTTGCTATCACTACTGTTCTAGGACATACTTAGACTAGCAACTAGGGACAAGTTACTTGGGCACTTATTCAGCTTTACTATCTATTTTTGATTTGTGTGCCACTCACACATATATATATATATGGCCTTCCTAGCTCTACATATTCCTTCTGGACAGCACACAGGTTATTTGGTGACCCCTGCAATCGTGGAACACATCTCTTTGGTATCCTTTGCTTTGCTTTTCAGAACTTTGTAAGAGCTTTGTAAGGAGTTTCCTTTTGTTGTGTTGAGAGGCACTACTACTTAGCTGTTTTATAGGGATAACCTTCACTGTTTGTTTCTTGTTCTGGTGTTTGTGATGGCAGGAAGTGACGATGGAGAGATGGCTTCACCCTCATAATTTGCTGAGTGCGTGAGCCAAGAGCAGCTCTAGAAGGCTTTGCAGGCTGCTCAGAGTGATTTGGAAGAGACGATCACCAGAGCCGTTACTGATGCGGTCAGCAAGCTTCACATTGGAGAAAGCATCGAGCGGTTAGAGAAGCGGGTCTCTAAGTTAACCGATCAGGTTGTTGCATTGGAGACCGCTCCTAAACCCAATAATACGAACACCAATAACAACAACAACGATGTTGAAGACGTCCATGATGAAGACACGGTGTATAAGGCTGATGGCACCGTGGATAGGTCAGCTACACGGACCGCACGATTACGACGTCGTTTGCAACATAATACTCAAGGTATGGGTGGTTTCCATAACTACAACCGTCGTCCACACGGTAACTATGCTCCAGATGACCCGTATGCTAAAATTAAGTTTTCAATTCCTTCGTTTTCGGGTCAGTATGATGGTGATGTTTATCTTGATTGGGAGATGACTATAGAACAAAAATTTAATGCCCACCTTGTTCCTGAACAACATAGAGTTAGACAAGCTACTAGTGAGTTTAAGGACTTTGCTATTGTTTGGTGGAGTGGTCTAGCTGCTGAAACTAATTTGCCTACTACTTGGGAAGAACTTAAGGTAGCAATGCGTGATCGTTTTGTTCCCCCTTCTTTTTATCGAGAGATTCGTAATAAATTGCAACGTTTAGACCAAGGAGATAAAACTGTTCAGGAGTATTTTAGTGAGCTTCAGAAGGATTTGATTTGTTGTGCTGTAGTTGAAAAAGTAGAGGATCAAATTTGTCGCTTTTATTCTGGTTTAAGAAAAGAAATTCAGGACATCCTTGATTATAAAGAATATTATACCCTCACCCAGTGTTTCCAGTATGCTATGCTTGCAGAGAAAGAATCACAGGGACTTTTTCAGGCTTTTGAGGAGTACAGCAAGTCAAGGAACTCCTACCCCCCATGCTCGAGGCTGCCCAGGCCATCTTTCCGGCCGCCCCCACCAGCAGCTACCAAGGGAACCAGTGTTGTTTCTGCAGCCCCAAGATCAGCCCCTGCACCTTCTACGCGCTCAGGTAAACTTTCTGTGTAGGTACCAGCTAGTAGTGCCTCCTCTGTTGCTTCGACAGGGCGCACTACAGGGATTCAGTGCCACCGCTGCCATGGACTTGGTCATGTGCAGAAAGATTGTCCAAGTAGGCGGGCATATGTGGCGACGGACGATGGCGGTTACATGAGCACCTCCGATGTGGAGGATGAGAAGGAGGACATCACTGCCACCGGCAGTGACCTCGTCCTTGGAGGCGGAGACACCACAGGATACATGAACATTATTGTTCAACGTGTCCTTAGCACACAAGTTCATCAGCCCGAGACAATGCAGCGCCACAACTTGTTCCAGATTTTCTTCGTCATCAAGAACCGCCGAGCACGTGTCATCATTGATGGAGGGAGCTGCAATAACTTGGTGAGTTCTGATGTGGTCAACAAGCTTGCTTTGACCACACGTCCACATCCACATCCGTACTACATTCAGTGGTTAAACGACTCTGGCAAAGCTAAGGTAATACAAACTTGTAGAGTTCCTTTTTCCATTGGTTCTTATGTGGATTCTGTTGATTGTGATGTCATACCCATGCAAGCATGTTCACTTTTATTGGGTAGACCTTGGGAATTTGATAATGATGTTGTACACCATGGTAGAAGTAATAAGTACACTTTTATGCATAAAGGAACTAAAATTACTTTGTTACCAATGACCCCTGCTGAAATTGTACAAGCTGATTTAGAAAGAGCTGCTAGTTTGAAAAATAAAGGTCCTGAAATTCAGCAACCTGTTAATTCTAATTCTACACCTAGTAATGTTAATGATTCTTCAAGTTCTAAGGGTGCTGGAATTAAATTACAAGGTCGTTCATGTCTTGCAACAAAATCTGAGCTTGCTGAAATTTTTGATAATGATGATATTTGCTATGCTTTGATATGCAAAGAAGCTTTGTTTTCGCTTGATGATATTGCTACTAGTGCTGTGTCTCCTGCTGTCACTAACCTTTTGCAGGAGTATGAGGATGTTTTTCCAGCTGAGATACCCCCGAGATTGCCACCTTTGAGAGGGATTGAGCATCAAATTAATTTGATTCCGGGTGCTACTTTGCCAAACCGTGCTGCTTATAGGACCAACACTGAGGAGACTAAGGAGATACAACGACAAGTTCAAGACCTTTTGGATCGTGGGTATGTTCGTCAATCACTTAGTCCTTGTGCTGTTCTTGTACTTTTGGTTCCTAAGAAAGATAGTACTTGGCGTATGTGTGTAGATTGTAGAGCCATTAATAATATTACTATTAGGTATCGTCATCCTATTCCTAGGCTAGACGACATGCTTGATGAGTTATGTGGTGCTATAATTTTCACTAAAATTGATTTGCGTAGTGGCTACTATCAAATTAGAATGAATCTTGGAGACGAATGGAAAACAACTTTCAAAACCAAATTTGGATTATATGAGTGGTTAGAAATGCCTTTTGGGTTAACTAATGCACCTAGTACTTTCATGCGCTTGATGAATGAGGTTTTAAGAGCTTTCATTGGCAAATTTGTGGTAGTTTACTTTGATGATATCTTGATTTATAGCAAATCTATAGATGAACATATGAATCATTTGCGTGCTGTTTTTGATGCTTTACGAGATGCATGTTTATTTGGTAACCTTGAGAAATGCATCTTTTGCACGGATCGAGTCTTTTTTCTTGGCTATGTTGTGACTCCACAGGGAATTGAGGTGGATGAGGCGAAGATTGAAGCCATAAAGAGCTGGCCTGTACCAAAAACTATCACATAGGTGAGGAGTTTTCTTGGTCTTGCAGGTTTCTACCGCCGCTTTGTCAAAGATTTCAGCACCATTGCTGCACCTTTACATGAGTTGACAAAGATGGGCATTGATTTCCATTGGGGTAAGGTACATCATGAGTCTTTTGATGCTTTGAAGGATAAACTTACACATGCACCATTGCTGCAATTACCTAATTTTGATAAGATTTTTGAGCTTGAATGTGATGCTAGTGGTATAGGCATTGGTGGTGTTTTGATGCAAGATAGTAAACCTATTGCATACTTTAGTAAGAAAATTACTAGGCCTGTTTTGAATTACTCCACGTATGATAAGGCATTGTATGCACTTGTACGTTGTTTAGAGACGTGGCGTCATTATTTGTTGCCCAAAGAATTTGTTATTCATTCTGATCATGAATCACTTAAGTATATTCGTTCTCAATGTAATTTGAACCGTAGACATGCTAAATGGATTGAATTTATTGAGTCTTTTCCTTACATTATTAAACATAAGAAAGGGAAGGATAATGTGATCGCTGATGCTTTATCTAGGCGCTATACTTTATAGTCTCAACTTGATTGTAGAATTTTTGGACTTGAGGCAATTAATGAACAATATGCTGCTGATGTTGATTTTAAGGATGTATTTCTGCATTGTAAAGAAGGTCGTGCATGGAATAAATTTGTGTTGAATGATGGATTCTTGTTTAGAGCTAACCGCCTATGCATTCCAGTTGGTTCCATTCGTCTTTTGTTGTTACAGGAGGCGCATGGAGGTGGATTGATGGGTCATTTTGGTGCCAAGAAGACGGAGGATATTTTGGCCACACACTTCTTTTGGCCAAGGATGAGGAAAGATGTTGAGCGCTTTGTTGCTCGCTGCACTACATGTCAAAAAGCTAAGTCTCGCTTGAATCCACATGGTTTATACATGCCACTTCCTATTCCTTCTATTCCTTGGGCGGATATTTCTATGGACTTTGTTTTAGGACTGCCTAGGACTAAGAGGGGGAGTGATAGTATTTTTGTTGTTGTGGATAGATTTTCTAAGATGGCACACTTTATACCATGTCATAAGACTGATGATGCTAGTTATATGGTTGATCTCTTTTTCAAAGAAATTATTCGTTTGCATGGTATGCCTTCTACTATTGTTTCAAATCGTGATGCAAAATTCTTGAGTCACTTTTGGCGCACGCTTTGGAATAAGTTGGGTACAAAGTTGTTGTTTTCTACAACTTGTCACCCACAAACTGATGGAAAAACTGAGGTGGTGAACCGCACTTTGGGTACTATGTTGAGAGCTATTTTGAAGAAAAATTTGAAGCAATGGGAAGAATATTTGCCTCATGTTGAGTTTGCATATAATCGGGCAACACATTCTACTACCTAGGTAAGTCCTTTCAAAGTAGTGTATGGTTTTGATCCCCGTACTCCACTTGATATACTTCCTCTACCTATTCATGAGAGAGTTCATGTTGATGCTAAGGAACGTGCTGAATTTATTTTAAAAATGCATGAGACCACTAGACTTAGCATTGAAAAGATGAATGACAAGTATAAAATTGCTGGTAGTAAAGGTAGAAAAGAAGTAAAACTTGATGTAGGAGATTTAGTATGGTTACACTTGAGAAAAGATAGATTTCCAGATTTGAAAAAGTCTAAATTAATGCCTAGAGCTGATGGTCCTTTCAAAATAATTGAGAAGATTAATGATAATGCATACAAACTTGAGTTGCCTCCCGAGTTCGGGGTTAGTCCTACTTTTAATATTTCAGATTTGAAACCATACTTGGGAGAAGAGAATGAGCTTGAGTCGAGGACGACTCCATTTCAAGAGGGGGAGGATGATGAGGACATCACTCCTAAGGATATATGCAACACTCCTCCAATTTTGGACTTGCAAGGTTCAATGACTAGAGCTCGTGCACGACGACTAAATTTAGAGCTGAGCTCGTTCCTACATTCTTCATTATATGTCACTTTTAAGAATGGTTTGCTACCTAATGATTATATTATAATTAGGAACCATGGAGAGGACCAGGAGATGATGGGAGAAGGACTTGGAGATGTGGAGGACCAACAAGGACGTGGAAGCCAAGGTGGAGGCCCAACCAAAACCGACTACGAGTCTGTTTCAAGGCTCAGGACTAGTCTGCACTAAAACGGATGCCCAAGACACATACGGACTCGGATTTGGACGTTCTACATATGCACGGAAAGATAAGAAGAATACCTTTCCAATGCCGCCGGTCTCATATAAAAATTCCTCCGGAATCATCGGGAATCGTCGAAACAAGAGAGAGTCCAGAATCTGTTTTGGTGCTGTGTCGCCTGTTTTTGGCCTTTGGGCTTTGTATCTAGTTGAGCCCAAGTAGGGGTGCATCCAGAGGGTCTTCCATGACCCTAGGGTCTTCATATACAGCCGCTGTCGCACCATTAGGGTTTGGGGTTTTGCTTAGATTATTCTGTTCATAACAGTTTCGCCGTCATCACGGTTTGTGAGACCCCAACTTTGTGAGATTCATAACTGCAATTGTGTTGCTTTCTTCTTTGTTCTTGCTTGTGTTCTTGATTCACAGGCAGGGATTAGCCTTCTCGGTGAGGTCAATCATTTTAGGACGGTTGATAACCAGAGGAGACGTCGTGCTACGATTGCGGGGTTTAGAACATGTTGTTCTGAAGCCGGATCGATTTGTGTGTCGCCTCCGACCAAATCAACGTATTCAGAACCTTTCGGAAGATCGGGAACCCTTGTCCACATCAGTCTCCTCCTCTGACTCCTCCTCCTGTTGCCTGGAGGATCCCTGCTCTGTAGTTCTCCACGATCTCTCCTGACGAGAAGCCGGAGTACGCTACCGCCATGGCGGCAGTACTATCCGAAGGACCGAGAAGGCGACCAGGGGGGGGGGGGGCGAATGGGAGCCAATCAAAATTCTCCAAGAGAACATGTCCTATATCCCAAAAACAACCCAAGCCAACCTCCGAACCGATCAGCAAGACTACACACACCAACTCGTGGTGTACTAGCCCTAAGAGTGATCAACCACAGCAAAGTGACATAGTGGAAATAAAGAAAAACAGTAGAGACTCGAGGTAGTTGAAAACATCACAAAACTACACCTTGCTGGACCACCACCGGCAGTGCCGATCAGAGCCATCGGCAGTGCTGGTGCGGGGTCTTGCAACCCACCGACAGTGCCGGTCCTGGTCGTCGACATTGTCGATCGACCCCGATAGAACTGGAAAAAGTTTCGGGATGAAGCAAAAACTTGATCAAAACCTAATGAAAAGAACTCCAAATGATGCAATTTTTTGGACCAGTGAATCCTCAACATATCATGACCCTAATCCTAGAAGATCAATTCAATTGGCCCAAGGAATCATCAAGAATTTCAGATCGTAGCTCATCATAGCACGAAGTTCCCTAAGAAATCCGCCTCAAAAACTCATCCAAAAAGGAGATCGAAAATTCCCACGAAAATAGCTACAAAAATAGAGAAAAAGAGAAATTCAGGATTTAGGGAGAGAGGAAGATCTTGAGCACGAAAATAAATCTCATGTAATGGAAACATGCTTATAAGATCCATAGATACAAGACTAGGAAGCCACTTGAATGAAGTCCTAACATAAGACTAATGGGGAAAGAGGCACCTCTTCCACTAGCCTTACCTCTCCTTATATAGGCCTAGGGTCTATTGTCCACATAACCACTCTACCCTTGACCTACATAACACACCCACCTACCACCAGGGGTATAATCATCCATCTGTTGCTTCATCGCCCGAATGCCATCGAGCCCTTCATGACTTTGCTTCACCTCGAAGCAAGCTCCGTGATGGTGCCACGTGCACCACCAACCACTGCCACCGATTTTGAGGGCCAAATCGGGAAACCACCTCACACGCTCCTCAAAGCACAACTTCTTGATGTCGACGTGTGTCACCTTGTCCCGCGATCTTGACCACCGGCAAGTCTCTCCCAGTCCCTGTCCATCAGGCCCCCTTGTCACTTGCACCGGCATCCCGCTCAGCTTGACTTGGTCAACACGCCATCTTCATCTCACCATGGTTTTGAGGCTCAACCGCGAAACCATCCGTGCTTCTCGCCTCTCCATGCGTACGATGTGGATCACCCTTGACTCCACCCGACATCCTGATCATCCAGCCCCAAGTCCCCTACTTGTGCCCGATCCTCTCGCTATTGACCGCCAAGTCGACTCCAGTGACCTACACATCATGATACAAGCAAACACATTTCCCAACTCCTGCAACTTCATCAATACTTCCACCAACTCTGGTTAGTCATAACCATAACATGCACAAACTCATGCAATCCTCAGATTTCCGCATTTCAACTCAAACACCAAATCCGCTCAAGTCAATTACTCATCACATATATTGCAAACCATGACACATATCCACATGGTTTCTCAATCTCCCTCTTGATGAGTACATTGACAACCTCAAATGCACAAGATTAGAGAGTGAAATACGAAACCGAATAAACTCATCCAAATGGCCAAACCCAAAGAAAAGGTGAAAACAAGCCATCTAGGAAAGTAGGGATCACAAAACCAAGAGTTAGCAAAGAAAGCGACTTGAGACGCAAAGAGTGTGAAAAGTGCAAGAAAACGCTCAAGATCATGATATGCTCTCCCTCAACTTGTGGTAGTTTTCATGTAGTGCAAAATAGATCATTTTAAGTTTCTTAGCATAATTTGTGCATGACCCAGTATTTTCTCCCCCTTTGGCAATGAACTCATCAAAGAACAAGCAAACATGCAAAACATGAAAATGCAAACCTAAGGAGCTTCAACAATTATGCAAACAAGCATTTAACTTTGCTACCCATAAACATAGAGCCATGATGTGTAAAAAGCAATAGCTCACAATCATACAAAGATCAAAAGTAGATAGCAAGGTATAAACACCAAGAGCTATACAAGCTAAGCCAAAAGATTGACTACCTTAGATAGAATCAAATTTTGCTTATCATGGTAGAATCTGTCACCACATGTGTAAGTACTCCCATCCGAGGCAAAACAAGCATTAAGTGAATCATAAGAATCTAGCCAGTTTCAATCTCAATTAGGGCAACAAATATTCGTAGAAATGAGCTTTACAAACACTCATATACGCTACAGAGACTCATTTGATCAAGTGTTTATTGCTTATCCTCATGTGTCCTCTTATCCATACGGAGTACCGCACTATTGGGTACGACAAACACCCCAAGGGCTCAAGTCACAATGTTTGGATTTAGCATTTGAGAATTATTCTTGATCAAAAGCACTTATCAGATTATCCATGATTTATTCACAAGACAAAAGAGCATGCCTTTTCGGCAAAAGGAACACACGTTCTCACAATGTCCCGTCATGAGCTACACATTTGCAAAGCCTTCCATTTCGCAAACACAAGGTGCCAAGGCCAAGATATCCTCTAGACTAGCCTCAATGCAAGTTTCAACAAGGATAAAAGCAATTATACACATGGTGAGCAAGTTTTTGCTAGATTAGTTCATAAGGTTCACAAGAAGCTAAGTTTACCTTTAAGATTAGCAAGTTGCTCACATGAGTCTATAACAGGCCATGTAGAAAATCTAAGCATGAGAGATTACCAGCACATCCACACAACTTAGCTCAAGCTCAATCATAGCAAAGAGAAATGCAAGAAAGCATAAGAATCAAAGCTCATCTACCAATGCATATATTAGATATGAGATACAATGCACAAAAGGTAAGATACATATATACATGTGAACACCAACTCCCCCTCAAATGATGCCATAAGGATGACACACACCAAGTTCCCAATGAGATCAAGAGATGAAGATGCAGAGTACCAAAGACCGAACTCAAGGGTGTATTTGAGATACCTGAAGATGTGCTTGACAGCCTTGCGTTGAGTCACCCTTGGGGAAGATTGAAAGCGAGCACAAAGACACACCGTAAAGTGTATGTCGGGTCTTGTCACTGTCAGGTACAAGAGGGAGCCAATCATGCTCCTGTACTCCCTGTGGTCCAATGCTTCACAATCTTCATCAGGGTCAAGTCTCGTTGTAGTTGACATTGGTGTAGACAACGGCTTCACATTCACTTGGCTTGATGTATGAAAGTACCATGTCGAATTTCTTCAGGAGATCCTTCATGTACTTGGCTTGATGTATGAAAGTGCCTTGCTTGCACTGCTTGATTTGAAGCCTATTGGTGGTTTCTGGATGGCCATTTTATCTACCAAAAAGGGATGTTTTGCGTCTTAATTTGGTGATTTGGACTAACAATTAACCCCATATTTGCATATAATTGTAGTTGTTCTGTTTTGGAGGTAATCGCAGGAAACAGGTGTAAAACAGGGCAATTATGGACAAAGAACTAAACAGCAACAAAGATGGGTCAGATGTGGAGGCCACGCCAAAAATATGATGAAAAATGACCCAGTCCGAGGAAGAGGAAGGCCCAGCCCAGAATGAGCCAGAGTCGATGGAAGTTGACCTAGTCCCGTCAGTTATAAAAGGGAGATAATTATCAAGAGACGGAAGAAACAACGGAGATGGCAATTACGAGATCCAGTTATTAGAACTGGGGTTCCAGGATATTGGCGGCAGAAGGTCAGTCAACACCGACGAGATCCACCAGAAGGGAGGTCGTGTCGACAGGCGCGACGCTTGCGCCGATAGGCCGGTGCGCGTTCTAGTGCTATTTCTCATCCCTCTGCTATGTCTAACAGAAGGATGAGTGAGTAGTCTCATATTCTCTTTTCTGTTGCGGGGATCTAGTCATGCAACTCTCATGCTTATTGATACTCTCTCAATGAATTTAATCTATGTGATGAACTTGATTGCATATCTTTCTATCCCTTTCATTACTGTATCGGCCAATACACTTTTGCCCATTACATAGTGCAAGAAACCAGTAGGGAGCTAATAACCTCGATAGTGACAACCGGGGAGAACAAAACCACCATGTCTTGTATAATACTAGAATGATCACTCGAGTTGATAAGAATAAGGTTGCATGATAGTGAACCAATCTTAAGGAGAGAATCCTTCATTATCCTGTTACCTCTTCAATAACATTCACCCTTCACTCTCTCACCGTCACCATTCACATCAAGCAACACATTGCAATTTTTTAGTAATCCTTTTAATAGTAATAGTTCCTCTTGTTCCTTGTGGATTCGATAACCTTGGAATACTCTAAGGGAAAAAGAGCTACAACTGTACATCGTCCTCTTGCGGTATATAAGTGGGTGCGTAACTGCGACCAACAAAGCCCAAGAAATAAGGTGAGCTCACCCATCATCGACATCTAAAATTCACTTTGCATGGCTTCCTGAAATCTGGACACAAGAACATGAGAGGAACCACTAAAGATGATATCATCCATGTAAATCTGAACCATTAGAAAGTCATTGCCATGCCTGAGAGTAAAAAATGTTTTATCAACACACCCCATGACATACCCGTGCTCTAGCGAGAAGGTCTTAAGCCTATCATACCATGTCCTAGGTGCTTGCTTTAGCCCGTACAAAGCCTTCTAAAGCTTGTACACACAGTTTGGGTATTTGTGATGCTCAAAGCCAGGTGGTTGTTTTACATAGACCTCTTCCTCTACGAAACCATTTAGGAAAGCACTCTTTGGAGCAAAGGTTTCACCATAGTCTAAGCCCTCCACTTGACTGAAACCCTGAGCAACAAGCCTAGCCTTGTTCCTAACTACCTCACCTCGTCAGGGCCATCTCTACCAAGGTTCTGTTCTTCCTTTCAACCACACCATTTTGCTGGGAAACACGAGGTGCTGAAAACTAATGCTCAATACCATGCTCAAGAGAGAAAGGATCAAAGGAGGAGTTCTTGAACTTGTTGCCATTATCACTATAGATTGCTCGTAATGCACCAGGGAGTTCCTTGAACAACCTCAAAGCTAAGCTCTGAAAGTGATGAAACACTTCATCCTTGCTCTCAAGAATGTAAACCCAAGAGTAGCGAGAGTAGTCATCAACAATCACAAGAACATGCCACTTCCCACCCGCCGAATGAAACCGAGAAGGACCAACAGTGTCCATATGAAGCAACACTCTAGGGTGTTCAGTCTTCACCAAATTGATTGGTGGATGAGAAGCGGCAATCATTTTCCCATGATGACATGGAGCACAAACCAAATCCTTATCAAATTTGAGCTTAGGCAATTCTCAGATCAAGCCTAGGCCACTCAAGTGACATTACAAGTCAAAGCTCATGTGACCCAGTCGCCTATCCCATTTCCAGAGCTCAAAAGAAGATTGGGCAAACAAACACTTTTGAACCAGGAGAACTAGCAAAATCTTCCTAAAAAACTTTCCCAATGATAGAAATCCCACAAACCAAAGAGCCATTTCAATCAAGAACACAAGAAGTAATTTTCTTAAAGCGCACTTCCAAACCAACATCAAGTAGCTATGAAATAGAGAGGAGATTGTACTTGAGATGCTCAGCCAAACCAACATCCTTGAGAGTGAATTTTTCATTTACCTTTATCGCACCTCTTGCCTTTACTCTCCCTCTCTTGTCATCACCAAAGGTCACATACTCCTGCCGCTTCAAGGGAGTGAGGCTGGAGAACCACTTTGCATCTCTGGTCACGTGGCGCGAACACCCGGAGTCCATCAACCATTTGTTCTCCAAGCCTCCACCTGCTGCCTACGTAGAACGAGAAGGAAAAATCGATGGCTCAGTGCTGGGGTTAGTCAAAAAGCATTTGGGAATCCAGCACTTAACCATACGACCAGTAGTAGTCATCACAGTTCTTTGCACATTATCATTCGAACACATAGGACGAGAACCATGATGGGGAAAGCGTGGCCTGTCAAAGCGTCTTGACTCAAACCTTGGATTGTGAGAATAGAAACCATCCCTGTGAAAACCAAATCCATGCTAGTGACGCTCACCACGATGGAGAAAACATGGGACACCAAAGCGCTGCTACGCAAAGCCTCTATTTCTTTAATCGAAGCCATATGAGGGATGACTTTGTCCATGATGCATGAGAAAAAGAGCGAGGCTGAAAACCATCAAAATCATTAAGATGCATATTTCTAGTTAATTCAGCTTGCATCCTCTCAATCCTCTTACTCCTATAACAGTACTCATCCAAGTGACCCTTACGACCACAGAACATGCAAATGTAGACACTCTCATGTTTTGGCTTTGTTTGCACAGTAGGTTTGGGTTTTGGCTTCTCTATTTGATTTGGGTTGAAGGAAGGGTTGGGGTTTGGTGGATAGTATGTGTCAGTTGGTTTGATGGATTGTTCCTCTTCCTTGTAGCAAGAGTTAGGCACAAACTTACCCACATTTTCACTCTCTCTGTCAACCCTCTCAAATCCCAAACCCATGTTGTAGGTTGACCTATTCGCACTCTCTTTGACTCGTGCCAGGTCATTCTCAATCTTCTCCTCACTCACTAGGGTTCTTTGGAGCCTAGAAATTAGATAGTCATTTTCTTGGACTAGGACTTTGTTTTCCTCCCTAGTGATTACAAGCTTGTCCTTAAGAGACACACACACCTCACATGGTGGTGGAAAGATCATAGAGCGAGTATCATTTAGCAGCATGGACTCGAGCTCTTTGACTTTGAGGGTTTGAGCTTCTAACTCATTTGTGAGCTTGGGGCATTTCTGACATGCACCCAAAAGAGTTGGTCTAGCCTTGAATTCATCTTGAGGGCACTCTCAAGCTGACTGGCAACTTGAGCATGCACACTCTCCCTCTGACTCAGATCATTCATCACAACTCGACATGACTCACACTCTACAACAGTGACATCACAAGCAAGCTAGACCTAAGCGAATCAATCTCAAAATCAGCACTCTCAAGCTTAGACTTAAGCTCTCTACCCTCACGAACAGCACTGCGAAGCTTATCATCTCGCAAGAGCAGAACATCACGCAAATGATAAAGTTCAGAAGAGAGCTCATCAAGAGTGGGATGTACCTCGTTTGTGTCAGAGTCGGATCCAGAGTCAGTTTCCTGACGGTCTTTGCCATGAAGCAAAGCCCGGTGAAGTCATCCTTCCTCTTGACTCGTGGCTTTTCAACCTCCTCCTCCGAGCTTGTAAGGCCATCGCTTGATGTGAGGTCGACATCGCTCAAGGAAGCAACGCAGGCGCATGCAATGGCCTTGGCGAACTTCTTGGAGTTCTTTCCCTTCTTGTAGAAGCGGTTCTTCTTCTACTTGAAGTCTTTAGTGTTGTTGTCGCGATACCCGGCCTTGTCCTTCTTCTTGGGACAGTCAACAATGAAGTGTCCCGGGTCACCACACTCGAAGAAGGATCTTGAACCACCTCCTCTTCTCTCCTTTTGATTGTTGTAGAACTTCCTGAACTTCCTTGTCAGCAAGGACAACTCCTCGTCAGGGATGCACTCCATCTGTTCATCGGAAGCTACAACAAGAGAAGACAGAGCAAACTCCAAAGAAGACTTGTCAAGTGAGGAGTTAGTTCCATAAGAAGCACCACTGTGATCACCCTTCTGAGAGCTACAAAGCCAAGCCATGCTACAAGCAAGATTAACATGATTAGGACAAGATTTCCTAGATAGTTCATAAGATTTTAGCATGCAATGCAGTTGCTCAGAGTTCAAGGTATTAAAGTCAACAGTTTATTCTAGAGCAGCAATATTAACCCCCTAAACATTTCCATCAAGTGAGTACAACAGTTGCTTAGTTCTATCATTATCACTGTACATAAGGTTACCACAATCCCGCAAGTTGCACAGAATTGCCTCAAACCTATGAAAGGTGTCATCTAGTGTCTCGCCAGGTTTTTGTGCAAAGGTTTGGAACTGTCTATTGTAAGAATCCTTACGCATAGACTTGACTTGATTGGTACCCGCATGTTATGTGCAAAGCTTAACCCAAATAGCATGAGCAGTGTCAAGGTGTGCAACGTGATCATGTTCTCTCCTACCAAGTGCAGAGAGCAGAATGTTGACAGCTTTGGAGTTGTATTCATACCTGTTCAACTCACCTATTGGAGCAGTGTTAGGGTTGGTAGGTATATTTTATTCTTGCTCAACGATGTCCTAGATAGCTCGTCGTTGACTCAAGAGATAAGCCTTGGTCTACGACTTCCAGTACGGGAAGTCCTCTCCATCAAGCTTCCAGATCTTGACTGCACGCTTCTCCATGTCGCCTTCGGATCACAAAACTGGTGAAGGTCAACTAGTGATCAAAACGGCTTTGATACCAATCGAAGGACCGAGAAGGCGACCAGAGGGGGGGGGGGTGTGAATGAGAGCCAATCAAAATTCTTCAAGAGAACTTGGCCTATATCCCAAAAACAACCCAAGCCAACTTCTGAATCAATCAGCAAGACTACACACACCAACTCGTGGTGTACTAGCCCTAGGAGTGATCAACCACAACAAAGTGACACAACGGAAACAAAGAAAAACAACAGAGACTCAAGATAGTTGAAATCCTCACAAAACCGCACCTTACTAGACCAGCATCGGCAGTTCCGATCAGAGCAATCAGTAGTGCTGGTTGGCCCCATCGGCAGTGCCGGTGAGACCCATCGGTAGTGCCGGTGCGGAGTTTTGCAACCTACCGGCAGTGCCGTTCCTGGTCGTCGGTGGTGTCGATCGACCCCGATAGAACTAGAAATAGTTTGGGGATGAAACAAAAACTTGATCAAAACCTAATCAAACAGACTCTAAATGATGCGATTTTTGGGCCAGTGAATCCTCAACACATCGCGACCCTAATCCTAGAAGATCAACTCAATTGGCCCAAGGAATCATCATGAATTTCAGATCTTGTGCCAAGAACACCAAAAAGGGAAAACTTGATAAATCCTTCAAATCGAATGTGCTAGAGCTCTTGATTTGGTCAAGAACCTATGTAGGATTGATCTAGCTCATCATAGTATGAAGTTCCCGAAGAAATCTGCCTCAAAAACTAATCCAAAAAAGAGATCGAAAGTTCCCAGGAAAATAGCTCCAAAAACAGGGAAAAAGAGAAATTCGGGATTTAGGGAGAGAGGAAGATCTTGAGCACACAAATAAATCTCGTCATGGAAACATGCTTACAAGATTCATAGATACATGACTGGGAAGCCACATGAATGAAGTCCTAACAGAAGACTAATGGGGAGAGAGGCACCTCTTCCACTAGCCTTACCTCTCCTTATATAGGCCTATGGTCTATTGTCCACATGACCACTCTACCCTTGACCTGCATAACACACCCACCTACCACCGGGGGCATAATTGTCCATCTTTCACTTCATTGCTCGAATGCCATCAAGCCCATCACGACTTTGCTTTGGCTCGAAGCAAGCTCCATGATGGTGCCACGTGCACCACCAACCACCGCCTCTGGTTTTGAGGCCCAACCCGGGAAACCACCTCGCACGCTTCTCAAAGTGTGACTTCTTGATGTCGATGGGTGTCACCTTGTCCCGCGATCCTGACAACCGGCAAGTCTCTCCCAGTCCCTGTCTATCGGGACGCCTTGTCACTTGCACCGGCATCCCGCTCGCCTTGACTTGGTCAACACACTGTCTTCATCAAACCACGGTTTTGAGGCTCAACCGTGAAACCGTCTGTGCTTCTCGCCTCTCCATGTGTATGGTATGGATAACCGTTGACTCCACCCGGCATCCTGATCGTCCGGCCCCAAGTCTCCTACTTGTGCCCGATCCTCTCGTCGTTGACCGCCAAGTCGACTCCAGTGATCTACACATCATGAGACAAGCAAACACATTTCCCAACTCCTGCAACTTCACCAATACTTCCACCAACTCTGGTTAGTCATAACCATAACATGCACAAACTCATGCAATCCCCAGATTTCCACATTTCAACTTAAACACCAAATCTGCTCAGGTCAATTACTCATCACATATATTGCAAACCATGGCACATATCCACATGGTTTCTCACAGCCCTAACTGCCAGAGGTGCAGTCCTATGTCTGGTGCTCCTCCTAAGACCTTGTGTGTCTCGAGGCTGCTCTAGAATCAGCCTTGTCCCTGGTGTCCTCCATGACTCCTTCATGGCATCAAGGTGCCTACCAACTCTCCTGGCTCTCTCAAACTCTGATTCTAGTCTTTGTCTCTTCTTGCCCTTGGGCTTCTCAGGCATCTTCCCCTTTCCCTTGTTCTGACTTGAACCTGCCATCTCTGTTGACTGCTCTACTCTCATTGCACGTACGTAGTGTGTAGATAGGATAAGCATAGAGTCCTAGTACATCTACAAACAAAGCACCGCTAGGAAAGAATGCGCAATAGAAACCCTAGCACTAAATGAAGGATACGATCACTAGGCAAGTATGCAAAGTAACAACAGTGATCATTGACTATCTATGACTGGTGCGAGTCATCTAGTGTATAGTTAAATAATAGCAATAAGATCTAATTGTAGACTAGACAGGAGACAAACCCTAGAATGGCAATGAACAGATAAGCAGTGTATTAATTGTAGACTTGGTTGAGCTAATTAATTAATTAATGCAACTAATGATGGGAATTAGTACTAAATGCATCAATTAACTAATTACTCTATTTTAGGGCATGATCGATGAAAAAGGAGATAGGCTCAATACCCTGGGAGACTCAAAGCCGAAGATGAGAGAAATCTCGCAGATGATCGCCAAAAAGCTCAAACTTTTGGGAAACAGGCAATAGCACTGGAAAGGAGGCAACCTTGTGCTATGGCTGTGAAGCTCGGCTAGGTGCTGATAGGGCGCGCACGCGGGGATTGTAGAAGGGGAGCAGAGGCGCACGGCGGCCGTTCTTGGCGACGAGCAGCGGCGGCGATGCGCGGTGGCAAATAGTGGCGGTGGCTCACGGCGGCGAAGCTTCTGGAGGTGGCGGCCCTGCTCGTGCCGCTGCGCGCGGGTTTGAGCGGTGGCGCGAGGCTGCAGGCATGAACACGGGTCGGCAAGGTGGAGTGGAGGCGGCGGCGTCGGCAAGAGCTTCGAAGATGGCGATGGTGTGAACTCGGCTTCGGTATGGAATGAAGTAAAGACCAAAGTCAATTTTGACCTAAGTCAAATTGAACGGACGACCGAGATCTAAACAAGGAGAGATCAACAGGCACTGAGAAAAGCTGAGATCGTGTTTACAACATAGTGACAGAACGGTCCGGCCTCTAGATCGGACTGTTCGGTCAGGTCCCAAGTCTGCTAGCGGCCCCCACAGAACGGACAGTCCGGTCTCTAGGACCGTTCTGTTCGGTTTGTGTGACCAGACTGACTGGTGACACTATGCACTCGGCACTGACCGGACTGTATGGTCCAGTGATTGGACTGTACGGTCACTATAGGATTTTCGCTGAAAAAGGAAATTTCTCCATTTTCCAAGTGCCCTTGCTAAACACACAAACAAACACTGCCCTTGGAATATAGAGGGAACTCTCAAGCACTCCTTTCCAAATAGTGGAACTCTATGGCCTTATAATTTTTGCAAATGCCAAATGAAGGATCGAGCAAATAAGAACCAAGGCAAATAAGAACCAAATGGGTATGTATGGTCCATGAACCGCGCGAGTAGATTTAATCTCGGAGTTCATAAGAGCTTGCTCAATGGGCATGAACCATAATCCTTTCCTTTGGTCACACTTATGGAGATGTAATCTCATATAGAACATGAGGCACAAATATCTCAAAGTGGGACAAGCCTCCTTTGTGTTTCCTATATGTTGCATGCAACAAGCATTTTACATATGCAATGAAAGTAAACATGCCATGTGAGTGCAAGCGATATTAAAAACAAAACACAAAGTAAACCTCACAATGTCAAGTTTGAACCCCTCCCAAGCTTACTCACTATAAGCCATGTCCTTGCCTTATGAGAAGTCAAACCACCATCTCAAGCACTCCCCTTTGCTTATAGCTATCTTGGATGGGTTAGACATTGACAATTTTTTATGTTTTTTTCTTTTAGTTATTTACACATGCATGGATGCAAAGCATACTAGTCACAAAGGAGTCCTAATTACCATGTAATACAATAGAAAGAAAAACACACTACAACTACCAAGAAACAACACAGTTACCTCCCTCATGAGTAGATAGGGCGTTAAGGTCCATGTTACTTGTGGTGGACTTCACATGATCTTCATGAAAGCGCTCGGTCCACCACCACCACCATTTAGGTCTTGTTCTTGGGTACCCACTTGTACGTAGCCGATCTCTCAAGATCAACAATGCACTTAGGCACCCATATGCTCTTGACCTTCCTCTTCTTGTTTGGTGGTCCCAAGGCCTTAGCTTTCACCTTGCCATCCTTGTTCCTAAAAAGCTTGAAATGTGTGCTCTCATAGAACAAGTTAGAGTTATGCAAAACAATGGAACTTCTCACCATGGGACAATCCTTGGTGGTGTGGACATCCTTGCAACACCTCTCATAATAGTAGTCATCAGCAAGAAGGGGTTTGATCTATGTGGGGATCGAATCACTCGTCCCTATGACGTTGATGGCGGCGGGATATGAGCCAAGTCCCTAGTGGGAGATATTGTTCACAAGGTTCCTCCCAAGAATCTTCTTGTGGATGGCTCTTCCACGTGCGAGTCTCTCAAAGCCATCGATCACCATTTTCCTCTCTTCCTTGAGCTTGTGATAATCCTTCAAAACAAATGCCTCAAGAGAAGAACCCTTGATCGAGGTAGTTAGTTCATCACACATAGTAGAAGCATTACTCTTAGACGAACTAGAGGAGGGGGAGGCAAGGTTCTCAACATTGATGGCCTCGTAAGTGATCTCAAGGGCCTTGTACTTCTCATGAAGCTCTATCTAATCACCCTTGAGTTTGTCATAACTCTTGTTTAGGGCCTCATGAGATGTGACAAGGTCCTTGAGCTCACCCTCAAGCTCAACAACACGGTCCTTAGCCAACTTATACTCTTTTCTTACCACATCGAACATTTTGGATTTCTTGACAGCGATGTCACGGGCCTGCTCAAGCATACTCCAAAGCTCGGCACATGAGAGCTCCTCATCATCGGTATCATCGCTGCTCTCATCCTCACTCTCTCGAAGTTGGCTCGTGGCCATGAGGCACATGGGAGGTGGAGGAAGAGCTCGTGGACGTGTGGTCTTGATCATGGCTAGGCCGACCACTTCTTCATCACTTGAGGAAGAGGACTCATCACTTGAGTTATCACTTGTCCACTCTCCAACAAGGGCCTTGCGAGAGAACTTCTTCTTGTAGTCTTGAGCTTTGCCTTTGCCTTTGCTCTTGTCCTTGTTGAACTATCTTTTCTTCTTTTTCTTGTCCTTGGGGTCCTCTTCTTATTCTTCACTAGAATCTTGTGACTTGAATGCTTCTTTCTTGGGCTTTGGGCACTCTCAGACAAAGTGATTCTTTGAGCCACAATTGAAGCACTTGCCCCTTGAATTGGACAAAAACTTGTTCTTGAAGTTCTTCATCTTCTTCATGAGAAGAGCCAAGTCCTCGGTCAAGTCACCTTCATCATCATCTTCTTCATCCTCATCCTCAATGATCACCTTCTTCTTGTTCTTATTGCTCTTGCTAGGTTCTTGCTTGTCAGCCGGTAGAGCAAGGTTGGGTTGTTGAGGATCATCCATCCCCAATTGGTAGCTCTCGAAGGCGGTGATATTGCCAAGTACATCCTTCATGGTCTTGGTTTTTAGGTCACCTTGCAAGATAAAGGTGATGATGGACTCATACTTGGGGTCCTTGAATAGCCTCAAGAATGTTCTTATCACCTTAACGGGCTTCATCTTGAAGTCATTCCCAAGAGCATTGATCTCCTCCACAAGTACATGAAAACGAGAATAAATAGTGTTAGCTCTCTCATATGGCAATCTAGTGAAGTTATCATACTTGTTCTTCAGCATATAGTATCTTTCCTCTTTGACATCACTGGTGCCCTCATGGAGCCCCTGAATCTCAGTCCAGATACCATGTGCTGTGAAACTAGCATCCAACTGAGCAAAAACATGCTTAGAGATACAAGCAAACAAAGCATTCTTGGCCTTTGCATTGCACTTAATAAAATCAGGCTCAAGTAGATTCACATCTGCATCGGACTCGTGAGTGACCTACCATATATCTGGATCAAGGGACTGAAGGTAGGCTTGCATGCGAGCCTTCCAATAAGCATAGTCCTCCCCATTGAATATGGAAATATTTCTCGTCTGTCCTGGCATCTTTACTCAAGGCGGTGAAGCCTCAAAGATGAGCACTTGGCTCTAATACCACTTGTAAGGACCGAAGGCGTACCGAGGGGGGGTGAATCGGTAAGCCGCTCACGATTCCAATTACTTCAATTTCCACTACTTGAGTCTAACAATGGAAGCAACCTAAACAATTCTAGTAGACCAAGATCCTACACATGCTAGTGTTCATGATAAGATAAAGTGTGGAAGTCAAATACACTAGCCTATGCAAGCCACAAGTCACCCTAGTCACTAGAGCACACAATTATGGAATAGTAAAGAGAGGGTCAAGTAATGCTCATGATTTTTTCCTAAGCTCTCGGAATGATGGAGCCTTCCCCTAATCCTCATTGGACCACTCCCGTCGGAGTCCCGGTCCCTCCCGCCACAAAGTGGAGTTCTCGCCCACGAGCCTGCAATCACTCCTAGATTGAAGATACAGTGTGCGTCACCGCTGCATAAAGCACAAGCTCGCCTCCCTCGAGAACTTGCTGGAATCCCCGAGCCGACACGGGCGCTCACTAGCGATACCCCTTTCACCGGTAGGCTCATACCGTGTACAAATGTGTGACGGCCTTCACAACCGATCACGATAGGCTCGATCACCGACACCTAACTAGTTTAGGTCTCACCATAGACCAAGAGTAACAATCTAGATTACACCCTCAAGGACACCCTAGCCTTAGATGTGCAAGATGCTCAAGTTACTCTCCACTAGCACTCTCAAGATATGCAATATCTCCTCCTATTGCTCTCCTTTTTTCCTCTTGAACCTTACCAAATGCTCTCAGGTATTCCACTGGCCAAGAGAGGTCCCAAAGACCCTAGCGACAAAGTTATATTGGCTCCCAACCTTAAACTATCCGTTGCTCCACGAATTCACCTTTCTAGAGGTACTGACCGTACAGTCCGGTCTCTCCCAGACTGGACCATCCGATCACTCTCATAACGGCTCTCCTAGCCGTTGGCTCAACTGTGTCCAGGCAAATTCCTCATACTGACCAGATTGTCTGGTCAGTAGACCGAACCGTACGGTCTGTACAACTGTCGGACATGTCCGACACATCAGACATCATCGTCGGACCACAGAACATTGGCTTCCTCTCTGCTCTATTTCTCAGCTGAACTGACCATACAGTCCGGTCACTTGACCGTACCGTCCGGTCTATATAGCTCCTGCACAGTCAGATTCCTCGCTTCCTGCTGGAAGTCCCAGACAACTCCACATAGTGACCACATAGTCCGGTCACCACTGACCCTTCTGTTCGGTCTCTATCTCTAGAAACTAAAACTTGTCGTCCTCGCTTGACTTCATTTCCCGGCTTCTCCAAACAGCTCCTTGGTTTCTCCACTGTCACCTAGTGCCTGTGAATTCACCGAGCAACCTTGCACATCACTGACTAGACATGACCTAAAAGAATGACCTAGACCCCCTTGATAATCCAGTTTTTCCTATGGACTCAAAGCCCTAACATGTAGTCAAGTGTTCCAAACACTTGCACCACAGCTTGTTCTCTGCTTCGATCCATCTCCATCAACTCTTGGACTCCATCAAGTTCTCAAGCCTCAATCCTTGTGGTCATTGTCATCAATTACCAAGGCAACCATCATGCATATGATTTGTAATAGAGTTAATTGATGATTCCTACATAGACAACACTCATGTAGACATTAGCCCACAATTTCATAGTTGTCATCTATCACCAAAACATCCATACCTTGGGGATCCAATCACCAATGGTCATGAAGCTTACAATCTTGTGTGTAGGATAAACTCTTTCAGAGGCATTCGGAAGATAACATCAATTGAAGTAATTGACGAGCTCCTCCGACTGAACATAGCTCCTGACAGGGGCTTCCTACTTGAGGAGGTTGTCAATCGAAGGCATGAGCTCTCAATTAAGAGGGAAATGGAGATTATACTCGTGCTCCACTGACAAGTGGGACGGAAACCCAATGTTTCCTATTTTCGAATCTTTGGCTACAAGTATTACATTCTAAAGAAAAGGAGAAAGCCCGGGAAGTTTGAGAGCAGAACTGATGAAGGCATTCTTGTTGGTTACTCAGGAACTTCTATAGCATATAGGGTCTACAACTCAGCCACAGGTTGTGTGGAAGAATCCTATGATGTGCAATTTGATGAGTCAAATGGTTCTCAAAAGGAAGATGAATTTCATGAAGTGAACATTGAGGATGAGCCTATGAGGGAAGTGATGAGGACATCCCATGTGATATGTTGCAACATCATGAACAAGACCAACCCTCATTGTACATTATCAAGTATTGTGTTGAATATGACAAAGTCATTTACTTGGGGCTGATAACTTGTGCAAGAAAGAAGCTACTATGACATGAGGTGATTATACTCCTTATTGATTATGAACATGTCACTACTATGAATTGTTTACTACCTAATGTAAGTTCATTTCTTCTCATTAGTGTCCAAGGGAAAGACATGGAAGGTTATCCAAGTGCTGATCCAAGTTGATGTCAACCCGATGTTGCTCACGTCCTATACCTAACATTGAAGACAAGAATTGTACCGATATATCAATAAGAGTATTCTATGTGGATCGAAGTGTCGTCAAGCCTATATTCCATTGCAACAAAGATCACATCCATTGAAGCTGGATGGAAACATTTATCCTCGTTCTAGTCAGAGCTGTTTTTGAAGGTGTCCAGATCCTGTCCTCCAAATTAATGATGAAATGTATCAATATAAGAGTTACCACCCCAAGTATTATACATCGATGGAAAGATATTGAAGTCTACTTTCGTATGCAACAAACGACGCATACATTGGATCTCTGCAGAGAGAATTATGCCTGTTTTAGTGAAGACTGCTCCAGACTTCAATTCATGTTGCTTTTGCTTAGGGCCTGTTACTTTTACACCCGAAGTGTTCCTTTTTTCCCAGTTTGGACTTGTCCGACCTGAACAGCTGTTACTTTTTCTTAGGGCGTGTTACTTTTCTTCGGGATTGTTCCTTTTCAGTCCAGACTTGTCTGATCTCAACGGATGTTACTTTTTTCACAGGGTGTGTTACTTTTTCTTAGAGAGTGTTCCTTTTTCAGTTCAGACTTGCCCGATCTAAACAGATGTTACTTTTATTTGCCTGTTTTGCAACAGGCCCATGTAACTTCAGTTTGGCCCAGCTAGGAGGGGTGTTCCTAGTATAAATAACCCTTGTACACCTTGTGGAAACCCTAACCACGAATTGAACTCAGAAAAATAGAGAAGCATATTGCTCTTATCCTTAGGGTTTGTGCCAAAATTGCCCCCTTGAGGATTGGGAGTTTTCTCTACCACTTGTTCTTGTGTTTCCTTGTGATTTACAAGAGCATCGCCTCTCCTTTGCGTGGTTCAGGTTAGGCAACGATCAAAGCGTGTTGTTGGTCGAAATCTCCGTCACAGGTGGTTGTTCCAGCAGTTGTTGGTGCCAAGATTTGTCAGGTTTCACGGGTCAGTTATCTTCAGGTCCTATGATGAGAAGATCGGGCAAGCCCCAACATCAGGAAGCTTTGAGGAACATACCCGTGGGTGAGGTTTTACCCCACGAGACCAATGATGGTGTATTGATGAGCCCTCTACTCTACCACCTCAACCAACCTCTTCCTTCGAGGTGTAAGAACCAACCAAAAATGCCATAAATACACCCACTAGCTCCTCCCAAGATTTATTGAGAGTTCACCCACCAAATGATGAGGAAACCCATGTGAGAGGTGAGCCACAAGCCTCCCCACATACTTTACCACAAGTCACTTCTCCTAGATCTTCACAAGATACCCTCCCATCCACCTCGAGTTCCAAGTCCAAAACAAGAAAGCATAAGAGTGACTCTCCCACCTCTCTTAGGATCCAAGGCACTCATATATCAAGCGAGCAAGCAACCCATGGTACACTAGATACATCACCTAGACCTCCTCCCACTCAACAAGAACATTATCCTAGACCCAAAGCCAAAAACAAGGATCATTCCCGTGACTTGATCATTGGCAGCCCATCTCAAGGAGTGAGGACAAGGAGAAATCAATGCAAGCCCAACTATGTGAATGAAGAAAATGATGATGAGGCCAATGATGCAATTGAGAACTTCTCCTTCATCTCTATGATTGAGCCCACTACCATTGATGAAGCTATGGATGATCACAAATGGGTTATAGCCATGCAAGAAGAGTTGAACAACTTCATGAGGTGCAAAGTACGGAAATTGGTTGAGAGGCCCAAGAATCATAATATGGTTGGCACCAAGTGGATCTTCAAGAACAAGCAAGATGAGAAAGGAGCAATTGTCAAGAACAAGGCCCGCCTAGTGGCTAAGGGATACTCTCAAGTGGCGGGGATTGACTTTGCACAAACCTTTGCTCCTGTGGCCCGTTTTGAAGCTATTCGGATCTTACTTGCCTATGCATCACACAATGGTTTCAAGCTCTTTCAAATGGATGTCAAAAGTGCCTTCTTGAATGGAGAGATCAATGAGAAACTCTATGTGGAACAACCTCTAGGTTTTGAGGACCCAAAACATCCAAGACATGTATACAAATTGAAGAAAGTTCTCTATGGCCTCAAGCAAGCACCAAGGGCATGGTATGAACACTTGAGGAACTTTCTTCTCAAGAATGGCTTCAAGATTGGAAGCATTGATAGCACCTTGTTCACAAGACATGTTAGGAAGGATCTCTTTGTGTGCCAAATCTATGTGGATCATATCACCTATGGGTCAACCAATGAGAAGTTCAATGAAGAGTTTTGAGAGATGATGGCAAGGGAATTCCAAATGTCAATGATTGGAGAATTGCATGTGTTCCTTGGTTTTCATGTCAAGCAGTTGAGAGAAGGAAAATTCATCTATCAAGTGAAGTACACCAAGGACCTTCTCAAGAGGTTCAACATGGAGAATTGCAAGCCTTTGCACACACCTATGGCAACAATCAAACCATTGGATGATGATGTGAAAGGAAAACCGGTGAACCCTAAGCTCTATAGATCTATGTGGTTCTTTGCTCTGTCTCACCGCTTCGAGACCGGACATTATGTTTAGTGTGTGTTTGTGCGCACGCTACCAAGAAAATCCAAAAGAGTCACACTTGAAGGCCGTGAAGAGGTTAATGAGATACCTCAAGTACATACTTACCATAGGCTTATGGTATCCTAGAGGAAAAAGCTTTGAGTTACTTGGGTATTCGTATTCGTACTTTGCGGGTTCGAATGTGAATATGAAGAGTACATCGGAAGGTTGCCAATTTTTGGAAGATCTCTAGTATCTTGGTGCTCAAAGAAGCAAAACTCGGTGGCTCTATCTATAGCTGAAGCGGAGTACATGGCGGCGGGATTGTATTGTTCCCAACTTCTCTATATGAGGCAAACGCTCTCGGATTATGGCCTCAACTACACTCAAATGCCAATATATTGTGATAGTGAGGCAACAATCAAGATGGCTCTCAAAACTAGAGATCATGGTCATGCAAAGCACATTCAAGTGCAACATCACTTCATAAGGGATCATGTTGAGAAGAAGGACATCGAGTTGGTGAGTGTGCGAACTCATGAACAATTGGCGGATATCTTCACCAAGCCACTCGATGAGAAGACCTACAACAAGCTAAGGGAAGAACTCAATGTTCTTGACCTCTCCAACTTCACATGAGTAACCCTTGTACTTTGTAAATATGTACAATGTTTGTTTGTTTTGTTTTTTGTGTCTTTGTTTTGTGCTTGTTTCTCTTCATTTTTAGGTTGACTTCTGACCTTCTTGAGATAGCAATGGACATGGATTAAGCTTGAGGAACCCAAGGCTTTGAAGAATGGTCCATTGTGAGAAAGCTTAAGAAGGGAAACAACTCGTTGTTGACACTTTGGTTTGTAGCGGTTCTCTCACTTTTCTTTTAACATCGCATCATGCATTGTATACTTGTTGCATTTGCATTCTTTGCATTGTGATACCATACATGCTCTCAAGTATGGGTCTAGGGGGAGTTGCTCATTTACAATGTGAGTATATGACTCTCTAGATGGTCAAATAGTGATAATTTTGCATCATGCCCACTGAGCCATGTTCAACCGAGCTCCAAGGTTAAATATACTCACACAGCTCAAAGACAAGTGGCTCGTATATTCCCATCTCTCAAATGACTAACCCTTGCATATTTGAGAAAATATTTTGTTGAGTCATAAGTGTAGGGGGGGCTACAGTGGAACACCATTGCGACCAAGGAGGACCACTGTAAAACGGGGAGTTATCCTAACTCTTGCCAACTATCTTTTGCCTCTTGGTTCCGTTATGTTTTGGTGTGGTTTTTGGTTATACGTAACAAAGTTTGAGAAGAACATGAAGATCAATTGAAGATGAGAAGAGGAGAAGAACATGAAGATCAATCACCAAGTATGGGAGAACAACATGAAAGTACAAGCAAGCTACAAGGTGACAAAGAGGAGAACATGAAACAAATAGGTGCGTGTTCACATGGAGTACACATGAAGATCATATCAAGATGAACATCTACACCATCATGGAGAAGAACAATGATTGTGCATGTCTACGGTGACAATGTACATCTTCACCGACATGAGCATCTACGTCCTTGGTGTAAGTCTACTTCAACAAGATCATCAACCACGACACCAAGACGGGCACAAAATTCAGCTCAAAATTGACAACCAAGTGCACTAAATAAGTGGGTAGTTCTCCCTCAACATCTAGCACATCTCAAGGGGGAGACTCCTTCCAAGGTAATGATGAAGGTATGCCTTCCAATCCTTTCTTTTCCTTTGGTTCCTTCTTGCTCGTCCGTTTTGGATCATCATAAGCAGTGGTTGTCATCCATCACAAAAAACGAGGAGATTGTAAGGTTCATGACCATCGAGGTCACCCCAAGGTATGATGTTTTGGTGATGAATGACAAACATGAAATGTGATGAATATCTATACGAGTGTTGTTCGTGTGGAAAACCTCTTCTACCTTATGATGATTGTCAACGGCGGCCTTGGAGATTGATGACAATGACCACAAGCATGGAGGCTTGACGAGCTTTATAGAGTCCAAGAGTTGATGAAGATGGATCAAGGCTAAGGACAAGCTATGGTACAAGTGTTGGGTACACTTGCCTAGTTGTTAGGGCTTTGAGTCCATAGGAAAAAACAGACTATCAAGGGTGTCTAGGTCATTCTCTTTGGTCATGTCTAGTCGGTGATGTGCAAGGTTGCTCGGTGAAATCACAAGCACTAGTTGAGAGTGGAGAAGCCAAGGAGCTGTTCGGACAAGCCATAAAACAAAGTCAAGTGAGGACGAGGAGTTTCAACTTCAGAATGAAGTAACTGGACAGAGGGGTCAGTGGCGACCGGACTGTACAATAACTCAGAGGTTTGTCCGGAGGCTACAATCAAAAAGCGAGGAGACTGCCAGAGTTGGGAGCTATAGAGACCGGACGGTCCGGTTTGTAAAGATCACTCTAGGCAGCGAGGAAGCTAACACGCGAAATGTTTCTGAACTGGAGAGAGAAATGGACCGGACAGTCTGGTCAGCTGATCATACGGTCCGATCAGCAGGAGTCAGTAGAGGGGTCAGAGCCGTTGGAGCTTGATGTTGCAGTGACTGGACGGTCCAGTTAGGCAGTGACCGGACAGTCTAGTCAGTAGGCCCAAAAAGCTGATTTTGTGGAGCAACGACTAGATTGAGGTTGGGAGCCTATATAATTTCGTTGCTGGGGTCTTTGTGACAACTCTTGGCCGGTGGAATACCTCAGAGTATTTGGTAAGGTCCAAGAGGAAAATAGGAGAGCACTAGGAGAGGATATTGGATATCTTGAGAGTGCTTGTGAGAGTAACAAGGAGCGATCTTGCACATCTAAGGCTAGGGTGTCCTTGAGGGTGTGATCTTGATTGTTAATCTTGGTCTATGGTGAGACCTAGACCGGTTAGATGTCAGTGGTCGAGCCTATCGTTATTGGTTACGAAGGCCATCACATGTTTGTACACGATTTGAGCCCGCTGGTGAAAGGGGCATCAATAGTGAGCACCTGTGTTGCCTCGGGGAGTCTAGCAAGTTCTCGAGGGAGGTGGGCTTGTGCCTTGGTGGCAGTGGTGACGCACACCGTGTCTTCACTCCGGGAGTGATTGCGGGCTCATGGGCGAGAAATCCACTTGGTGGCGGGAGGGACCGGAACTCTGGTGGGAGTGGTCCAACGAGGAGTAAGGGATGGCGCCATTCTTCTGAGACCTCAGGAAAAAATCATGAGCCATCTTTTACTCTTCTCCTTACTTCAATGCATTACTTTCCGCATTTACATACCGTGCTATTCATGCTTGTGTGCTTGTCTTATTCTAGTTGATTACCTTGTAGACTTGCATGAATATACTTCTTGCTTGCTAGTAGTGTTTGAGCTTCCGCATTTGATCACTAGCATGTATAGGAGTTGCATTGGCTTGATTGCTTACCCTCGTATGTGTTGTGCTACTCATGCTCGTCTGCACTAGTTCCTTATCTTGCAGAACTGAATGAGTAGGCTCCTTTGCTAGCTTCTGGTGTGCTTCCACGTTGCTTTGATACTAGCTTGCATAGGAGTTGTATTGACTTTAGTGATCCACTAGAATGCTTAGGTTGTTGTTCCTTTCATAGGGCTTTTATCTTGTTAGTGTGATCACCACTAGAATTTTTATAGGAGTTGTTTGAGTAGTCGGTTTTGGAAATTGGCGAATTTGGTACATCGTGCGAGTTCTCGATTCACCCCCCCCCCCTCTCGGTCACTCGGTCTTTTCAAACATGTTTTTAGTAAATTAGCGCTAGCCGGGAGGGCAACCCGGCGTTGAATTTGTTTGTCTGTAACAACAATCATACTCCTAGAATAAAATTTGTTTAGTCTAAATGTTTGCTTCCATTTATGTGCTCCTTGCGCTGTCTGTATTTCCTTGGTTTTTGTTATGACCAATAGTGCAGGGATAAGAAGAAAAAGAACAAAAAGATGGAATGACACCAGTGCCGATCGGCATGTCTGTGTGCCGACCAGCACCAATGTTCACCTAGGTGGACCTCATAGTTGATGGCCCTTAATTGATGAAAAATATGGAAAAGGAGCCAATTAAGGAAGCAACCCAGAATTTCAAGGAAGGGAATTACGTAATGTAAGAAAAATTAATTGTCTGGAGTTATTTTTGGGTATGGTTTTCCAAGATATCTTAGGGTAAGGAAGTCTTAAGCAAAGACGATGAAAGGAGATACAATACTAACCGGCATAACAATGGTGCCAATCGGCACCATCATAACAGGGCATCTCCGGAGTTTTGGAAGCAACAAAATATTTCACCGGAGTCTGAAATTTGAACCTATCTAACATTACACAACCTCCGATGCTGCATGAAGCACAGTGGAAGGTCGTGCTGATCGGCATCCCTGTGTGCCGACCGACATGCACGGTGATGCGTCAGCAGGAGGAATCAGTGCAACGACATCGGGAGGCGAGCAAGTTATCAACAATAATGCAGTTGTCGGGCGTAGAAGGAGCCACTGAACCAGTCAGATTCGGCAAGAGCAAAAGTGATGATTGGCACAGTCTCTGTGCCAATCGACATGCAACTGTAACATGTAGGTCTGGCGCTGTACCCCGGTCCAACAACACACATGAGAAAGAGCAAACATCGGGAGGATAAAGGGAAGGCGTGGCAACCAAGGCATGATGTAATCAGGGAAGTTTTGAATTGTGATGATTAGCAGGACCTTGGTGCCAATTGACAATGAGGAGTTTGAACCGCCTCAGTTTCCTTCCCCTGGAAGATTTGGCTTGGGTTATAAAAAGAGAGCATGACCCGTCATTCTCACCACAACTCCCTGGTAACTCCTCCCACTACTCCACTTTTCTACCCGCAAGCTTTTCTCGTGTTTTGTAGAAGATGGACAAGCTCAAGATGGTTGGAAGGAAGCTCGGCAAGAGAATTCACCTGAGTTCGGACTTTGGTAGCTCCAACAATAGCAGCCATGGCGACTCTGATTCCTTCACCGGCTCAAGGGAGACTTTCATAGGAGATGATAGTCGGGGAGGGTCAATGGAGATGACACCACCACGCGGGCGCAATGACCACTACTACATCACCTACAACAATGCCGACCCCCCTAACATGCCGAGGCCGCGCACGAGGAGTACAATCACCACCACATGAAAGGCGGGCAGTTCTACGGGGGAGGCCTCCTCACAGCCGCCAACATATGTGCCACGTTGTTGGTGGCCGAAAAAACCCATAATCGGACACCAACTAGTCAGGAAATGCAAGGTAAAGACCAAGGTTTAATAAATATTTGTTTAAACTAATAATGTTCCATGAGTTTTGGTGAATTATGTGTTTGCAGGTATTAGAGAGCCAAAATATGCAAAAACATGAAGAAACACCCCGTCGGCCAACCACGACTACGAAACAGCCATTTTCACCAGCCGACAAGATCGTTTTCATGCTGAAATCAGGAAACGGTCCACAGGGTCATAAACTGCTGAAATCAGCCCCCCGACTGGTTAAACAGGGTTGTTTTCAGGCTGAAATCAGGCAATGGCCGACAAGGTCATAAATGGCTGAAATCAGCCACCCGGCTGGTTAACCGAGGCCATTTTTCAGGCTGATCATCCGACCCGGCCAGTTCTGCAAAAACACTTCACTATGAGGCCGGTTTCTCCTCCCGGATTAAAATGATGAGATATGGCTAAGGAAAAGGAGGCCAACAAGTGGCCTTACCGGGAGATATCAAGCACCGACCCGGAGGGGGTTGGCACCCAGCATAGCTTGCTGCCCAGCCTGGCTTGCCACCCGGCCTGTCTTGCAGCCTAGCCTGGGTTGGCCACCCGGGATTGACAGCCCAATGAGGCCCATGAGGCCTACCGGCCCTAAAATAAAGGAGGCGGTGGGAACCAACTGAACAACCGACTTTGAGATGAAATCCAAGCCGTCTGAGAGGAGTTGTTCGTGAACCGACACGATCTAAGGGCCGCCCGGCCTGGGCTGCCACCCGGCAGTGCATGCCGCCCAGCATGCCCGGCCGCCCGGCACACGTGGCTGCCCGGCATAGCCGGCCGCCTGGCGGACCGACTTCGTCTTACCGACTCATCATCGCCTATAAATACTTGCCAGTTCATTGCCATAGCGTGTGGAAGAATTTTTTAGGAAGTAGAACACTTTTTAGAGTCTTACCATAGTAAAGAGTGAAGGTGTAGGAAAGGGAGTTCAGGATGCTCGCTCGTTCCACTTGTGCCTCGGGGATGAAGCTCCTACGTGAGTAGTCTTCCTTGTCTTCGAGGCCGGGTAACATGTAGTGTAACTCTTGTTCATGTAATAAAGTGAGTTTTCATATTCCTTTTTATCTGTTGGATCCCCGTGCTTAACCAATTATTGCCTTATTAGCACTAATTATTATGCTTATCAATTCTAGATCTGGTATGTGTGGGATATATATACCCGGGATACTTCACCACTCGGATAAATTGCTGAGTGAACAGGGTCCAAATAAGATTAAACCTGTGAAGGTAATTACTCGGATTATTACTTGGAGTAGGTGACAAATCAATACTAGAGATAGAATCCTAGTCGGAAATCATGTTGTAACCGACTAGGAGACTTGCCATGTAACCCTGCCCCCCGGATATATAAGGAGGAACAGGGGCTTTCTCATAGACACTACATAATACATCACATAACATAGGACGTAGGGTTATTATTCTTTGGAAGGTCCAAACCTGTCTAAATCTTGCATCTTGTGTGTCCATCGACGCTCGATCTCACGCATGCCTTTACCGATAAATAAGGATTATGGACTACCCTATGATCCACTATCGATAATGGTATCCACAATTGATGTGCGAGATAGGGGCCGCGTGAAGGTCGGTTCGTCGAGTTCGATAGCTTTTTTCTTGATGTTTCAATTGTGTTGTGCGATGGTCTGCGGCCGCCTCAAGGCGCGTGTCTCGCATAGCTGCGTCGGATCGCATCCATGTGCATGTCGCGGCACTGCAGGCTCGATGCGACATGATTGTGCATAGCTGCCAGCCGGGCATATATGAGTTGGTGAGTTTATCAAGTAGGCGATGTTCCGTGAAGTTCTGCTTGTATACGAAACATGATGAGGCCTGTATGTGCGCAGGGGAAGTTTTTTTTTTCTTTCTTTATTCTTTCCAGATTATTTTATTTCTTATTTGCTAATCAATTTGGCTTAGCTGAGAACTCATCACGTAGTGCTTTTGGACTCTTTTTGTTTTGCACAAATATATTATACTACATGGAAACACGATGCCTGACTGGTGGTTCTAGATCGTGATTGATATCAGCTCAGGGCGATCGATATTGGCGACTTGGCAGTCGGTTTCATCGTCGTTCTTGCATTCGACTTCACGTGTGCTAAGTCATGTGACAACGCCAGACAACTAGTTCGCGACAAGATCCATGGCGCTAATGGAGGCATGGAAGGTCGATCAGATTAACGATTGACTATTGTTGCTGGCGTCATGAAGCAACCAGAGACTTGGAGTTATATCTTTGCTGTGCCTTCGCATCATCGCAAGATCGATGCCACATGGTGTAGAGTTGCCGGCAGATCACATTGCACTTGGAGCCGGGGAGTCAATCACCGAAGATCAAGGGAATCGTGTGGAACTCGTCGAAGTTCTGTCACACATGATTTTCCATATGAGGGATGTTTTTTTCCTTTTTTTTTCCTTAGTTTATCTCGTATACTATTCTACATGCTAACCTTACATGCAAGTACGAACCTGAAGCTCGCATGTGCCACAACAGGGAAACCTATTTTCCTTGATTATTTCCTTTCACATTATTTAATTTTCTAATCAATCTGATTAGTATACTGCTCATCACATGATTGATCATTTTGCATGTACGAGTTGTTACACTTTTCGTGTCTATCAGTGCAGACCGATTTGCGGCATGGACGTTCTCGAAGTTGGCCCTGTGCTGCACCCTTCTAGATCGCAATCATGCCTGGTTGTCTCCTGGAGATTTCCATCAGCCACATTACTTAGATGTGGCAGTCAGCAACGGTTGGGTGGCGTATACAGGCTGCATCATCATGCAAGATCAATGTCGGTGCACTCGGCAACCCGTCAAGTTAACTATCCAATGAGGTAATGACTCGGCGACTGGACAACACAGTAGCTCAGCAACTCGGCTAGTACTACTAGCGACTCCAAACTTGTAATCACGAGTTTAGCTGGAATTCAACATGGCTCCGACTCAATCTAATGCCTTGGTGACTCAACCAATCATTCGGCGTGGAAATTCGACGACTTGTGATTCGACAAGCTGGACAATGAGTTATTTCGATGACTTGATTGTTGGCTTGATGATCTAGTACACATGCTCGGGGGCTCGTCTTTGACTCATCTATTATGGAAAAGCTAAGTAAATTTTATTATTTTTTCTTACCAGTATGATTTGAAGATCGTAGGTTCTTAATCTTATAGTCATAGTTTTGAGTTTCTTTTGAACTCATCTCTTTTTTCCTCGACAATATTGGTCAATAATTTTTCTCAATTGATTTCGACTCGTACATGTTTGGCTGAATGAGATTTTGCAGTACACAAGTGGTATTAGGAGGAGTTCAGCTGTTTTGCTTAGTTGCCCGTCGGGCTCCCATTACCAAAGTTGGTTAGTCTAGCTCCATGGTTCATGTCATTTGTTGAAATCATCGTGCACGTCTTTCTTCTAATAAACCTTGTTTGTTTTTATGTCTGTTACTTGAAGGCTCGGTTATTTCTGCCAGTATTGTAAGCAAACATAAGCCTTAGACGAATAACAGAAATCCAACAGACTTGAATATTAAAGACGTTGTTTCATCAATGCTTTGTATTTATTTTTACATATAACTACATTATTTGTGTTCTTGTATTACAATTATCTCATTAATATCACTCGGTCATGGAGCACCGAGTCATTGGATCACTTAGTCATGGAGCTTCGAGTCATTGGATCACTCGACCATGATCAACTACTTGTGATTTCACTTAGAATTATTTCCAGAAGGGCTATCATGACCGTGGTTCATGATTTTACTCAATATTGGAGAGCCCTGCAAGATTTGCTATTCTTCACTCGGATCACGTCCGGGGGCTGCTATACTTGTTATATCTGATCAAGTATCACCCGGATGTTTTGATGACTGCTATGCTTGATATATCTAATCAAGTGTCACTCGGATTCATTAGCACTAATGGTTCCTTTTGTTAGTTGGGGGAGTGGTAGAACTAATCTTGGGGGCTACCATATTAAAGCTCCTCATCGAATTAGTTGGGAAGAGTGCAAGAACCAATCTTAGAAATTATAATACCAAGTATCCTAGTTGATCCATTGGAGGAAGTGATAGATCCAGATTTACATATGGTGTTCTCATATTTGACTCACAAGATATTTTGCAATCTAAATACCTTCTGAGTCGGGGGCTATACCTACACCTAGTAGGTGGATTTATTCATCATGTCTGGATATTATTTGGCGCATAATCGTTTTTGAAGATTCTTAGAGGCCTTTACAAGTTTGTTGCTGTACATGAAAAAGCTTAATCATATTCATGGCAAAGCATTAGTCAATCAATTGAAGATCTACAACTAACTTGCAAAGCTCTCAGGGGCTACTATGGGATATATATACCCGGGATACTTCACCACTCGGATATATTGCTGAGTGGGCCGGGGTCCAATGAAGATAAAGCCTATGAAGATAACTACTCGGATTATTACTTGGAGTAGACGACAAATCAATACTAGAGATAGAAAGTTAGAGATAGAATCCTAGTCGGAAATCATGTTGTAACCAACTAGGAGACTCATGTAACCCTGCCCCCCGATATATAAAGAGGGATATGGGCTTTCTCATAGACACTATATAATACACCACATAACATAGGACGTAGGGTTGTTACCCTTTGGGAGGCCCGAACCTGTCTAAACCTTGCATCTTGTGTGTCCATCGACTCTCGATCTCGCGCATGCCTTTACCGATAAATAAGGATCATAGACTACCCTATGATCCACTACCGCTATTAGTGTCGACAATATGAAAGTCTAAGTGTAGACCTGGTGTTTAGACTTAGTTTTCCTGGGATTGCATTCATCCCCACGGGCTGTGTGGTAGGCGGCAGGTGGTGACAGCCCTGTCCGTCCAATATTGTATTCCACCACTTCCAGGAAGTCTCAAGCAGGGTTGTCTTGCGTTAGCGTACCCACTAGTAGAGAGGTTAGTTACTGACCCATATTAGTGGAACGTTCTCGTGCCCCAAAGCAGATAAATTGAGATAGGACCTCATTAGATTACCCAGTATGAGTTTGCTACATACGATTACCCGGCCCGAGGACCTCTTCTCCCTATAGAAATTATTCTCTTCCAATTCTACACCACCCGAACTTGATAGATTAGGAGTCATTCACTTCTTGTTCCCTGTAGAAATCGATACTGTGGAATACTCCCGGGTGAAGGCTACATTGACATCTGTATGCTTGCAGATTTCCCTATTAGGCATAAGAACCATCAAAAAGCTTTCTGGCGCCGTTGCTGGGGAGCGGTAGCTATGCCACTCCGAATGCCGTCTCGTCCACTGATATTTTTCCTTTATTTCACCCAATTCCCTTTTATGGAACTACCCTCCATCAGCCAATTCTCAGCCCCCAAGGCTGAGAACATGGAACCCCCAGTCTCTGCCCTACCAATAGAAACCCAAAACTAAGAGATCCATCCAGAACTCATACTCTTGATTCAGTCGAATCCTAGGAGAATGCTCCAAAAATCCTTACGCTCACCTTCAGCACTTCAAATTAGTCTGCTCCACTGTGAACATCCCTGGTGTCCATAAAGACACTTTGAGTTGGAAACTCTTCCTGTTCTCGTTAAAGGATGCAGCAAAAACCTGGTATACTCATCATGTCGAGGATGCCGAAGGAAGTTGGCCCTCCCTAAGAGAATTCTTTTGCAAGAAATTCTTCCTGTTCTGAAAAAAATGGAACTACAAAGGAAGCTTATAAATTTCGAGCAGAAAGAACAGGAACCACTTGGAGCTACATGGGAAGGGTTGCTATCTTACACCACAGTTGGCCCAGATTTAGGACTACCCGAATGTATGCTCTTGGAACATTTAATTTAGGGGCTTAAGCATGAGAGTGCAAGGTTTCTAGATATAGCCGCTGGAGGTGCATTTCTGTACACCACTCCTTTCAAAGTGAAGAGGATTCTAGCAAAGATCCATCGTAACCTTGAGGATTATAAGCCCATACCTTTAGAGAATCATCTAGAGGGCGTTCAACTGGCCGACCTCTCCCCTGTCGACCACCCCTATCATAAAAGAGGTCGATTGTACCCCAACATTTGACACTCTGGACCCATACCGTTTCCGTCATGAATCACCCTTCTCTCTACCAGAAGCAAAAACTGAACCGTTACCTCTACCCGAAATCTTTGAGGAAAACGAGGATTTCTCAACTATCAGAAATGTCTGAACAATGCATGTAGAAAGAAGGAAAGACTTGTCTCCTATGGAACCAGAGGAACCCAATGAGGAAGGAAGAGATATTCAGAAAGAACAACTCTTTAGCCTCTCTGTGATTTTGAGTCAAGAATGGACAAAAGAATACCGAGCTGAACCCGATCTGATCGTTTTTAAGCCACAAGCACAAAAAATTTCAATAAAAAATGGATGACTTCAGAACGTGGAAACCTATTATGATATCAAGGCCAAAATCAATTTTCTGACGAAAGCATTTGCGGCTACCCTATCTCCTTCAGAAATATTGAACAAATCTTCAAAGATTCTTCACTTTGAAAAGGTAGACTATTTATGCGAAGGGATCGTCCCAGCCATTGAAGTGAACATCAACGACAAGTCCTTTGCTCTAGACTTCCATATCTTCAATGTGCCAGGAAAAACTTTTGCATTAATTGGGATGCCTATCGTGCACCTGGCAAGTTCTAAGGGGGAAGAGCTAATTCTTTCGCTTGGGCAATGTTCATACATAATGGATATTAAGAGATCATTGAACTCAGCCTCTGAGCCATCTCACGAACCTGTCAACTAACATTGCAAATGCCTCCCAATCTAATGAGCTTGATGAAGTAGCCCAAAACTTTACAAAGGAGGAGCAATAGGATAGTTTTGTTGAGCTTGACAAAAATGAGGAAATAGCACCTCCAACAATTGAGCTCAAGACACTCCCTTCTGGTCTCAAATATACCTTCTTGCACAATTACAAAAACACACCCGTCATAGTAAGTGACCAGCTCTCCCTCGATGAAGAAGCTAAGTTAGTCACTGTATTGGAAAAGTATAAGTCAGTCACCGGGTACTCCCTGGCAGACACTAAGAAAATAGACCCTAGTTTCCACACCCATCATATTCCCGTGGAACCAGATACTAAGCCTATAAGGGAGCATCAAAGATGGCTGACCAATGCAATGCGGCAAGTGGTTAAAAAGGAGATTCTAAAGCTTCTAAAAGCTGGAATCATTTACCCAATCTAGGATAGCCAATGGGTCAGCCCTGTCCAAGTCATCCCCAAAAAGGGAGGAATGACAGTTGTCCAAAATGAGAGGAATGAATTGATCCCCCAACGTACAGTTACAGGCTGGCATATGTGCATAGATTATAGAAGGATTAAGAAAGCAACCCGAAAGGATCATTACCCACTCCCCTTCATAGATGAGATCCTTGAGCGCTTATCAAAGCATTAATTCTTTTGCTTCTTGGATGGTTTCTCTTGATTTCACCAGATTCGTATCCACCCGGACGACCAAGAAATAACAACCTTTACTTGTCCCTATGACACCTTTGCATATCGACATATGCCTTTTGGGCTCTGCAATGCACTCGCCTCTTTCCAAAGATGCATGATGGCCATCTTCTCAGACTTAATAGAAGTCATGGAAGTCATCATGGATGATTTTTCTATCTATGGAACAACTTTTGAGACATGTCTGCAAAATTTGGAGAAGGTTTTAACAAGATGCAAAGAAAAAGACCTCGGACTTAACTGGGTGAAGTGCCACTTCATGGTTAGAGAAGGAATTGTCTTAGGACACAAGATCTCATCAAAAGGGATAGAGGTGGATAAAGCGAAAATAGAAGTGATTGACACCTTGCCATCACAAGGGAATCTGTAGTTTCCTCGACCATGCCAGATTTTATATCAAGAATTTTTCCCAGATATCTAGACCCTTGACAAACCTCCTAGCCAAGGATGCACCGTTTAACTTTGACGATGACTGTATGGTAGCTTTCAAGACACTGAAGAAAGCATTAGTCACCGCCCCTATAATCCTGCCACCAGACTGGGAATTACCCTTTGAGATCATGTACGAGGCAAGTGACTATGCTATTGGAGCAGTCCTAGAACAATGCAAACACAAAAAGCACTTTGTTATCTCTGATGCAAGTAAGACCCAAACAGGCCCTCAGCTCAACTATGCCACCACTGAGAAAGAGTTATTAGCAGTTGTCTTTGCCATAGATAAATTCAGATCTTATCTGGTTGGGTCAAAAGTCATCGTATACACTGATCATGCGGCCCTCAAATATCTTTTGACAAAGAAAGACGCCAAACCCCGACTCATTCGTTGGATCCTTCTTCTCCAAGAATTCGACATAGAGGGGTCGAGAATTCGGTAGCAGACCATCTCTCCCACCTACAAGTGTCCAATCAAAATGATTTGTCCATAAATGATTACCTCAAACATGATACACTTCTGAAAGTCTCACTAGTGGACCCATGGTATGCAATCATTGTTAACTACATTGTAGCCGGGTACATACCCCTTGGAGCTGACCGCAAGAAGATCATAAAAGACAGTCGGATACACCTGTGGGATGATCCTTACCTCTTCCGAGTATGCTCAGACGATCTGCTAAGAAGATGTGTACCCATACAAGATACTTTGAAAATTTTGGAAAGATGTCAGTCATCCCCTATGGAGGGCATTATGGAGCATTCCATACGAATGCTAAGGTATGGCAAAGCGGATTCTTCTAGCATACCATGTACCAAGATGTAAAAGATTTTGTGCGGTGATGTCCCAGGTGCCAAAAACATGGAAATATCAACTCAATAGATGCTATGCCTCTCACTAACAATCTACAAGTGGATATTTTCGATGTTTGGGGAATTGACTACATGAGACCCTTTCCAAACTCAGAAGGATATGAATACATCTTAGTGGCTGTTGACTATGTCTCAAAATGGGTAGAAGCAATGCCATGCAGATCGGCAGACTCGAAGCATGCTACCAAGATGTTCAATGATATTATTTTCCCATGGTACGGGGTACCAAGAGTAATGATAAGTGATGGAGGCTCCCACTTTATTGATCGCACCTTCAGAAAGGCCTTGAGCAGGCTAGGGGTGAATGACAGAGTTGCCATGCCATATCACCCTCAAACTAGTGGCCAAGTGGAAACCTCCAAGAAGCAGATTAAGAACATCTTACAAAAGACAGTCAATGAAATGGGAAAAGTCTGGGCACCCAAACTCCATGAAGCACTCTGGGCCAATAGGACAGCCTACAAAACTCCCATAGGGATGACACTGTATCAACTGGTTTACGGCAAAAGATGCCATCTACTAGTGGAGATGGAATTTAAAGCACATTGGGCTATAAGAAAATGGAACACGGATCTAACCGCAGCAGGGATTAAGATGCAAATTCATTTAGGGCCCGTTTCGATCCCCTGAATTGAATTAGTTTCTTAGAATTAGATTCCTGGAAAATGATTCTCTGGAATTGAATCAGTTGGAAACTAATTCATTTCAAATATTCATGTTCGCCTGATCACAGAATTCAATTCCAGGAATTAAAATGAAAATGCTGTTTGGGTAACTTGCATCTAGGATTAATTAAGTACAGATTTAACAAACCACTTAACCACCAATATATGCATTGAAAGTACAGTTTTAACAAACCACTTAACCACCAGTATATGCACTGAAAGTACAGATTATTTGAGTACAGATTTAACAAGCCACTTGCCTCCAATATCAGCACAATAGACTCATACGCACTTCATCAAGATTGAGTACAAATTATTTCATACATAGAAGTCCCAGAATCAACATAATGGACTGAACACAATTGCATCCAGATTGAGTATAGATTATTTCAGGCATAACAGTTTCAGAATCTACATAATGAACTCAAAAAAACAACAAAAGAACTTTCATTCACTTAAGCTGCTTCATAAGCTAGTTTCTTCTTTCAACTGGCAGGGCAATCACAAACTCAAACTTGCATGGGTCATAGGTGAGGATGTCCACTAATAGCACTTCATGACTTTCTACAAGAGAGAAATAAAATCATTATACATGACCAAGTTTCTCCACAAGAACTAGGAAAACAGATAGGACAATTTGTTCCAACTACAAGATGAAATGAAAGAAACACAATTGAAAGGACAGAAGAGAGCATCACACATAATTCTATGGCAACTAGAGGCATGTTACTAGTATGCTAGTATGAACTTCAAGGCATACTTTCGGTTGACTGGTCTTATAAGTTAAACTAAACCACTACTTCTGAATACATATATTACGTCATCATAAGTGACATGAAACAATGACACAAGTCACAATTAGTTTCCAACTACAGATTCCCAAATGTGATAAATGAAACTAGAAAGAATAAACTAAAGCACTACCTCTTTTACTCACATGGCTGGTCACATGGGCATCATCAAATGTGATAAATTAGATCCAACTACACTCCCAAAATGAGTAGAGGCAACTGAAATCTATATCCACTCTTAATCAGGGTTCTATTTTAGAACAATTGTTGCTAGCTAACAAGCCAGAAACTACATGGACACTTATCACTTAAAATGTGCAGGATATAACAACATGCAAAAACACAGTGAACTGCTAGAGTTGCTTTACATAGGTTGAAAACAAAAAAGAGTTTTGACTCATAGAAAGAGGTCTGAGACACATTGAACACTACAGTTTCAATTTCAGTTTTAGTTACTACCACAAGCAGTTTTAGTTTTAATTACTACCACAAACAGTTTCAGTTTCACAGTGTGCATTCAACATTATAGGAACAGAGCACACTAAGTTAGTACCAATAGATGCAGACAACACTACAGAAAATAACCTGGATTGATTCTAATCACTTCTTCAGCTACTTGAGAAGCCACCTCTTCCTCATTTCTACAGGCAAGGCCATCATACTCTCAAACTTGCGTGCATCTGCAGTGAGGATGTCATACAGGTCGAGCACCGTATCTTCGTCAAGTCCATCAACCTCCCTGAGTGTGGTAAGTACTTCAGCTAATGATGGAAGCTTAGGTGTATCATCCTTCAATATTGCAGTAAGCCCATCAATTCTTTCAAGTCAAGTAGAAGTGCAGGAGTTATCAGATCTTTGCCTCTTCAAACTGTTGCCCAAAGTTGTAGTGGATCCAGCTTGATCTTTCTTGTATCTATCTTCCTTGGCCATCTCTTTGGAGCTCTCTGATGTAGTCCTAGCTCCCTCTCCAGTTGCCTGGTCCTTGCAATAAACTAAACTGATGGAGTCCCAGTATTTGATTACCTTGTTCCTATAGCCTTTGGCTTCCTTGTTTTTCTGCAAGTGGTACAATAAATAAATCAAGTTTCAAAGTCATTGAGATAAGTAGCAGCAACAAAACGAAAAACAGGACCTCAATATATGAACTGAAGCAACAAAGTTAGTTTACCTCAATATATGACTCCTAAACAGATTCACTATCAATTGAAAGCTTGTTTCTATCCCAATCCCAGCCAAATCCACTAGACGACAGCATGCCATTGATAATACTGTAGTGCTTGTCAAACGTCTTGCTGTGGGACTCAATGTTGCTCTTTGCAATGTTGACACCACATTTCTCATGAACATTCTTGATTGCGGCAGTGTACACATGTGGCTTCCAACCATTTTGACACCTATCCCCCTTTTTGTAATGCTCCACAAAAGTGTGCAGCAACACTTTATCCACCTCATAATCCCATGGAACATAACCCCTTTGACGCTTTCTTGCCCTTCTCCATATCCTGAAATATAAACGTGCAACTAGACAATAAGAATGCGCAGGATAAGTAAATATAAATGTGCAGCAAGACAATAAAAATGTGCAAAATTCAGACACATGCATAAGGGAATATAAATGTGCAACAAGACAATCATACATTGGCATTACACTCATAGACCATGTCGTGCTTGGTAATCAACAAACATCGGATTTGCTTTGGTGTTCCTCAAATTGTTCCACTCATTGGATGAATGGACATGTGTGTGAGAAACCATGTGGATATGTGCCATGGTTTGCAATATATGTGATGAGTAATTGACTTGAGCGGATTTGGTGTTTGAGTTGAAATGCGGGAATCCAGGGATTGCATGTGTGTGTGCATGATTATGGTTTTGACTAACTAGAGTTGGTGGAAGAATTGGTGATGTTGCAAGAGTTGGGAAATGTATTTGCTTGTCTCATGATGTGCAGATCACTAGAGTCGACTTGGCGGTCAACGGCGAGAGGATCAGGCACAAGTAGGGGACTTGGGGCTGGACGAACGGTTTCGCGGTTGAGCCTCAAAACCGTGGTGGTGATGAAGATGGTGTGTTGACCAAGTCATGGCGAACGGGATGCCAGTACAAGTGACAATAGGGCCCGATGGACAGTGACTGGGAGAGACTTGCCGGTGGTCAGGATCACGGGACAAGGTGACATGCGTCAACATCGAGAAATCATGCTTTGAGAAGCGTGCGAGGCGGTTTCCCGGTTTGGGCCTCAAAACCGGTGGCGGTGGTTGGTGGTGCACGTGGCACCATCACGGAGCTTGCTTCAAGACGAAGCAAAGACGTGAAGCATCCGATGGCATTCGTGCGATGAGGAAATAGATGGACGGTTATGCCCTCGGTGGTAGGTGGGCGTGTTATGTAGGTCAAGGGTAGAGTGGTCATGTGGACAATTGACCCTAGGCCTATATAAGGAGAGGTGTGGCTAGTAGGGGAAGTGCCTCTCTTTCATTACTTGTGTGTTAGGAACTCATTACAAAATACTAGGAGAGGACTTCATGTTTTAGAGGAGAGGAGAGGGTGTGTGAGAGACATATCTTGCTCTTCCAAATAGTGGGAGGAATAGGGTGGCTTCCTACCCTTGTAACCATGGATCTTGTAAGCATCTTTCTATGATATGAGAAGTATTTTCGTGCTCAAGATTTCCCTCTTCCCTTGAATCCTGAATTTCTCATTTTTCCTATTTTTGGAGCTATTTTCGTGGGAATTTTCGATCTCCTTTTTGGATGAGTTTTTGGGGCGGATTTCTTGAGGAACTTGTTGCTATGATGAGCTAGAACAATCCTTCATAGGTCCATGACCAAATCAAGAGCTCTAGCACCTTCAATTTGAAGGATTTCTCAAGTTTCCCCTTTTTGGTGTTCTTCGCACAAGATCTGAAATTTGTGATGATTTCTTGAGCCACTGGAGTTGATCTTCTAGGATTAGGGTCGTCATGTGCTGAGGATTCACTGATCCAAAAATTGCATCATTTGGAGTTCGTTTGAATAAGTTCTGGACAAGATTTGACAAAATCCTGAAAACTTTTCCTGTTCTATCGGGGTCGATTGGCACTGTCGATGACCAGGACCGGCAATGTCGATGGGAAAATGATTGCCCCATATGTAAGGTGTTTGAGAAACCATGTGGATATGTGCCATGGTTTGCAATATATGTGATGAGTAATTGACTTGAGCGGATTTGGTGTTTGAGTTGAAATGTGGGAATCCGGGGATTGCATGTGTGTGTGCATGATTATGGTTTTGACTAACCAGAGTTGATGGAGGAATTGGTGATGTTGTAGGAGTTGGGAAATGTGTTTGTTTGTCTCATGATGTGTAGGTCACTGGAGTCGACTTGGTGGTCAACGGTGAGAGGATCGGGCACAAGTAGGGGACCTCGGGCTGGATGATCGGGATGCCAGGTGAAGTCAAGGGTGATCCACACTGTACACGAGGAGAGGCAAGAAGCACAGACGGTTTCGCGGTTGAGCCTCAAAACCATGGTGGTGATGAAGACGGTGTGTTGACCAAGTCAAGGCGAACGGGATGCCGGTACTAGTGACGAGGGGGCCCGATGGACAAGGACTCGGAGAGACCAGTCGGTGGTCAGGATCGTGGGACAAGGTGACACGCGTCAATATCGAGATGTTGCGCTTTGAGAAGCATGCCAGGCAATTTTCTAGTTTGGGCCTCAAAACCGGTGGCGGTGGTTGGTGGTGCACGTGGCGCCATCACGGAGCTTGCTTCAGGACGAAGGAAAGACGTGAAGCGTCCGATGGCATTCGGGTGATAAGGAAAAAGATGGACGGCTATGCCCCCGGTTGTAGGTGGGTGTGTTATGTAGGTCAAGGGTATAGTGGTCATGTGGACAATTGACCCTTGGCCTATATAAGGAGAAGTGTGGCTAGTAGGAGAAGTGACTCTCTTTCATTAGCCTTGTGTTAGGAACTCATTACAAAGTGCTAGGAGAGGACTTCATGTTTTAGAGGATAGGAGAGGGTGTGTGAGAGACATCTCTTGCTCTTTCAAATACTGGGAGGAAGAGGGTGGCTTCCTAGCCTTGTAACCATGTATCTTGTAAGCACGTTTCTATGATACGAGAAGTATTTTCGTGCTCAAGATTTCCCTTTTCCCTTGAATCCTAAATTTCTCATTTTTCCTATTTTCGGAGCTATTTTCGTGGGAATTTCCGATCTCCTTTTTGGATGAGTTTTTGGGGGGGATTTCTTGAGGAACTTGTTGCTATGATGAGCTAGAACAATCCTTCATAGGTCCATGAACAAATCAAGAACTCTAGCACCTTTAATTTGAAGGATTTCTCAAGTTTTCCCTTTTTGGTGTTCTTGGCACAAGATCTGAAACTAGTGATGATTTCTTGAGCCACTTGAGTTGTTCTTCTAGGATTAGGGTCGTGATGTGCTGAGGATTCACTGGTCCAAAAATCACATCATTTGGAGTTCGTTTGAATAAGTTTTGGAGAAGATTTGATAAAATCCCGATAGTTTTTCCTATTTTGTCGAGGTTGATCAGCACTGCCGACGACCAGGACCGGCACTGCCGATGGGTTGTTGACGGTCTTTAAATGCTAAATCTGACCATCAAATCCTTGCATAAACAACATAAAAGGAATAAACAAAATAGTGCTAGCAATTTGTTATTAACAATTTCCACGAGTTATGGTGAGACATGTATTTGCAGGTATAAAAGAGAGAAAATATGCAAAAACATGAAGAAACACCCTGTCGGCTGATCACGGCTGTGGAACAGCTATTTTCCACTGGCCGACAGGGTCATTTGAGGCCGAAATTAGAACCCAGCCGACAGGGTCATATCAGGGTGAAAATAGCCACCCGGCTGATCAAAACAAGGTCGTTATCAGGCTGATCATCCGACCCGGCCGACCCTGGAAAAAACAGTCCAAGATAAGGTTGTTTCCTAAACCCTGACTAAAGAGGGTAAAAAGTGGAGCAGCAAAGCAGGAATCCACATGGGACAACATGGACAAGTAAAAATATGACCTAGAGGGGGTTGGCATCCAAAAGGGGCCACCGCCAGACATAGGCCACCGCCCGGCCAACCCCGCCACCCGGCATAGGCCGCCCCCCGGCCTACCCCGCCACCCGGCCTGGGTTTTTCCTCGTGGGGTGTCCAGCCCACTCGCCCCGTTATGCCAACTAACGCCAAGTGGATAAGGCGGTCCGGAACCAACCCAACAACCATCATCCGGGACGCAATCCTAGCCATCGGGAGAAGGTCGGTCGGGAAACCGACACGATCCAAGGGTCGCCCGGCCTTACCCGTCGCCCGGCGGTGCATGCCGCCCGGCATGCCCGACCGCCCGGCACATGTGGGCGCCTGGCATGGCCCGCTGCTCGGTGGGGGAATTTTTTTTGCCCATCGACTCTCCTCCACCTTGAAGTACCCGCCAAGCCTTCGCCACCTATAAATAGAGGGGAAATTCGACAGAAAAGACAACAACACAAGAAGAAGATTTAGAGCTCCACTCAAAAGGTTTTAGCACTGCCAAAGTGCTTAGAAAATAGGGAGATAGTGTGGGAGAGATAGGAGGAGGTCCGGGCTTGTTGGCGCCTTCTCCACACTTGTACCTCAACGGATGCTTTCCTTTCTTAGTAAGTATTCGTGATCTTCCATTGGTATTTAAGTTTCCTTTTTTAAGTAAGTTCTTTCCTTTGTTGCTTATGGGACCATCGCTCTACTTAGTTAGAGTATCATAGTATTTTATAAGTGTGACGTCGAGACTTTGATAGTAATTAATAGCGTAGACGTGGTGTCTAGGCTAGAAGTTACCTTTGTTGGCTGCCCCATGATTTGTAGAGGTAGTCGGTACGTGGTGACAGCCCTATCCGACCTTAGTAATCCTCCATGTTTGGGTACGTCGTAGAGCTGTTGGTCGGAGTCGCCTGTTGATGCAACGGTAAACCGGTGCCCAAAGTAAGCACTAATAGACTGAACCTATCTTCTTTTAGGATCTTTTACCATAGGAATCCTCTCTACCCTCTGCCTACCATTTTCTTGTTGTCCTTGGGTGGATTAGGATAGAAGATTAGATACACACGTTCCCTATGAATTCGATACCTTAGAATACTCTTAGGTGAAGTGCTACAGCGGTTTCCATGCGCTTGCGGATTTATCTGTGATTGTAAGAAATACCAACAAGCATTTCTGGCGCCGTTGCCGGGGAACGGTTGTTGTAGCATCTTTGAACCTTGTCCGTCCTCGCATCTTTTCCTTTTTTTATTTTTCTTTTATTTCTTTCCTTTTTCCACATTGGAGCAACCCACCATCCTATCTTTTTCTGCTCCAAAGGGTGAGCACTTTGAGCCACCACCGTCTACGGACCCAATTCACACATCCGGCTATGAACTCCGCCCTGGCTTTATAGCCATGGTTCGGGAGCAATCCTTCTCTGGTCTAGATTTTGAAAATCCTTACCATGATTTGTGAGAATTTGAGTATTTGTGTTCATGTCTGTTCATTGATGGTATGACACATGAAACATTAAAGTGGAAATTGTTTCCCTTCTCCCTGATGAAGAAGGCAAAACAATGGTACACTCGTACTGTCGGGAGTGTAAACGGTGATTGGGAAGGACTTCGAGATAAATTTTGTCTTGCTTTCTTCCCTCCATCCCGTATTGTCTCCCTTCGTATGGAAATCCTCAGTTTTCGCTAGAATGAGAAGGAATCCATTGAAGTAGCTTGGGCTAGGGTCTGTTTGCTACTGCAATCTGGGCCAGACTTGTTGGTACCCAATGAAATGTTGCTTCAACACTTTTACTCGGGTATAAACAAAGAGTCTGCCCAATTCCTCAACATTGCCTCCGGAGGATCATTTGAGCATAGGTCTGCGATGGATGGAAGGGAAATCCTTGAGCAAATATTAGAAAACACATCCTTCTTAGCCGACCTTAGTCGGGGATGGTGCAAGGGGCTCCCTCCCATGGATCAAGGACAATGCGCGCGGACCGTAGAAAGCGGCGAGGTTCCTCCCATAGATTGAGAATAGAGGCGTGATGCAGGGTCGATGGAGGCGTGCGGTAGATGATGGCGTGTGGTGGGTCTCTCTCCTACGGATCAAGGACAACACGTATGGCTTCCTCCCATGCTCGACAACATGCGTGGCGGGTCTCCCTCCTACACGGATCTAGGATGGCGCTTGTGGCTCCCTCCCGTGGTCAAGGACGGCGTGCAGTGGGTCTCCCTCCTTCGTGGATCGAGGACGGCACCTGCAGCTCTCTCCTACGGATCGACGATGATGACACGTGGATCGACGATGAAGGCACGCGTGTGCGGTCGAGGATGGCGTCGCGAAGGCGGCAGCTCCCCTCTCGCGGAGGCGACGATTTGAGCTCCTCTCCCGTCCCACTGGCCTCTCTCGCTTGGTGATGGCGGCGGTGGCATGTGGAGTCAAGGACAGGAGGGGAGGAGTGAAGCGAGCGATTCCAAGGGTTTCGATGATTTTGGGTCCAAAATGGTCGTGGGCTAGCAATTCGGTTTCTAGAAAAGGCCAGAAATGTCCAATTTGATTCGATGGGCTCGCCAAACAGCCGGCTTCTAGAATTGGATTCAATTCAGCCCAATTCCAAGGAAACGAATGGGCCCTTAGCAGAATTTGATGAATGGAGAGAAAAAGCTTATCATAGTGCCAAACTATACAAAGACAGGACCAAGCGGTGGCATGATAAAAGAATCCGCCCCAAAGAGTTCAGGGAAGGAAATAAGGTATTATTATTCAACTCTCATGTTAAACTGTTTGGTCATGGTAAACTTAGAAGTAAGTGGGAAGGCCCGTGCACAGTTCTTAAAGCTTCTTCCCATGGGGCCATTACCTTGCAATGCAATGATGGAAATATCTTCAAGGTAAATGGACATAGGCTTACAATCTTTTTAATGCCAAAGATTCCTGAGTTCGAGGAAATAGACGTCCTCAAATTCAGCCCTACTTAATCACCCATTGCATCTATGATCTAGCCCTGACCTTAACGGGGCCTTGTTTTTCTTATATCTATTTTCAAAACAAAAAACCGGGATTTGGCTTGCTTCGGCCTAACCCGGCCGGGTGGCGTGACCCATCGAGCGGCCAAGTTTTCTGGGCGGCCAACCCCACCGGGCAGCCTTCCATCTCCCTCGGCCTCAAAGGCCCAGACCCCTTCATAGGGTTTTGCCAACGCCACCGGGCGGCCAAGCCCGCCGGGCGGCGTGACATGCCGAGCGGTGGTAACAGACTTCACGCCAATTTTTGCCCCGCCTTCACGCCAAACCCAAAGGAGCCTCCGTTGGCATCATCCCTATCCGAACAAAGGTTTAGATGTTTTTTCCCCTTAAAAGGACCCCCAAGCTATGATTTCTTTACATTCAATGATACACATGACCGAATCCCCTGAGATGGTAAAAAACAGAGCCTCCTTGGCCACGCCGGGAGCACCTCAATACAAGTCCAACCGGAAAGACATTGCTCCTCCCAGCAACCATCTTTCCCGGCGCCTCATTCTGGAAGACATTTCTGACGATGAGCCTCCCTAGCATCTGGCCAAAATGAGGCCGATCGGGTCGTCTTCTGCACCGTCAGGCGGTGTCGCCTGCTAGGTCGGGCGGCAGCTCCCGCGGGGCGGCCACTCCTCCTCGGGCGGACAACAACCAGCACCGCCCATCGTCACCTAGGCGGCCGGGCGGTGTCTCCCACCAGACGGCGTCACCTGCCAGGCCGGGCGGCGGCTGTGCACCCCGGGGTCTCTCCCCCTACGTGCGATCGGGAAGGGGAAGCAGTTCCGTCCTGCAACACTAACCCGCATGACTACGGGCCAGCTCATGCCCCGTAAACCCACAGGAGCTGAACCTAGCTCTCCGAATCTCCCTACGCCGACCCCTCCGGTTGGTACAGGGGTTATGTACTGGGCTGCCATTCAGATGGAGGTAGGGATAGCCTTAGTCCGCTATGAGCATATCGGCAAGCAAGTGGTGTCAAGCTTGGATGAAACCTCTGGAAATGGTAGCCCCCCTCCATATGTCATTCATGGTCACAAAACGACCATCGGCTATGGAAAGATGCTGTACCAAAGGGTTCCACTGGGGTGATCGCTGAGTCCACTGATTCCACACCTCCTAGGCCTAGGCGCCACCCCTCTCCACCACCAATCCATGGATCGCCTGGACGAATGGAATTCAGTGGCCCAAGTGATGATGAGTCAGGCGCTCTATGGAAGGCAGTGAAGAGGATGCAACAGTGGGTGGTCAAAGTTGAAGATCGGATAGGGGAAGAGCACCTAAGGTGAGAGGTCCTTGAAGATGATGTTGTGTGGCTATGCAAAGGATTAGGGTCTAAGATTAAGTGCGTAGCCACAGCGGCCGGGCACCCAGACGCCTATTATATCCCTCGCCCATAGGGTCCTTTTAGATTTCCAGTGGCGCCTAGTTTATTTCCTGCATTTCCCTTCTCTTGTCATCGTTTGTTCCAGTTAAATTCCTTCACTTTGTTTTTAATTCTATCAATGTAATGTGTTAGGACCCTATGAATAAAATTAAAACTTGTTTGTGTACTCAATTCAAAGTAAATCCTCCGATCTATGTGGAAACACATAGGTTAGATTTGTTATGTCACAAATGGTCCAATCTCCTGAAAAAAAGAAAAGGGGATGAACTAGCGGCACAATGAGCAGCGAAGTCCCGTCGGGCGGCAAGGCCCGCCACCCGACATGTCCCACCGGGTGGCAAGTCCTACACAATCAACTCCTACACAATTCTAGTGGAGATCACACTAGCAATATAGTCTTATCAAAGATAAGAGCATCCTATGCATGCTAGTGGATCACACAAGTCATTACAACACCTACGTAATTCTAGTGAATAATCACATCAATGCAACTCCTACTCATGCTAGTCTATAAATGCGGAAGCTTAAATACTATTAGCAAGTAAGGAGCCTAAACATGCAAGTCTACAAGATAGTCAACTAGAAGAACACACTAGCATGAATAGCACGGTATGTAAATGCGGAAAGTAAAGCATCATAGTGAGGAGTAGAGGAGGGGTTGGCTCATGATTTTTTCCCGAGGTCTCGGAAGGATGGCGCCTTCCCCTAATCTTTGTTGGACCACTCTCGCCGAAGTCCTGGTCCCTCTCGCCACCAAGTGGAGTTCTCGCCCGTGAGCCTGCAGTAACTCCTCGAGTGAAGACACGGTGTGCGTCACCGCTGCACAAAGCAAAAGCTCGCCTCCCTCGAGAACTTGCTGCACTCCTTGAGCCAGCACGGGCGCTCACTATTGATGCCCCTTCCAACGGCAGGATCAAACCATGTACAAACTTGTGACGGCCTTCACAACCAATCACGATAGGCTCGATCACGGACACCTAACCGGTCTAGTTCTCACCATAGACCAAGAGTAACAACCTATATCACACCCTCAAAGACACCCTAGCGTTAGATGTGCAAGGTAGCTCCTTGTTACTCTCACTAGCACCCTCAAGATATCCAATATCCTCTCCTAGTGCTCTCCTCTTTTCCTCTTGGACCTTACCAAATGCACTCAAGTATTCCACTAGCCAAGAGAGGTCACAAAGACCCCAGCAACGAAGTTATATAGGCTCCCAACCTCAAACTAGCCGTTGCTCCACGAAACAGCCTCTCCAGACATACTGACCGGACAGTCCGGTCACTGTCCAGACCGGACAGTCCGGTCTCCACCGGACGGCTCCTCTAGAGCCGTTGCTCTCTGTCCACTGCTTCCTCCTGTAGTGACCGGACTGTCCGGTCACCAGACCGGACCGTCCTGTCCACTTTCTCTCTCCAGTCCAAGAGCCTCCGTGAAATGCACCTCTTCTGTCATCCCTGCACCTGTACTGACCGGACCGTTCGATCAGTAGACCGGACTGTCCGGTCTGTACAAACTTACCTGTTGACAAACTCCTGCTTCTTCGCGCTAAGTCCCGGACAATCTCCACATAGTGACCATACAGTTCGGTCTCCACTGACCCCTCTGTCCGGTCTCTATGTCTAGAAGCTGAAACTTGTCATCCTCGCTTGACTCGGTTTCCCGGCTTCTCCGAACAGCTCCTTGGCTTCTCCACTGTCACCTAGTGCATGTGATTTCACCGAGCAACCTTGCATATCACCAACTAGACATGACCTAAGAGAATGACCTAGACCCCCTTGATAGTATGGTTTTTCCTATGGACTCAAAGCCCTAACAACTACTCAAGTGTACCAAACACTTGCACCATAGCTTGTTCTCCGCTTTGATCCATCTCCGTCAACCCTTGGACTCCATCAAGCTCATCAAGCCTCCATGCTTGTGGTCATCATCATCAATCGCCAAGGCAGCCGTGAACAATCATCATAAGGTAGAAGAGATTTCCTATACGGGCAACACTCGTGTAGATATTAGTCACATTTCATGCTTCTCATTCATCACCAAAACAACATACCTTGGGGTGATCTGAATGGTCATGATCCTTACAATCTCCCCCTTTTTGGTTATGGATGACAACCGCTACTTATGATGATCCAAAATGAACGAGCAACAAGGAACCAAAAGAAAAGAAAGGATTACCTTGGTTCTTACCTTGGATGTAGTCTCCCCCTTGAAATATGCTAGGTATTAAGGGAGAACTACTCAATCATGTAGCGCACTTGATGTCAGTATTGAGTTGAATTTTGTGTAGATGTACATTGTTGTTGTAGACATGCGCCGTCGTTGTTCTTCTTTATTTTGGTGGGAACGTCCAACTTGACATGATCTTCATGTGTACTCCAAGTGAACATGCACCATTCTCCCCTTTGTCACCTTGTAGCTTGCTTGTATCTTCATGTTCTTTCTCGCCTACTTGGTGATTGATCTTCATGTTCTTCTCATGTCCTTTTCCACCTTTGTGTTGTCAACGTATACTTGGCTTTTGGATCTTCATGTTCCTTCTTCCCCTTTGTCACCTATCATCAAAAACCAATGACAAAACACAAGGGAACAAAAGAGCAAATAATAAATGGCAAGATTTAGGAAAAGTCCCCCTTTCTTGGTGCTCCTTCCTGGTAACGATGGTATTTTACCACAACTCCCCCTACACACATGACTCAACAACAAAATCTCCAAGAATGCAAAGGTTAGTCATTAGTGTGATGGAAATGTATGAGCCACTTGTCTTTCAGCCACGCGAGTAATTTAACCTCAAAGCTCGGTCAAACATGACTCAATGGGCAAGAAGCATAAAGATCACTATGTGATCATCTAGAGGGTCAATTACTTACATTGTAAATAAGCAACTCCCCCTAGAAACATGCTTGGAAGCATGTAAAGTATCACGATGCAAGAATGCATGAATGCAAAGAGTGCAAATGCAAATGCAACAAGTATACAAATGCATGATGCAATGCTAGAAGAAAGAGAGAGAACCTCTATAAACCAAAGTGCCAATGACGAGTTGTTCCCTTCTCCAGCTTACTCACAATGGACCATTCTTCAAAGCCTTGGGTGCACCATGAACCACCTTCCCAAGCTTAACCCATGTCCATTGCTAAATCTAGGAGGTCCGAAGTTGACCTATAAAGAGAAGAGAAACAAGCACAAAACAAAGACACAAACAACAAAACAAACAAGCAAAACTATACAAATGTACAAGAGACAAGCTTTAAGGTTACTCAAGTGAAGTTGGAGAGGTCGAGAACATTGACTTCTCCCCTTAGCTTGTTGAAGGTCTTCTCATCAAGTGGCTTGGTGAACATATCCGCCAATTGTTCATGAGTACGCACATGCACCAAGTCAATGTCCTTCTTCTCAACATGATCACGAATGAAATGGTGCTTCACTTGAATGTATTTTGGATGACCATGATCTCCAGTTTTAAGAGCCATCTTGGTTGCTGCTTCATTATCACAATAGAGTGGCATTTGAGTGAAGTTGAGACCATAGTCCGAGAGGGTTTGCCTCATGTAGAGAAGTTGTGCAGAACAAGCCCCCGCCGCCATATATTTCGCTTCGACGGTAGATAGAGCCACTGAGTTTTGCTTCTTTGAGCTTCAAGAAACTAGAGATCTTCCAAGGAATTGGCAACCTCACAATGTACTCTTTCTATTCACTTTGCAGCCCGCGAAGTCCGAATCCGAATACCCAAGTAACTCCAAGTTTGTTCCTCTAGGATACCATAAGCCCATGGTAGGTGTGTACTTGAGGTATCTAAGAATTCTCTTCACTGCCTTCTAGTGAGATTCCTTTGGATTTGCTTGATAGCGTGCATACAAGCACACACTAAACATGATGTCCGGTCTTGAAGCGGTGAGATAGAGCAAGGAGCCAATCATAGACCTATAGAGCTTAGGGTTCACGGGTTTTCCCTTCTCATCCATGTCCAAGGGTTTGCTAGTTTCCATAGGAGTGCGCAAAGGCTTGCTATTTTCCATGTGGAATCTTTTGAGAAGATCCTTGGTGTACTTTTCTTGGTAGATGTAGTTCCCTTCCCTCAATTGTTTCACTTGAAAACCAAGGAACACATGAAGTTCTCCAATCATAGACATTTGAAATTCCCTTGCCATCATTTCAGGGAGCTCCTCATTGAACTTCTCATTAGTTGACTCATATATGATATCATCCACATAGATTTGGCACACAAAGAGATCCTTCCCAACATGCCTTGTGAACAAGGTGCTATCAATGCTTCCAATGGTGAATCCATTCTTGAGTAGGAAGTTTCTTAAGTGTTCATACCATACCCTTGGAGCTTGCTTGAGGCCATAGAGAGCTTTCTTCAACTTGTACACATGTCTAGGACGCTTGGGGTCCTCAAACCCCGGAGGTTGTTCCACATAGACTTTCTCATTGATCTCCCCATTCAAGAAGACACTCTTCACATCCATTTGATAGAGCTTGAAACTATTGTGTGAAGCATAAGCAAGCAATATCCGAATTGCCTCAAGACAAGCCACGGGAGCAAAGTTTCTTCAAAGTCAATGCCCGCTACTTGAGAATATCCTTTTGCCACTAGGCGAGCCTTGTTCTTGACAATGGCTCCTTTCTCATCTTGTTTGTCATTAAAGACCCACTTGGTGCGTACCACATTATGATTCTTGGGTCTTTCAACCAACTTCCAAACTTTGCACATTTGGAAATTGTTCAATTCTTCTTACATGGCAGTAACCCACTTGTGATCATTCATTACTTCTTCAATTGTTGTAGGCTCAATCATGGAGACAAAAGAGAAGTTCTCAATAGCAACATTCGCCTCCTCATCATCTTCATTCACATTGTTGGGCTTGTATTGATTTCTCCTTGTCCTCACTCCTTGAGATGGACTCCGAATGATCAAGTCATGTGAATGATCCTTGATTATGGCTTTGGGCCTAGGATGATGTTCTTGTTGAGTGGGAGGAGATCTAGGTGAGGTATCTTGGGCATCATGGATTGTTTGCTCTCTTGATATATGAGTGTCTTGTATCCTAAGAGAGGTGGAGGAGCCACTCTTATGCTTTTTTGTTTTGGACTTTGGGAGGGTGGTGGATGGGAAGTTATCTTGTGAAGAACTAGGAGAAGTGGTTTTTGATGAAGTATGTGGGGAGGGTTGTGGCTCACTTCTCACTTGAGATTCCTCATCATTTGGTGGGTGTACGCTCAATGAGTCTTGGGAGGAGCTTGTGGGAGTATTTGTAGAATCTTGGGTGGTTTGTTGTGCCTCGGAGGAGGAGGTAGGTTGAGGTGGTGGAGTAGAGGGCTCATCAACATCACCATCAATGGCCTCGTGGGGTAAAACCTCGCCCACGGGCATGTTTCTTAAAGCTTCCCTCATAGGCTCATCTCCAATGTCCACTTCATGAAATTCATCCTCCTTTTGGGACCCATTTGACTCATCAAATTGCATATCATAGGATTCCTCCACACATCCGGTGGTGGAGTTGTAGACCCTATATGCTTTAGAAGTCCCAGAGTACCCAACAAGGATGCCTTCATAAGTTCTGCTCTCAAACTTCCCGGGCTTTCACCTCTTCTTGAGAATGTAACTTGCATCCAAAGACTCGAAAATAGGAAACATTGGGTTTCCGTCCCACCAATAGTTCATGTGGTGTCTTCTTCAACAACTGGTGGAGATAGACACGGTTGGAGGTGTAGCAAGCCGTGTTGATTGCCTCTGCCCAAAACCTCTCATGAGTTCCATACTCATCCAACAAGGCACGAGCAAGAGTGATGAGCATCTTGTTCTTCCTCTCCACTACTCTATATTTCTCGGGAGTATATGTAGCGGAGAATTCATGTTTGATTCCCTTCTTGTCACATATTCCTCCACTGTGGTGTTTTTGAATTCCATCCCATTGTCACTCCTTATCTTCACAATGCTAGCATTGAACTCATTCTTTGCCCTCTTGGCAAACTTTCTGAAGATACCACTGACTTGAGATTTGTCCACAAGAAAGAAGGTCCAAGTATATCTCATGAAATCATCAACAATCACCAAGCAATATAGATTGCCTCCTAGACTCTTGTAATGTGTTGGCACAAACAAGTCCATGTGCAAGAGCTATAGAGGACGAGATGTAGACATGAATGACTTGGTGGGATGTGAAGATGCAACTTGTTTCTGTGCCTAACAAGCACTGTACAATTTATCCTTCTCAAAGGTCACATCCTTGATTCCTTCAACTAGATTCCTCTTGACAATCTTCTTGAGTTGTGCTGGTAGTCGTAAATTCCCATTTTCGACTACCAATTTCCAACAAAAAGGTGGATCTTAAGTAATAATATAATGAAAATAATCTTTATACTCATCAGTTCCACAAGTTTTGGTGAAATATGTGATTGCAGGTGCTATAGGGTCAAAATTATGTAAAAACATGAAGAAACGCCCCGTCGGCCGATACTGCCGTGAAAAAGCAGGCCGACAGGGTCGTATGAGGCTGAAATCAGGGCCCGACAGGGTTGTGATGGCTGAAATCAGAACTCAGCCGACACGGTCATATCAGGCTGAAATCAGGCACCCGACAGGTTAAAACAGAGTCTCATTAGGCTAAACCATCCGACCCAACCGACCCTGCAAAACACTCCACCATGAGGCCGTTTTCCATCCTCGGACTAAGGAGGGTAAAAAGTGTAGAAGTAAAGGAGGCAGCCACGTGGCACAACTTGGGCAAGTGAAGACATGACCCAAAGGGGGTCGGCACCAAAAATGGGTCGCCGTCCGACGGGCCTTGCCGCCTGGCGAGTTCTGCCGCCCGATGGGCGCCGCCCGGCGGGCTTGCCACCCGGCCTACAAAGAATTTGGCCCATTAAGCCTACTGCCCGGCCTTCCACGCCTACCGACATAAAACCAAAGGAAAAAGGCCAACCGACCCAACAACCGCCTTCGGGACGCAATCCTAGCCATCGGGAGAAGGACGGTCGGGAAATCGACATGATCCAAGGGCCGCCCGGCCTTGCCCGCCGCCCGGTGGTGCATGCCGCCCGACATGCCTGGCTGCCCGGCACATGTGGCCGCCCGACGTGGCCCACCGCCCGGTAGGGGAATTTTTGCCCACTGACTCTCCTCCACCTTAAAGTACCTGCCAAGTCTTCGCCACCAATAAATCGAGGGGGAATTCGGCAGAAAAGATCAACAATTGAAGAGGAGAACAACAAGCGCCACGCTGCAGAAATGTATTAGAATAGGGAGTGAGAGTGAGAGGTAGAAGTCCGGGAGGGAGCCGGGGATGTCGGCTCCTTCTCCACCTTGTGCCTCGGGGATGATTCTCCACCTAGAGTAGAGTCCCCGTCCTTCAGCCGGGTAACATGTAGACATTCTTTTGTTCATTTAATCATTGAAGCTTTCTTTATTTATATCTTGTTTATGGGTTCTTAGTCCATGTTAGATAAAGTTATTTACTTTATTTGACTATGGTTACTCTGCCTTTAGTTAACAAGGTTAGAGTAGTAATTGTAAGTGTATACGTGGTGTATATACTTAGAATTATCTAAGTTTGCTCCCAAACCCACGGGCTGTGTGGTAGGTAGTTAGGTGGTGACAGCACTGAGCTATCCTCTGTATTCCACCACGTTCGAGTTGGGCTCATAGGCGTTGATGGTAGTTTTACCCAAGGTCCCTTCTCATCCCTTTTCGTACCTCGGCGAACTATGCCCCAAAGTTAATAAGAGTAAATAATGGAGTCTGATGATTATTTGGATATAAGTTGTCACATGAAGCTAGGGCTGGAGAACTCTCTCAACCCGTTGTTATCCTTCTATTTTGTTCACTAGAATTGGATTAGGATAGAATTTCACTTCTCATTCCCCGTGGATTCAATACCTTGGAATACTCCCGGGTGAAGGCTACATCGGCATCCGTACACTTGCGGATTTCTTTGTTTGGCATAAGGATCGCCAACAAGCTTTCTGGCGCCATTGCCCGGGAACGATAGCTGACATTTATCTGAACCTCATTCTTTTTACCTTTCTATTTTATTTTCTTTCCTTCCATTAATCCCCCATCCGTCCGTGACTTATCAGCCCCTACGAGCGAATTCCTAGAACCTGTACCCTCATCACTCTCAATCACAGCCCCAAGCTATGAGACTCATCCGGATCTCATACTTTTGATTCAGAAGACACCATTTATAGGGGCAGAAAATGAAAATCCATATGCTCACCTACAACAGTTTGAGCTTTGTTGCTCCACTCTTGCCATTGAAGGGTTTCCTCAAGAAACCATGAAATGGAAGTTGTTCCCTTTTTCATTAGGCGTGGCAGCAAAAACATGGTATTTTAACCATGTAGGTGAAGTAGATGGAGTTTGGTCCACCTTGAGAGAGTATTTTTTGCGGAAATATTTTCCTCTCTATAAGATTGTTGCTCTAAGGAAAAAGGTTATCAATTTTGAGCAACATGACCATGAATCACTTGAAGCATCATGGGAAAGGTTCCTATCCTACACCAATAATGGGGTATCTATAGGAATAGAGGAGCCTATAAGGATGCAGCACTTCTTTTTTGGTTTAAAACCCAAAAGTGCAAATAATTAAAATGCTGCAACCAGGGGTGCTTTTCTTTGTACAGCACCATCAAAGGGAATAGAGATCATAGGCAATGTTGTCCAAAACATTGAAGATCAGCTATCTATCTCCCTATGCCATACCAAAGAAGGCACCCAAACTTCCAGCCAACCTATAGAAATGGAAACCAAGAGCCTCCCACACAAAATCGATGCCCCTACAACAATCTCCCTCCACCCACCACAACCTGAAGCTGTACAACAAGACTCACTTCCTCTCCCACCTCAATCCTTTGATTATGGTGATCAACCTTTTCCGGAATGGGTGAAGAGATGCAGTCAAAAAGGGTCTTGTGGATGAGACTACAGAGAGGTAAACAAGCAATATGATCCCTTATTAAATCCTTCTATTGTTACAAGGCAAGAAAGGCCCGTGGAAGCTTGCAAATCCGTTAGTGAGGCTGCCAAGACATTTCCCCATAGCCCCTCTCCTATTTGTGATCCCGTTATCCTAGATCTCCCAGACGCACCATGGACTAAAAATATAAGGGGGTGTCCGCACAATCAAAAAGGTGGTCGGATTTTAGGTCTATACCCAAAACTCGTTGCTAAGGTTCGAGCATCTCTCTTCAGTGGGAAACGTGATGAAGATCCCTATACCCATATTCAGAATTTTGAGGAGATATGTTCCACACACCCCACTAGCAAATTCCCAATGGAAGAGCTAATGTGGAGACTCCTTTTCTACTCTTTAGATGGGTATGGTAAGGGCTGGTACCTAGAGTTCATTAATAGGAAGGAGTGGTATATCGTCCTGAATCCAACCTTCTTGAAAGCCCTATGGAATGATCTAAAGTACGAGTTCACAAAGCATCTGTTTCCTTATGAGAAGAATTTGCATCGACTGAACGAGATCAGGAATATTAAACAAGACGATCATGAACACATAGGAGTCTGTTGGAGGCGCTTTTTGAACCTTGTCTCTATTGGTCCAAGGATAGACATTCCACAAGAAAAGGCTCTTGATCTATTTTGTTGAAGGTCTACAAAAGGAGAGCGCGAAGCTATTGAGGGAATGTAGTAAAATTCCCTTCCATAAGAAAAGCATAGATAATGCATGGGTCACTATTGACCATGTCACCCGAGTCACCTAGTGCCAAGCACTACGTATGCTTATGAAAGAATTAAATCTGAACAATGTGGCAAAAGTTGAGAGAAAAGACCATGAGCCTCTCTTTGCTTCATCGGCCAATACTACCCCAATCCTAGAACCACATAGGCCTTGCCATCCGGCACCAATCCTCCCAAATCCCCCAAGGATCCATGTTCTACCTAATGGAGGCACCACAAAGCTATCATCTACCAATGGAAAAGAGGCACCGAAGCAACCAAAGGATGATCTATAGAAGGAAAACTTTGAACATGAACAATCCATGAAGAATGAAGGGCAATACAAAGTTTGGTCCATAAAAATTTGTGAGGCACCAAATTTAGAGTTAAAAGGGAATTCTCCCACCATGCCAAGGAGTCATACTTTAGAAAATTCACATACTCCTTACTCACACAAAAGTTTTCCCACCACAACAAAGATTTATGATGATGGTACACAAGATGCCTACAACCGCTCTACCCTTGATGGACATAGTAATTTCAAAGGGGCGGTTGTAGATACATTTGTCTATCACAAACACTACAATTTCCATGATCCCTATCATATACCTTAGTTGTGCAATCATTCACACGCGTTTGGTGATGGAGGGAGCCACATTGCCAACCCAAGCTGCAAAGTGAGCTAGTGCTCCCATGGTCAAACTTATGACCTTAAATAAGTACTAACGGGAGGTACCCCGATTTGTTTCCCTTTACTAGGATTTGTTAGTTTCTCATTTGAAACTTAAAAAAAATCTTTGTTGCTTCTCAACAATAAAATTTATTCGGCAATAATAGTGGCACAACTTTAGGCTTGTTCCTTTGGGTAATTTGTTAGCTAACCTTTGTAGGTTAAAGATCAAAAGGAACAAGAGGACAACGTACGAAAGAAAACCAACTATTCCATTATTCCTCGTATCACCTACCCCTTGCTGTTTTCATGTCTTTCTATAAATTTAATTTTTTTTGGCAAGCATGAAAAATGGCATCTGAAATAAAACTTCCTTCTCATCCATACTTGATATATAAAGACATGACCCAGAAGGGGTCGGCACCAAAAATGGACCGCCGCCCGGCGGGCCTTGCCACCCGGCAAGTTGTGCCGCCCGACGAGTTGCGCCGCCCGGCGGACCTTGCCGCCTGGCAGGCTTGCCACCCGGTCTATGAAGACATTCGGCCCATTAAGCCTACCACCCGGCCTACCACGCCTACCGACATAAAACCAAAGGAAAAAAGGCCAACCGACCCAACAACCGCCTTCGGGACGCAATCCTAGCCATCGGGAGAAGGTCGGTTGGGAAACCGACATAATCCAAGGGCCGCCCGGCCTTGCCCGCTGCCCGGCGGTGCATGCCGCCCGGCATGCCTGGCCACCTGGCACACATGGCCGCCCGGCGTGGCCCGCCGCCCGGCAGGGGAATTTTTGCCCACCGACTCTCCTCCACCTTGAAGTACCCGCCAAGTCTTCGTGACCTATAAATAGAGGGGGAATTTGGCAGAAAAGATCAACAATTGAAGAGGAGAACAACAAGCGCCACGCTGCAGAAATGTATTAGAATAGGGAGTGAGAGTGAAAGGTAGAACTCCGGGAGGGAGCCGGGGATGTCGGCTCCTTCTCTACCTTGTGCCTCGGGGATGATTCTCCACCAAGAGTAGGGTCCCCGTCCCTCAGCCGGGTAACATGTAGACGTTCTTTTGTTCATTTAATCGTTAAAGCTTTCTTTATTTATATCTTGCTTATGGGTTCTTAGTCCATGTTAGATAAAGTTATTTACTTTATTTGACTATGGTTACTCTGCCTTTAGTTAACAAGGTTAGAGTAGTAATTGTAAGTGTATACGTGGTGTATATACTTAGAATTATCTATGTTTGCTCCCAACCCCACGGGCTATGTGGTACGTAGTTAGGTGGTGATAGCACTGAGCTATCCTCTGTATTCCACCATGTTCGGGTTAGGCTCGTAGGCGTTGATGGTAGTCTTACCCGAGGTCCCTTCTCATCCCTTTCCATACCTCGGCGAACTATGCCCCGAAGTTAACAAGAGTAAATAATGGAGTCTGATGATTATTTGGATATAAGTTGTCACATGAAGCCAAGACTGGAGAACTCTCTCAACCCGTTGTTATCCTTCTCTTTTGTTCACTAGAATTGGATTAGGATAGAATTTCACTGCTCGTTCCCCGTGGATTCGATACCTTGGAATACTCCCGAGTGAAGGCTACATCGGCATCCGTACTCTTGCGGATTTCTCTGTTAGGCATAAGGATCGCCAACAAGCTGATTCATTCCAACATGTGCTAGTCTTCTGTGCCACAACCATCCCTTGGATGCCTTGGTGAATAGGCAAGTGCTTGGTGGCATATTACTTGACTTGAAGTCTGTGACATACAAGTTCCAGTGTCTCACCCCATGAAATACTAGCCCTCTCTTGACAATCTGAATTGTTGCACCATCCTCATCAAACGTGCACTTGAATCCCATGTCACATAACTGACCAATGGATAGAAGGTTGAAGTAGAGGGTTTCCACAAGAAAGACCTTGGAGAGATGGAGGTCTTCTGTAATGGCCACCTTGCCTGACCCTCTCACTCTCCCCTTTGAGTTATCCCCAAAAGTCACCTTCTCACTATCTTCGTCTTCATCAATATTGGTGAACATGATTGACTTCCCGGTCATGTGTTGAGTGCACCCACTATCAAGAATCCAATGAGTGCCTCCACTCTTGTAGTTGACTCTAGTAGTAGCCATAAGACAAGCACTAGAGGAAGAGGAGTTAGTATCCAAAGCATTACTTGATTGACTAGCACTAACCTCATGATCTCGAGAAATGAGACCATCCTCATAGATAGGGATTCTTGCAATCCCATCCAATACTCTCCTCCTAATGGGATAGTGAGGAGCATGATATCTCCAATGTCCATGATCATCCCCCATGTGCACATTGTCAAGGTTGATGTAGTAATGGGGACGATCATAGAGTCCAGTGATGTGCTCAAGCACATGTCCCACTTGTGTATGGAGCACAAGTATCATCTCCATTGCTCTCTCAATTGAGAGCTCATGTCTCCTGTTGACTACCTCCTTAAGTAAGAAACCCCTCTCAGGAGTTGTGATTTGTTGGAGGAGCTTGTCAATCACTTCATGTGGTGCAATCCTCCAAAGTCCCCTGAAAGAGTTAATCCTACACACAAGATCATATATGCTCAATAGATTCTCACAAAGGTCAACATTTGGATTTCTCACAAATTCACCGAGTTCAAAGAGAAGATCCTGTTGGTGAGCTCGACGAAGATGCCAAAGGTGATCTTGTGGTGGAGGAGGTAGAGGCGCCGAAGCCGAAGCCGCATGATTGATCATCTCAAATGATCGAGCGAGCATTGTTGTTGGTGCTCCCCCTACGCCAATGCTTGGTCCACCCAACGTGCTCGGAGTAGAACTTGGAATGACACTTGAGGTGGAGCTTGATAAAGCGCCCGATGAGTGTCTTGCTTCGAAGGGGTTGTAGAAGTCATTGCAAGGCAATCTTGTGGAGGGATCAAAGAAGTTTGAGCTCGAAGCTACTTCTTTCACTTTGCTTGAGGACGCCTCATGGTTTGCCTTGAATGTCCTCTTCCAAGCCATGCTCGAGGGAATCTTCTGATCCCTGAAGAGTAGCTCAATCACGTCCTCAATGGAGAGACCCCTCTCCATGAGAAGGTCAATAGTGATGTAGAAGAGCTTGCTACTCGGAAGCAAGGATAGGATCTTCTCAACTATCACAATCTTGGGAAGCTTGAAAGAAGTTGCCCCAATCCTGTCCACAATACCTCGCAAGCGAATAAGAGAGTCAAGTAAGTCCTCATTATCATTAGCATGAAAAGCAAAGAACTCCTCAACAATAGAACTACTAGCATAATCAATAGGAGACTCACAAACATCATCAATGCTAGTGGAGCAAGCAAGATCAAGAGACACATCATTATCAATCATCATGTTAGACATACTAGTAGAGCAACCTATCAAGTCATTGCTAGAAGAGTCTAGGCACTCACTAGTACAAGGCACATCCACGCAATCATCACAATCATCACACACATGATCCTCGGTAAAGGTATTGGCAAAGTCCACAATAGTAGCCATCAACTCATCCAGAGTCATGGCATTTAGGTAGCTTTTAAAGCGATCCTTCCATGAGCCATGACCCGGCCCCGAATGGGATGACATCCCAACTCAATACGGTCACTACTCAAGGTGGTTAAGCCTTATGATGAGCACTTGGCTCTGATACCACTTGAAAGGATCATAGTGACCGAGAGGGGGGGGGGGGAGGGGTTAATCGGGAACTACCACTTTGTACCAATTTTGCCGAATACAACTTATCGATAGCACTCAATCAACTCCTGCACAATTCTAGTGGAGATCACACTAGCAATATAGTCTTATGAAAGATAAGCGCATCCTATGCATGCTAGTGGATCAGACAAGTCATTACAACACCTATGCAATTCTAGTGATCAATCACATCAATGCAACTCCTACTCATGCTAGACTATAAATGCGGAAGCTTAAACACTATTAGCAAGTAAGGAGCCTAAACATGCAAGTCTACAAGATAGTCAACTAGAAGAACACACTAGCATGAATAGCACGGTATGTAAATACAGAAAGTAAAGCATCATAGTGAGGAGTAGAGAAGGGGTTGGCTCATGATTTTTTTCCTAAGGTCTCGGAAGGATGGCGCCTTCCCCTAATCCTCGTTGGACCACTCCCGCCAGAGTCTTGGTCCCTCCCGCGACCAAGTGGAGTTCTCGCCCATGAGCCCGCAATCACTCCTCGAGTGAAGATATGGTGTGCATCACTGCTGGACAAAGCACAAGCTCGCCTCCCTCGAGAACTTTCCGTACTCCCCGAGCTGGCACGGGCGCTCAGTATTGATGCCCCTACCAACGGCGGGCTCAAACCATCTACAAACTTGTGATGGCCTTCACAACCAATCACGATAGGCTCGATCACTAAAACCTAACTGGCCTAGGTCTCACCATAGACAAAGAGTAACAACCTAGATCACACCCTCAAGGACACCCTAGCCTTAGATGTGCAAGGTAGCTCCTTGTTACTCTCACTAGCACTCTCAAGATTTCCAATATCCTCTCCTAGTGCTCTCCTCTTTTCCTCTTGGACCTTACCAAATGCACTTAGGTACTCCACTGGCCAAGAGAGGTCACAAAGACCCCAACAACAAAGTTATATAGGCTCCCAACCTCAAACTAGTCGTTGCTCCATGAAACAGCCTCTTTGGACGTACTGACCGGACAGTCCGGTCACTGTCCAGACCGGACAGTTCGGTCTCCACCGAACGGCTCCTCCAGAGCCGTTGCTCTCTGTCCGCTGCTTCCTCCTATAGTGACCGGACTGTCCGGTCACTGGATCGGACCGTCCGGTCCACTTTCTCTCTCTAGTCCAGGAGCCTCCGCGAAATGCACCTCTTCTGCTGTCCCTGCACCTGTACTGACCAGACCATTCGGTCTATACACAGTTACCTGTTGACAGACTCCTGCTTCTTCATGCTAAGTCCCGAACAATCTCCACATAGTGACCGTACAGTCCGGTCTCCACTGACCCATCTATCCGGTCTCTATGTCCAAAAGCTGAAACTTTTCATCCTCGCTTGACTCGGTTTCCCGGCTTCTCCGAACAGCTCCTTGGCTTCTCCACTGTCACCTAGTGCCTATGATTTCACCGAGCAACCTTGCACATCACCGACTAGACATGACCTAAGAGAATGACCTAGACCCCCTTGATAGTCCAGATTTTCCTATGGACTCAAAGCCCTAATAACTACTCAAGTGTACCAAACACTTGCACCATAGCTTGTTCTCCGCTTTGATCCATCTCCGTCAACCCTTGGACTTCCATGCTTGTGGTCATCATCAATCGCCAAGGTAGCCGTGAACAATCATCATAAGGTAGAAGAGATTTCCTACACAAGCAACACTCATGTAGATATTATTCATATTTCATGCTTGTTATTCATCACCAAAACAACATACCTTGGGGTGACCTTAATGGTCATAATCCTTACATGCAGCATATGCCAAAGCCCCGGTAACCTGACCTCGTGACACGACTAAACTGCCAACAGCCACGGTAAACATCGTCAAACATCATCTAAGTTCATGTCTTGCAAAGACCTAAGCTTGGGGAGGTATCCAAAACATGGTGCAAATGGCTCTACCTTTTTGCCCCTTTTTGTAGTTGAGTCATTTTAATTTCCCGTTTCCAAATAAGGTAAAAGCTTAGTCTCTACCTTGCCTATGGAAATGATGAATAGTTGCTCTATTAGCTCCCTTTGAATTTTGAGTTTACACCGGCATGACAACAACACTAGTGCCTCTATATTTTAGTTGGTGCAAAATGGCTAATAAATACTAAGTCTAAAGTTGTTGGAGTTTATGATATGGCATGTTTTGAACAAGTCTGTGATTTCCTTATGATTAGATTCAAAAGATTTCTTTCAGAACTATGCTGCAACAAAACTCCCTACTTGGTGGACATCTTCCCTATGAAGGACAATTTCCTACCATGTCCAAATATTAAATAGTAAAACCATGGCTGACTACACCATTTATGCATGCATTAAGTTTAGTTAGGATTTAGTCCTTATAAGGGACTTGCACTTCCAAAACCAATCATTTTTCTCCGTGTTATCTTTGAGTTCTCAAATTAATCGTGTTTGGCTATGCGGTTTCCATGTCAGAATCATGCATCCACTTCACCTAGCATGACAACCAAAAATCTTTCATTTTGCGAACCTTTGATCCTATTAAAAGATTATGGTCCTCCCAATTACTCATAAAATTTTTGCAAAAAAGCTTGAACCATTGAATTAGCCCATTTACACCATGAGAGCTGGAAGAAAGAAGCAAAGAAAGAAAGAAAGAAAAGAAAGAAAAATTTAACATATCAGCTCTCATGGATTTGATATGTCAAAAGGCTTCAAGGTTAATACAAAAATAAGGTATTTCTTTAAGTAAAAATAAAAGACCATCTTTTGTCTCTAGCACAAAAATTCCAGTCTTTGGGATAAATCTGCACCAAGTCATTTGCAATTGTGCTAGCCCAATCCTTCACATGAGTTCATTCTCTCCCTCTCCCCTAGACATAATTTCTAAATAATTGGAATGAGAAAGTGCAATGTCTTCTTGCTAGGATCATCTCTTAGCTTAACAATATATGCTTGCTAAATGCGACATCCTACCAAGCTCCACATTTGCAAGCCAAACTTTTAGAAAGTACGATGAGCACTTGGTAAGGAAATACACCCTTTGAGAGATGAGAGCCATAGTGGGAGATTGCATCAAGAGGGAAGATTTTACAACTTTATGCAGCATTACAAAAACCATGGACTCATAATTAAGAAGGATATTGCACGACAAAGTCTAAAGTAGCCGTTTTAGACTTCAACCGCTTATGACAAGGTTATAACATGCCAATAAGCCCCATTGTACAATGAGAATGACTTAGTGACATAGTTGTGCAGGTTTACACTTACCTAAATTGTGCTGGAGTATGTGTTTGTGCACTTGATGCTTGCATGCCACCAATATTAAGGCAACTCCAGATCCATCACCACTAAGATTTAATTTGCTCAGGACGAGCAAAGGTTTAAGCTTGGGGAGGTGTTGGCAGCTGATAAAACTCATAATCGGACACCAACCGGTTGGAAAATGCGAGGTAAAGACCAAGGTTTAAGTTCCACGAGTTTTGGTGAACTATGTGTTTGCAGGTATAAGAGAGCCAAAATATGCAAAAACATGAAGAAATGCCCCATCGGCTGACTACGACTATCAACCAGCCGTTTTCACCAGCCGACAAGGTCGTTTTCAGGCTAAAATCAGGAATTGACCGACAGGGTCATAAACATCAGAAATCAGCCACCCGGCTAGTTAACCGGGGCCATTTTTCAGGCTGATCATCCGACCCGGCCGGTTCTACAAAAACACTTCACCATGATGCCGATTTCTCCTCCCGAATTAAAATGATGAGATATGGCTAAGGAAAAGGAGGCCAACAAGTGGCCTTACTAGGAGATGTCAAGGACCGACCCGGAGCGGGTTGGCACCCGACCTCGGCTGCCGCCCAGCCTGGCCTGGCGCCCGGCCTGGGTTTGCCACCCGAGATTGCCAGCCCAATAAGTCCCATGAGGCCTACCGGTCCCAAAATGAAGGAGGCGATGGGAACCGACCAACCAACTGACTTTGAGACAAAATCCAAGCCTTCCGAGAGGAGTAGGTCATGAATCGACACGATCTAAGGGCCACTCGGTCTGGGCTGCCGCCTAGCGGTGCATGCCGCCCGGCATGCCCGGCCGCCAGGGACACATGGCCGCCGGCATAGCCTGCTGCCTGGCGGACCGACTTCGGCCTACCAACTCATCATCGCCTATAAATTCTTGCCAGTTCATTGCCATGGCGTGCGGAAGAATTTTTAGGAAATAGAACACTTTTTAGAGTCTTACCCAAGTAAAGAGTGAAGGTGTAGGTAAGGGAATTCAGGATGCTAGCTCCTTCCTCCTGTGCCTCGGGGATGAAGCTCCTGCGAGAGTAGTCTTCTTCATCTTCGGGGCCGGGTAACATGTAGTGTAACTCTTGTTCAAGTAAGAAAGTGAGTTTTCCTATTCCTTTTTATCAGCGGGATACCCGTGCATAACCATTTATTGCCTTATTAGCACTAATTTGTTATGCTTATCAATTCTAGAGCTGGTATGAAAGTCTACGTGTAGGCGTGGTGTTTAGACTTAGTTTTCCTAGGATTGCATTCGTCCCAATGGGTTGTGTGGTAGGCGGCAGGTGGTGACAGCCATGTGCATTCAATATTGTATACCACCACATTCAGGATGTCTCAAGCAGGGTTGTCTAGCATTAGAGTACCCACTAGTAGAGAGGTTAGTTACCGACCCATATTCGTGGAATGTTCTCGTGCCCCAAAGCAGATAAATTGAAATAGGACCTCATTAGATTACCGAGTAAGAGTTTGCTACATATGATTACCCGGCCCGAGAACCTCTTCTCCCTATAGAAATTATTCTCTTCCAATTGTACACCACCTGGACTTGATAGATTAGGAGTGATTCGCTTCTCGTTCCCATGGAAATTGATACTCTGGAATACTCCCGGGTGAAGGCTATGTCGGCATCTGTACGCTTGCAGATTTTCCTGTTAGGCATAAGAACCGTCAACACGCGCGTGGTTGTGGAGGGGTTCACCCTCATGAGCACAGAGGAGGAACATACATACGATAACATAATGGGACACTTTGTCGCCAACTTCAACATGGACGAACAGTTCTTGGGACAGATCAGACTCTAGCGTGACATTCAGCAGTGCCTCGCCGACTTAGGGTGGGTACTCTTCTATGAGCAAGGCACCGGCTTCACCCTCAACCTCGTCATCAAGTGTGCCACCATGATGGCACTCAGCGAGATGATGAGTGGAACGAGGTGATCAACTTTCATGTTCAGGATGCGGCCTATACTATTGGGGTCGGGGAGCTTACAACGCTCTTTAGTTTTGATGGCCACTCGAGGGGCTTGATGCATTCTGGCTCCACATCTTTCACCAGGAGGAGCAGAAGAGGGGCAGATCAAGAACCACGGTCCAGATCCTACACCAGTGGATGGCCACTCGCACGACAGGACGGGTTGACTCCACCAACATATCTGACTTGGATCTATGATGGCTTTACAACGCCATTGTGTATCCTTCCACATGCAACCCTGTGTCATTGATGGTGCAAAGTTGGTTCCGCCAAAGGAACGGCTCAATGGTAGGTTAGCCTTTGGAGGCTACCTCCAAACCAGGATCTTTAACAAGGTCGGTGACAACCTCGTTTTTGATCCAATGTAGTGGGTGCCATCGATCATCATCAACGACTCCATGCCGAGGGGGAAGACCATCAGGGGTAGTGCAAGGCAGGTGTACACTATGTCTGGCACCAACATCCGCCTACCCTGTGCTCAACTCAGCCTTTTTCTCTCGTAGAAGCTTAACGGGGGTATTTGGCTTGAGCTTGATCTCCGCAAGAGCCACATGGTGGAGAAGAGAAAGCACGGGAAGAAGGAGATCCTTGGTCGAGCGATGTCAAGCGTAGCAGTAGAGGGCTGGGGTTGCTAGGATTCTATAGGAGCCACCCCTAGCCAAACTACATAGCATGCCAGTGTGCCCGTCGGAACACCCTATGTGCCGACTGGCACCAACACCAGGTACGCAGGAATGTGATGTGGACAAGGGTTCCCGATCTTTGGAAAGGTTATGAATACGTTGATTTGGTCGGAGGCGACACACAAATCGATCTGGCTTCAGAACAATACGTTCTAAACCCCGCAATCACAGCACGACGTCTCCTCTGGTTATCAATCGTCCTAAAACGATTGACCTCGCCGAGAAGGTTAATCCCTGCCTGTGAATCAAGAACACAAGCAAGAACAAAGAAGAATGCAACACAATTGCAGGTGTATTATGAATCTCACAAAGTTGGGGTCTCACAAACCGTGATGATGGTGAAACTGTTATGAATAGAATAATCTAAGCAAAACCCGAACCCTAATCGTGTGGCGGCGGCTGTATATGAAGACCCTAGGGTCGTGCAAGACCCTCTGGACGCACCCGTAATTGGGCTCAACTAGATACAAAGCCCAAAGGCCAAAATAGGCGATGCAGCACCGAAACAGATTCTGGACCCTCTTTTGTTCCGACGATTTCCGATGACTCCAGATGAATTTTGATATGAGACCAGTGGCACTGGAAAGTTCTTCTTCTTATATTTCCGTGCATATGTAGAACGTCCAAATCTGAGTCCGTATGCGTCCTGGGCATCCATTTTAGTGCAGACTGGTCCTGAGCCCCAAAACAGACTCGAAGTCGGTTTTGGTTGGGCCTCCACCTTGGCTTCCATGTCCTTACTTGTCCTCCACGTCTCCAAGTCCTTCTCCCATCATCTCCTGGTCCTCTCCAGGGTTCCTAATTACAATATAATCATTAGGTAGCAAACCATTCTCAAAAGTGACATATAATGAAGAACGTAGGAACGAGCTCACCTCTAAATTTAGTCATCGTGTACGAGATCTAGTCATTGGACCTTGCAAGTCCAGAATTGGAGGAGTGTTGCATGTATCCTTAGGAGTGATGTCCTCATCATAATGCCTCCTGGCTCCTGCTCATACTCTACCTATAGGTCCACAAGCCTTCGACTTCGGCCCCATGCATGCGTACATCAACAACAACATCCGGTATGTCGACGCCATGGACAACTTGGTGAGCGACATGCAGAACAACACCGACATGATGGCCCCATGCATGAGTTTGAGTAGCTGAAGGTAGGATACTATGGCTTCGATGATCCACCACCGCCGCCGTTCGAGTGATGTGTCGCATACAAGTGACTCTTGTATCAGTTTCTTGGTTCATGCTTTTCTTTTTGCTTTTTTCATTTATTTGATTATGCATGTGTGAGTGGGATCGGAAACCATGTATCGGGTGTGTTTTATTTCCATGTGTGTTTTAATTATGCAAGTGTGTCAGTAATTGTTTGTTTTAGTTTAAATCTTAGTTTTAATTATCATCACCATGTACTTTGAACTTCATGATTTATACAATGGTTATTGGTTATGCTCTATTTCAAGATATGATGTTTGTATGTATGAATCTCTTGAGAAGCACTGGTGATACTTGAGCTTGTTGAGCACTAACTAGAAATTTGAACTTGCACATCTAATTTATTCAGCAACTATTCTTGTGTGGAGTGTTCCGAAATACCCATGCACTTGCAAGTAATGGATTCAACTTATAAGAGAAAAACTTAGTTTTAAAACTTATTAGAAAATCCAAATGTTCACATCATGGGTGCTAGAATTTCTCCTTATCATTTGACTTTACCTACAAATGTCATATGAATGATCAATTCCACATAGACATTTGATTTATGATTGAGTTTGTTTAGGATTTAATTCTTTTGGTGTGAGACTTGAAGATTGGCCTTATCCTTTGTATATCATTTTGTCTGCTGGCCAAAACATTTCTCATGCAAAATTCACTGAGTATTCAAACTTGAGCCTAAAATCTTGTTACGGTTATCTCTATCCTTGACCACATCCCATTGAATTCTTGGCTAGCAAATTAATAATGGAATATAGAGTGAACTAGTATAGGAAGCCCGGTGCTGATTAGCACATGAAGTATGCCGATTGGCACAGGTAGGCAGACAAGAAAAAGGAGAAGAAAGAAAGAAGAAGAAGAAGAAAAAGAAGAGAGAGAAGAAAACAAAAATAATTCTGAAGCGAAAGGGTGCATAAGAATATTGTATATGGTTTTTTCGGGACTAGCAAAATTTTAAGTGTGGGGGGAAGAGAGAATTCTCTTGAATTCTAGAAGATATTGCTACTCCTAGTCAAGAACTCATTTTTTTCAACCATGTGCAATGTGATGATGGGTAAATTTTTGAAAATTCCCAAGATCAATCTATACCTTTGCACATGTCCACTTATCTAAAGATGTGAGTCTTTTCTAAAGTACTCAATTCCAACATGGCCTTTCCGACAAGTCTCAAAAAATCCAATAACAGTTATATCTTAATTTTATAATATATTATAGATCTATGTCAATTTTCCTTGTAATTCCTCACCTAGCTACTCATATTGCCTTACACATTGTTGGCACTCCCCAAGTACCCCTTTTATATGTGAATATTACCCTAATTAGAGCATAATTGATACTAATTTAGGTCATTTACCTATGATATTTCCTATATATTTGTATATGCATTGTTTTGGAGCTTTATTGCAGAAATAGGTGCCGATCGGCGTAGTCCATGAGCCGGTCGGTGCAAGGGTGTTTTGACCCACAGAAGTGACCGAGGCCCATTCCACATGTTTATGGAAGTTTATCTGCGCAAGACACTTGAAGATATTTGCCTAGACGATTTATGGAACTTCAAGATCTCGACGTGCAGTACAAGACTTTATCCCAAAGGGAAAGGCCCACATGGCAGCTGTGGAAGACAGAGGAACCGACTCGAAGGAGAAACCAGGGAAGACACAGCTTGCGCCGATTGGCACAACCGCCTTATTTGTTAGAAACCGAGTCCTCTACGAGTAGAACCTCTATAAATACTTGTAAACCCTTGTCGCGGCAGAAAGGGAGGCAGAGGTGACAGAGGGACAACAGATCCGTGAGTTAGAGCCACCGGGGCTTATCCCGTTAGAATAGATCTCTAGTTGAGTTTCAAGAACCATTGGTGTTAAGAGTTGATCCGTCAAGGTAGGCCATCTTGACAGGGATGAATCTTAATCTATGTATCTCAAGGATGATTGAATATGTTGATGATGGTTTTGGTGATTTGTCTATCTTGTCTATAATCATGCATGTGCTTATTCCAATTGCTTAGTTCTAGGCTAAGTAAGTAGATATTATCTTGATCGTGGTGATTCGGATAGTATTCGGACATTGTATTGGTTATGGTTGCTTGATGATGCTTGTAGTGTGGTTTAGTGGTGACAACACTAAACCTGCGTAGCACTATTGGATAGTTGAGTAGGGTAAGATACTCACGCGATTAAGGGTTTCCTCTCGGCAGCGATAAATCGGTAGCCGCTCAGAAAGTAGGGTGGTCTTATTCATTATAGTTTTTCACTGATCTATGTAATTAGCCATTATGATGCTATTTGATTAGACATTCTGGTTACGATCTCACTAGTAGATACTTGGCTACTCACTTAATAGCTTAGGCTTACAAGGTATCTGGAGCACTTTGGCTTAGGTTCACCAGTGTCTGATCGGCTCAACACCTGCACTGATTGGCGTGACGATAGATTCACCAGTGTGCTGATCGGCTCAACTCCTGCTCCGATTGGCGCAACGATAGATTTACTATCTGGCGCACCTTTGCGCTGGCCAGTCACCCCTCATGCAACCTGAATTCAATAGTAGCTTTGATTAGATCTTTTACTGTTAACTTTGTTTAATTACCCCTAAGGTCCCTATGGATTCGATAAACCCTGGAATACTCAATTCAAGGGAAAAAAGTGCTACAATCATACACCGTCCTCTTGCGGTATATAAGTAGGTGTGTAATTATGACCAACAAGCGTACGCTTTTTCTGGCGCCATTGCCGGGGACCATAGCAGGTTTTTAAACATTGTTTGATGTATTAGTGTTTAGTCATTGTGCTATACTCGTCTCTTTAGTACATATATTCTATTAAGTGAAACTAACAGGTATGGACAGTCCTAAGTCAAACAAACCCTCTAATTACACCAATGATCCAGAAAGACTCTTTCACAAGAAGAGAACAGTGCAGATGAGAAGCAAGTCACATGGAGATTTAGCTGGAGAAGCAGTCTGCACCACCCCTCGAGAATTATTCACAATAGAAGGTCTAGTTCAAGACCAAGAAGAAGAGGAGATGGCAGAGTTACCTATGGTTAATCGTCTCAAGCCTCAATTGATTAATGTTGTCAAGAAACTTTGAGATTTTGCCTACGCTTTGTTTCCACTCTGTTTGAGTTGAAACTTTTTGTGGTTTCTTCCTTTGTGTTCCTCTATCACAGAAAAATAGTGAAAAAATCATACAAAAATATAAGATTTTGATTTCCCCTCCCCCCCCCCCCCCCCCCCCCCCGCCCTGAATATTCTAAGTCATTGTTCTTCTGCCATTGTTTTTCTCCTTCCTGCCTTTGACATTATTCTTGTTGTCACAACTATTTTTGAACACGATTCTTTTGCCAGCAATTAGGACACTACTTTGGACATTTATTCAATGCTACTATCTGTTATTGAATTATGTTCCACTAACATATATATTAGCCTTCCAAGCTATACATAGTTGCAGCACAAGTTTCTTCCTTGCAACTGTTACACCCAAGCTCGACAATAGATTGTGCCGCCCTGTTGGCTTTGGTAAGAACACTTGCAAGACTGTGATACATGGTTCCAACTTTCCACAACCTCAAATGGCTGCTAGTTGATAGGGATAATCCTTTTGTGTAGCCCTGTCTTTTGCTTCTAATCATGTCAGGGAAAGGGACAACTGAAGGGTTGGAGTCCCCTACAGACTTTAATGATTACGTGTCCAAGGCCGAGCTAACAAAGCTTCTTGCGGACCAACGTACATTCATGGAAATGAAGTTTGCCGAGTTGATGGGCCAAATCAACACTGTTGCCAACCGAATTGAGGATGTTGAACAATGACCTCCACCTCAATGAGCTACTGATGATGATGATGTTGACCGTGATGCAAAACGTCTTCGCCATAATCGACGCAGTATGGGAGGCAATAACAATCGTGGTAATACTGATACTTTTGTTAAGCCCAAATTTAACATGCTTCCTTTTGCTGGTAGTGCTGATCCTGATGTTGAACAAAAATATAATTCTCATTTAGTTCCTGCTGAGCATAGAGTTACACTTGCTTTCTTTTGGTGGAATGATATTTGCAATACTAATGCTGCTATACCTACCACTTGGCCTGTTTTGAAACAATGCATGAAATCTCATTTTGTTCCTCCTTATTACCAATGTGGTTTACGTTTGAAATTACAATCTTTAACATAAGGTAGTAAAATAGTAGAGGAATATTATCAGGAATTGCTTATTGGTTTGGCATGTTGTGATATACATGAAGATGATATTGAAACTAGTGCTAGATTCTTTGGTGGATTGTACTGTGATATCCAGGATATTGTTGACCATAATGAGTGGAATTAGGTTCAACCAATTATGTCATATTTCTCTTAAGGTTGAACGAGAAGTACAGGGGCACCTTCCACAACAATCTTGCAGGTCCAGCACTGAGCAATCCATCCAGCACCGTTCTGGACTAGAGAACTTGAAGGGTCATGTTGCTAAGCCATCAACAATACCTTTTCCACTTGTGGCTACTTCTGAAGCGCAATCGTCTAGTGTGCAGCACCAACACCAGAAGAAGGCTGCTACTTCCAGTGCTAGGAGTGGCTCCTCCACCACCATTATTTGCCGCCGCTGCAAGGGCATGGGACATGTCATGAAGGATTAACCTAGTCATCGTGCTTTCATCACAACCGCTGATGGGTATGAACGTTCTAGTGATGTTGAAGAAGAACTTGCTCTTGTGGCTAACCTTGTTACAGATTTGACGGAGAAGCAGGAGACTATCGCCATTGATTCCATTGCTGCCACCGCGGGCTTTTCTAGCCTCATTGTACAACGTGTGTTGACCTCTCAGGTGGGACAAGAGGAAGTACAGCAACACAACAATTTGTTCTACATGTTCCTCATTGTCGCGGACCACCGTGTTCTCACCATCATTGATATTGGGAGCTGTAACAACTTGGTGAGTTCTTATTTGGTCAGCAAGCTTGGCTTGACCACTCATGCACTACGTCAGCTCTACCACATCAAATGGTTCAACAATAGTGGTACGGCACAGGTAACCCAATCAGCACGTATACACTTTTCAGTCGGTTCTTGTCAAGACTATGCTGATTTTCATGTTGTACCTATGCAAGCATGTTCGCTTTTATTAGACCGCCCATGGGAATATGATACGGATGCTGCCCACCATGGTATAACTAATACATATACTTTCATGCATAAGGATAGGAATATTACTTTGCGTCCGTTATTGCCTGCTGATATTAGGAATCATTTTAAACTTCTTGCTGAGAATACTGATAGTAAACATGATAACAATAAACTTTCTGATGATAAACATAAGGCTATTCAGTTAAAGGGAGGTGCTTTTCTTGCTATGGCATCTACTATTGCTAAACTTTATGATAATCATGATGCACCTTGCTATACTATGCTTTGTAGTGATATATCTTATATCAATGATCATGTGTCTTGTACTTTGCATTCTGTTGGTACTAACCTTTTGCAGGAGATTGATGATGAGATGGAGTCGAGGATGACTCCAATTCAAGAAGGGGAGGATGATGAGGACATCACCATGCTGGATACACACACATCATGGCCTTCCCCAAGTTACAAGTTATCACCAACTCGGTCACCGCGTTCGTATCGGATTCAGCCGATACCCCTTCACGGTTTTGATGATATCTCCCACATCCGACATCCAAACAAGGCGTTCTTTGATGAGATGGAAAGGGGACGATGACACCATCGTTTTGATTCTGGTCCTAGCTCCAGAAGGGTTGTGAATCATTCTGTGTGACCATGACAAGGTGTTGCACCACCTTTTTTGGACCAACTTGGCTTTGTATCGTGTCGGGCCTTAAGCCTATGTTGTGGGCGCCTACCCCCTGACCGCTCCAACCCTAGGATGTCCCTGGTTTCCTTATAAACTCAGTAGCCACAACCGATAAGACTCGGGTTTTGTTTAGTTCAGTTTTCTAGATAGAAACTTGATCGAATTATTATAACTGTGGTGACAAGTCCTTTTACAGTAATCCATGGCCTTTGTTCTTGTTCTACACCACTATGGTGATTAGTCCTTTTGTGTTCTTAGATTGAACCTTTTTCTTATGATTCATTTCATCCATATTTGCAATTTCAGATTGTTGTTTATCCTTTCTTTCTTGTATTCTCGATTCGTTTGTAGGAACAATCACGTTGTGCTTGGTGTAACGGTTGCGGGGTTGGATCGTGTCTGATTCAAGCCAGCTTGTCGATGCCAAGTCTCCAAATTCGAGTTTATCCCCCTACCTCTCAGAAGATTGGGCCTCATCTACATTACCTCGTACTTCTCATGTAGTTCTACATGATCACCCTTGAGTTTCTCATAACTCTTGTTTAGAGCCTCATGAGATGTGACAAGGTCTTTGAGCTCACTCTCAAGCTCACCAACACGGTCCTTAGCCAATTTACACTCTTTTCTTACTGCATCCAACATTTTGGAATTCTTGACAGCGATGTTGCGGGCTTGCTCAAGCATACTCCAAAGCTTGACACATGAGAGCTCCTCATCATTGTTGCCGTAGTCCAAGCATACTCCAAAGCGATGTTGCGGGCATACTCCAAGCATACTCCAAAGCGATGTTGCGGGCTTGCTCAAGTATACGAGCCTTCCAATACCCGTAGTCCTCCCTATCGAATATGGAAACACTCCCTACCTGCCTCGACATTCTTACTCAAGGCGGTGAAGCCTCAAAGAAGAGCACTTTGCTCTAATACCACTTGTAAGGATCGAAGGTGTAGCGAGAGGGGGTGAATTGGTAAGCCTAGCACAAATCCGAATACTACTAGTTAACACCGCTTGAATCAAGCAATCGTTGTAACCTAACAATTCTAAGAGACCAAGACCCTACACATGCTAGTGTTCATGATGAATGCAAGCGCTCAAGCTAATCACGCTAGCCTATGCAAGCCACAAGTCACCCTATCAACTATAGCACCCAAATGTGGAATAGTAAAGAAGGGTCAAGGAATGCTCATGATTGTTTTCCCGAGGTCTCAGAAGGATGGCACCTTCTACTATCCTCGTTGGACCACCCCCAACAGAGTCCGGTCCCTCCTGCCACCAATGTGGAGTTCTTGCCCATGAGCCTGCAATCATACCTGGAGTGAAGACACGGTGCACGTCACCACTACCACCATGGCACAAGCTCACCTCCCTCAAGAAGTTGCCACACTCCCCGAGCCGACACGAGTGCTCACTAGTGATGCCCCTTCCACCAGCGGGCTTAATCTGTGTACAAACGTGTGACGGCCTTCATAACCGATCACAATAGCTCGATCACTGACACCAAACTGGTCTAGGTCTCACCATAGACCAAGCGTAACAACCTAGATCACATCCTCAAGGACACTTGGCTTATATGTGCATCAATGCTCAAGTTGCTCTCATTAGCACTCTCAAGATATGCAATATCTCCTCCTAGTGCTCCTCTCTTTTCCTCTTGGCTTCCACCAAATGCTCCAAGCAATTCCACTCGCTAAGAGAGGTCTCCAAGACCCTAGCAACAAAGTTATATAGACTTTTAACCTCCAACTAGCCAATGCTTCACCAGATTGCCTCTCTGGACACACTAACCGGACAGTTTGGTCACTGGCTGACCGGATTGTCGGTCACTCCTGGAATGGCTCCCATAGCCGTTGGCTTCATTGTGCCTGCAATGTCCTGTACTGACCATGCGGTCAGCTAATCGGACCGTACGATCTGTTTCTCTTTCCATTATAGAAACATTCCAGAATTCGCTTCCTCGCTACATGGAGTCAACTTGTACGGATCAGACTGTTCGTTCTGTAGACCGGACTGTCCAGTCTCTACAAACTTCACCCTCTGGCAGTTTCCTCACTGAGACTTCTCGCTGGATTTCCTGTTCTTCTAGTGACCATAAAGTCCGGTCTCCATTGACCCTTCTATCCAGTCACTATGTCCAGAAGCTGAAACTCCTCATCCTCATTTAACTTCGTTTCCTGGCTTCTCCGAACAGCTAGCTTCTCCACTATCACCTAGTGCCCATGATTTCACTGACCATCCATGCAACATCACCCACTAGACATGACCTAAGAGAAATGACCTAGACCCCCTTGATAGTTCGGGCTTTCCTATGGACTCAAAGCCCTAACAACTATACAAGTGTTTCCAACACTTGCTTCATAGCTTGTCCTTATCCTTGATCAATCTTCATCAACCCTTGGACTCCATCAAGCATCAATGCTTGCGGTCATTGTCATCAATCGCCAAGGCAACCATCATCCATATGGTTTGTAATAGAGTTTAGAGATGACTCCTGCATAGACAACACTTATGTAGATATTAGCCCACAATTTCATAGTTGTCATCTATCACCAAAACATCTATACCTTAGGGATCCAATCATCAATGGTCATGAAGCTTATAGCATGCCTTTGCGGCAAAAGGAACAAATACCATGGTGCTCTACTGCCAGGAGGTCCGCAAGCTCAAAAACAAATTTGATGGGCTCGAGCTCAAGCATATCACACGATGCCTCAATGAGGAAGCTGACGCGTTGGCCAAGATAGCATCCGGATGGGAGCTGATCCCCCCAGGAGTCTTCACCAATGACTAGCACCAACCCTCGGTTTGACCCAAAGAGCCCATGAGGCCCAAGGGAGGCCAGAGCTATCCCATGAAGCTCGACTCTGGGTCAAGTGAACCAGGCCCAGAGACAGGGCAACCCTCGACCCTGCAGCACGCCAACATCAGGGAGATCGATTGACCCGATGACTCGAGTGAGGCGGACGGCTAGTCGGACCACCCCGAGGTCGAACGAATCGATCCCCAGGTTAAAAGAGCCGAGCTCTCAAGTGACTGGAGGGTTCCGTACATCAATTACTTAGCCTGAGTCATGCTCCCCGTCGATGGGACCGAAGCCAAACAACTTTATCGGTGTGCCAAGTCTTTCACCTTAATCAAAGAAGAACTTTATAAGTGTAACATTACTAAAATCATGCAGTGTTGCATCCCCATCAGTGAGGGTATCAAGCTGCTCGTCGACATCCATGGAGGGAGGGTCTGTGGTCATCACACCGCGCCTCAAACCCTCATGGGCAACGCATTTTGCCAGGGCTTCTATTGGCCGACCACCATGGGTGGCGCCATGCCAACCACATAGTAAAAACCTGCAAAGGTTACCAATACTATGCTCGCCAAACCCATCTGCCACCTTAGGCCCTCCAAACAATCCCCCTTACTTGGCCATTCACAGTCTGGGGATTGGACTTGATGGGGCCGCTAAAAAATGTGTCTGGGGGCTTGAAAGGACCGAGTGACCGAGAGGGGTGGGGGTGAATCGGGAACTCGCACTATGTACCAAATTTGCCAATTCCTAAAACTGACCACTCAAAACAACTCCTACACAATGCTAGTGGTGACCACACTAGCAAGATAATGAACCTATGAAAGGAACAACTATCTAAGCATACTAGTGGATCACACAAATGTAATACAACTTCTATGCAAGCTAGTTACCAAAGATATGTGGAAGCAAACAACTAGCTAGCAAGGAGTTCTACTCAATCAAAGCTACTCGATCAACAAGCATATAGAAAGCAGACAAGCATGAGTAGCACAATATATACTACGGTGATCAATCAAGCCAAAGCAACTCATATGCATGCTAGTGATCAAGTATGAAGGCCAAGCACTACTAGCAAGTAAAGAAGCCTATCCATGCAAGTCTACAAGGTAGTGAACTAGAGCAAGGTAAGCACACAAGCATGAATAGCACGGTATGTAAATGTGGAATGTAAAGCATCATAGTAAGGAGTAGAGTAAGGGTTGGCTCATGATTTTTTCCTGAGGTCTCGGAAGGATGGCGCCTTCCCCTAATCCTCGTTGGACCACTCCTGCCGGAGTCCCGGTCCCTCCCGCCACCAAGTAGAGATCTCGCCCATGAGCCCGCAATCACTCCTCGAGTGAAGACATGGTGTGCATCACCGCTGCACAAAGCACATGATCGCCTCATTCGAGAACTTGCCAGACTCCCCGAGCCGGCACGGGCGCTCACTAGCGATGCCCCTTCCAATAGCGGGCTCAAACCATGTACAAACGTGTGACGTCCTTCACAACCGATCACGAAAGGATCGATCACCGACACCTAACCGGTCTAGGTATCACCATAGACCAAGAGTAACAATCTATATCACACCCTCAAGGACACCCTAGCCTTAGATGTGCCAGATGCTCAAGCTACTCTTCTCTAGCACTCTCAAGATATGCAATATCTCCTCCTCGTGCTCTCCTCTTTTCCTCTTGGACCTTACCAAATGCTCTCAGGTATTCCACTGGCCAAGAGAGGTCTCCAAGACCCAAGCAATGAAGTTATATAGGCTCCCAACCTCAAACTAGTCGTTGCTCCATGAAATCAGCTTCATGGGCACACTGACCGGACAGTCCAGTCACTGCCTGACCGGACAGTCTGGTCAGTGCAACTCGATGCACAACTGGCTCTATCCCTACTGAAACTCCAACTAACCGGACAGTCCATTCACTGGATAGGACCATCTGGTCCACTTTCTCTCTCCATTTCAGAAGCCTCTGCGAAATGCACCTCTTCTGCCTCCCTGCACTCCTACTAAACAGACTATCCGGTCAGCAGACCAGACCATCCGATCTGTATAGAGTCTCCTGCTGACAGAGTCCTGCTCCTCGCGCTAAGTCCTGGAAAACTCCCCATAGTGACCATACAGTCCGGTCTCCACTGACCCCTCTATCTGGTCTCTATGTCCAGAAGCTGAAACTTGTCATCCTCGCTTGACTTGGTTTCCTGGCTTCTCCAAACAGCTCCTTGGCTTCTCCACCGTCACCTAGTGCATGTGATTTCACCGACCAAACTTGCACATCACCGACTAGACATGACCTAAGAGAATGACCTAGACCCCCTTGATAGTCCAGTTTTTCCTGTGGACTCAAAGCCCTAACAACTACTCAAGTGTTCCAAACACTTGCACCATAGCTTGTTCTCCGCTTTGATCCATCTCCGTCAACCCTTGGACTCCATCAAGTTCACAAGCCACCATGCTTGCGGTCATTGTCATCAATCGCCAAGGACACCATAGACAATCATCATAAGATAGAAAGGGTTTCCTACACGAACAACACTCGTGTAGATATTAGTCACATTTCATGTTTGTCATGCATCACCAAAACTCCATACCACGGGGTGACCTCAATGCTAATGATCCTTACAATCTCCCCCTTTTTGGTGATGGATGACAACCACTACTTATGATGATCCAAAAATGGATGAGCAAGAAAGAACCAAAGGAAAAGAAAAGATTGAAGGGCATACCTTGGTCCTTACCTTGGAAGTAGTCTCCCCCTTGAGATATGCTAGGTGTTGAGGGAGGACTACCCAATTATGTAGCACACTAGATATTGAGCTTGAGCCGAATTTGCACCCATCTTGGTGTCATGGTAGTCGATCTTGTTGATGTAGACACGTACCAAGGACGTAGATGCTCATGTTGGTGAAGGTGTTCATTAGGGCATACCTTGGTCCTTACCTTGGAAGTAGTCTCCCCCTTGAGATGTGCTAGGTGTTGAGAGAGGAATACCCAATTATGTAGCGCACTAGATATTGAGCTTGAGCTGAATTTGCGCCCGTCTTGGTGTCGTGGTAGTCAATCTTGTTGATGTAGACACGTACCAAGGACGTAGATGCTCATGTCGGTAAAGGTGTTCATTGTTGCTGTAGGCATGCACCATTCTTCTTCTTCTTCATGTTCGTGTAAATGTTCATCTTGGTGTGATCTTCATATTCCATCTCCCTATCTTCATGTTTTGCTTCATGTTTGACCTTGACAACTTGGCTTTTGGATCTTCATGTTTTGCTTCATGTTCTTCATCTTTGACCTTGACAACTTGGCTTTTGGATCTTCATGTTTTCTCTCCCCGTTTGTCACCTATCACCAAAAACCACACAAAACATAATGAAACCAAGAGGCATAAAATAATTGGCAAGAGTTAGGATAACTCTCCCTTTCATGGTGCTCCTCCTTGGTTGTAGTGATGTTCCATCATCGCCCCCCCTACATTCATGACTCAACAAAAGATTTTCTCCACTTGGCAAGTGTTAGTCATTAAGGAGGTGGGAATGTATGAGCCACTTGTTAATGAGCCATGCGAGTAGATTTAACCTCGAAGCTCGGATGAACATGGCTCAATGGGCATGAAGCACAAATATCACTATTGGATTGTCTAGAGAGTCATGTACTCACATTGTAAATGAGCAACTCCCCCTAGACACATGCTTAGGAGCATGTATGGTATCATAATGCAAGGATGAACAAATGTAAAGAATGCAAATGCAACAAGTATGCAATGCATGATGTGATGCTAAAGAAAAGAGAGAGAACCGCTACAAACCAAAGTGTCAACAACGAGTTGTTCCCTTCTCAAGCTTACTGACAATGGACCATTCTTCAAAGCCTTGGGTACAGCATGAACCACCTACCCAAGCTTAACCCATGTCCATTGCTATCTCAAGAAGGTCCGAAGTCAACCTACAAAAGAAGAGAAACAAGAACAAACAAAGACACAAACAAGAACAAACACAACACTATACATATTTACAAAGGACAAGCTCAAGGGTTACTCATGTGAAGTTGGAGAGGTCGAGAACATTGAGTTCTCCCCTTAGCTTGTTGAAGGTCTTCCCATCAAGTGGCTTGGCGAAGATGTCCGCCAATTGTTCATGAGTTGCCACGCTCACCAACTTGATGTCTTTCTTCTCAAAATGGTCTCTTATAAAGTGATGCCTCAGTTGAATATGCTTTGCATGACCATGATCTCCCGTCTTGAGGGCCATCTTGATTGCCGCCTCACTATCACAATATAGTGGCATTTGAGTATAATTGAGGCCATAGTCTGAGAAAGTTTGCCTCATGTAAAGGAGTTGTGCACAACATGCTCCCGCCGCCATATATTCCGCTTTGGCGGTAGATAGAGCCATAGAGTTTTGCTTCTTTAACCTCCAAGATACTAGAGATCTTCCAAGAAATTGACAACCTCCCGATGTACTCTTTCTATTCACTTTGCAACCCGCAAAGTCGGAATCCGAATACCCAAGTAACTCAAAGTTTGATCCTCTAGGATACCATAAGCCCATGGTAGGTGTGTACTTGTGGTATCTCATTATTCTCTTCACGGCCTTCAAGTGTGACTCCTATGGATTTGCTTGATAGCGTGCACACAAGCACACACTAAACATAATGTCCGGTCTCGAAGCGGTGAGATGGAGAAAAGACCCAATGACTGAGCTATATAGCTTGGGGTTCATTGGTTTCCCTTTCACATCATCATCCAAGGGTTTGCTTGTAGCCATAGGTGTGTGCAAGGGCTTGCAATTCTCCATGTTGAATCTTTTGAGAAGGTCCTTAGTATATTTTTCTTGATAAATGAAGTTTCCCTCTCTCAATTGCTTGACTTGGAATCCAAGGAACATGTGCAACTCTCCAATCATTGACATTTGGAATTCCCTAGCCATCATCTCCTCAAACTCTTCATTGAACTTCTTATTGGTTGACCCATAGATGATATCATCCACATAGATTTGGCACACCAAGAGATCCTTCCTAACATGCCTCGTGAACAAGGTGCTATCAATGCTTCCAATGGTGAATCCATTCTTGAGTAGGAAGTTCCTCATGTGTTCATACCATGCCCTTGGTGCTTGGTTGAGACCATAAAGAGCTTTCTTAAATTTGCATACATGTCTTGGATGTTTTGGGTCCTCAAACCCCGGAGATTGTTCCACATAGACTTTCTCAATGATTTCTCCATTCAAGAAAGCACTCTTGACATCCATTTGAAAGAGCTTGAAGCCATTATGTGATGCATAGGCATGTAAGACCTGAATAGCTTCGAGACGGGCCACGCGAGCAAAGGTCTCTTTAAAGTCAATCCCCACCACTTGAGAATATCTCTTAGCCACTAGGCGAGCCTTGTTCTTGACAATTGCTCCTTTCTCATCTTGCTTGTTCTTGAAGACCCACTTGGTGCCAACCACATTATGATTCTTGGATCTTTCAACCAATTGAAGTTGTTCAACTCTTCTTGCACGGCAATTACCCACTTGTGATCATCCATAGCTTCATCAATGGTAGTGGGCTCAGTCATAGAGACGAAAGAGAAGTTCTCAAACTCAACATTGGCCTCATCATTATTCTCTTCACTCACATAGTTGGGCTTGTATTGATTCCTCCTTGTCTTTATTCCTCGACATGGGTTCCCAATGATCAAGTCTTGTGAATGATCTTTGTTGATGCCCTTGGGTCTAGGATGGTGTTTTCTTTGTGTGGGAGAGGCTCTTGGTGAAGTGTCGTGTGCATCATGAATTGTTTGCTCTCTTGATATATGAGTGTCTTGTATCCTAAGAAAGGTGGAGGAGTCACTCTTATGCTTTCTTGTTTTGGACTTTGGGCTTGAGGTGGATGGGAGGTTATTTTGTGAAGAACTAGGAGAAGTGGTTTGTGATGAAGTATGTGGGGAGGTTTGTGGCTCACTTCTCACTTGAGATTCCTCATCATTTGGTGGGTGTACTCTCAATGAGTCTTGGGAGGAGCTTGTGGGAGTATTTGTGGCATCTTGGGTTGTTTGTTGTGCCTCGGAGGAGGAGGTAGGTTGAGGTGGTGGAGTAGAGGGCTTATCAACATCACCATCATTGGCCTCGTGGGGTAAAACCTCGCCCACGGGCATGCTTCTCAAGGCTTCCCTCATAGGCTCATCTCCAATGTTCACTTCATGAAATTCATCCTACCTTTGGGACCCATTTGACTCATCAAATTGCACATCATAGGATTCTTCCACACATCCTGTGGTCGAGCTGTAGACCCTATATGCTTTAGAAGTCCCTGAGTACCCAACAAGAATGCCTTCATAAGTTCTACTCTCAAACTTTCCGGGCTTTCTCCTCTTCTTGAGAATGTAGCACTTGCATCCAAAGACTCGGAAATAGGAAACATTGGGTTTCTGTCCCACCAATAGCTCATATGGCGTCTTCTTCAACAACCAGTGGAGATAGACACGGATGGAAGTGTAGCACGCCGTGTTGATTGCCTCAGCCCAAAACCTCTCATGAGTTCCATACTCATCCAACATGGCACGAGCAAGAGTGATGAGCGTGTTGTTCTTCCTCTCCACTACTCCATTTTGCGTAGGAGTATATGTAGCGGAGAATTCATGTTTGATCCCCTTCTTGTCACAATATTCCTTCACTGTGGTGTTTTCGAATTCCGTCCCATTGTCACTCCTTATCTTCACAATGCTAGCATTGACCTCATTCTTTTCCCTCTTGGAAATTTTCTGAAGATACCACTGGCTTGAGATTTGTCCACAAGAAAGAAGGTCCAAGTGTATCTCGTGAAATCGTCAACAATCACCAAGCAATATAGATTGCCTCCTAGACTCTTGTAGTGTGTTGGCCCAAACAAGTTCATGTGCAAGAGCTCTAGAGGACGAGATGTAGACATGAATGACTTGGTGGGATGTGAGGATGCAACTTGTTTCCCCGCCTGAGAAGCGTTGCACAATCTATCCTTCTCAAAGGTCACATCCTTGGCTCCTTGAACTAGATTCCTCTTGACAATCTTCTTGAGCTGATTCATTCCAACATGTGCTAGCCTTCTATGCCACAACCATCCCTTGGATGCCTTAGTGAATAGGCAAGTGCTTGGTGGCATATTGCTTGACTTGAAGTTCATGACATACAAGTTCCCATGTCTCACTCCATAAAATACTAGCCCTCTCTTGGCATTCTCAATGGTTGCACCATCCTCATCAAACATGCACTTGAAACCCATGTCACAAAGTTGACCAATAGATAGAAGGTTGAAGTTGAGGGTTTCCACAAGGAAGTCCTTGGAGAGATGGAGGTCATGTGTGATGACCACCTAACTCTCCCTTTTGAGTTATCCCCAAAAGTCACCTTCTCTCTCTCTTCGTCTTCATCAATGGTGGTGAACATGGTTGGCTTCCCAGTCATGTGTTGAGTGCACCCACTATCAAGAATCCAATGAGTGCCTCCACTCTTGTAGTTGACCCTAGTAGTAGCCATAGGAGAAGCACTAGAGGAAGAGGAGTTAGTATCCAAAGCATTACTTGATTGACTAGCACTAACCTCATGATCTCGAGAAATAAGACCATCCTCATAGATAGGGATTCTTGCAATCCCATCCAATAGTCTCCTCCTAATGGGATAGTGAGGAGCATGATATCTCCAATGTCCATGATCATCCCCCATGTGCACATTGTCAAGGTTGATGTAGTAATGGGGAGGGTCATAGAGTCCAGTGATGTGCTCAAGCACATGTCCCACTTGACAGTGGAGCACAAGTATCATCTCCATTGCTCTCTCAATTGAGAGCTCATGTCTCCTATTGACTACCTCCTCAAGTAAGAAACTCCTCTTAGGAGTTGTGATTTGTCAGAGGAGCTTATCAATCACTTCATGTGGTGCAATCTTCCGAAGTCCCCTAAAAGAGTTAATCCTACACACAAGATCATAGATGCTCAATAGATTCTCACAAAGGTCATCATTCAGATTTCTCACAAATTCACCAAGTTCAAAGAGGAGATCTTGTTGGTGAGCTCAACGAAGATGCCAAAGATGATCTTGTGGTGGAGGGAGCGGAGGAGATGGAGGCACCAGAGCCAAAGCCACAAGAATGATCATATCAAATGATCGAGGGAGCATTGTTGTTGGTGCTCCCCCTACGCCAATGCTCGGTCCACTCAAAGTGCTTGGCGTAGGACTTGGAATGACAATTGAGGTAGATCTTGACGAAGCGCCCGATGCATGTCTTGCTCCAAAGGGGTTGTAGAAGTTGTTGCAAGACAATCTTGTGGAGGGATCAAAGAAGTTTGAGCTCGAAGCTACTTCTTTCCCTTTGCTCAAGGATGCTTCATGAGTTGCCTTGAATGTCCTCTTCCATGCCACGCTTGCGGCAATCTCCTCATCCTTGAAGAGCAGCTCAATCACATCTTCTACTGAGATACTCTTCTCTATGAGAAGGTCAAGTGTGACGTAGAAGAGCTTGCTACTCGGAACCAAGGAGAGGATCTTCTCCACTATCATGATCTTGGGAAGCTCAAAAGAAGTTACCCCAATCCTGTCCACAATACCTCGCAAGCAAATAAGAGAGTCAAGTAAGTCCTCATTATCATTAGCATGAAAAGCAAAGAACTCCTCAACAATAGAACTACTAGCATGATCAATAGGAGACTCACAAACATCATCAATACTAGTAGAGCAAGCAAGATCAAGAGACACATCATTATCAATCATCATGTTAGGCATACTAGTAGAGCAACCTATCAAGTCATTGCTAGAAGAATCTAGGCACTCACTAGTACAACGCACATCCACACCATCATCACAATCATCATACACATGATTATCAGTAAAAGTATTGGCAAAGTCCACAAGAGTGTCCATCAACTCATCCGGTATCATGGCATTTAGGTAGCTCTTAAAGCGATCCTTCCATCAGCCATGACCTGGCCCCGAATGGGATGACATCCCAACTCAATACGGTCACTACTCAAGGCGGTTAAGCCTTATAAAGATCACTTGGCTCTGATACCACTTGAAAGGACCAAGTGACCGAGGGGGGGGGGGTGTGAATCAGGAACTCGCACTATGTACCAAATTCACCAATTCCTAAAACCGACCACTCAAAACAACTCCTACACAATCCTAGTGGTGATCACACTAGCAAGATATTGAACCTATGAAAGGAACAACAACCTAAGCATACTAGTGGATCACACAAACGCAATACAACTCCTATGCAATCTAGTTACCGAAGATACGTGGAAGCAAACAACTAGATAGCAAAGAGGTCTACTCAATCAAAGCTACTCGATCAGCAAGCATATAAAAAGCATAAAAGCATGAGTAGCACAATATATACTAGGGTGATCAATCAAGCCAAAGCAACTCCTATACGCGCTAGTGATCAAGTATGAAGGCTAAGCACTACTTGCAAGTAAAGAAGCCTATCCATGCAAGTCTACAAGGTAGTCAACTAGAGCAAGGTAAGCACACAAGCATGAATAGCATGGTATGTAAATGCGAAAAGTAAAGCATCATAGTAAGGAGTAGAGTAAGGGTTGGCTCATGATTTTTTCCCGAGGTCTCAGAAGGATGGCACCTTCCCCTAATCCTCGTTGGACCACTCCCGCTGGAGTCCTGGTCCATCCCGCCACCAAGTGGAGTTCTCGCCCACGAGCCCGCAATCACTCCTCGAGTGAAGACACGATGTGCGTCACCGCTGCACAAAGCACAAGCTCACCTCCCTCGAGAACTTGCCAGACTCCCCGAGCTGGCACGGGCGCTCACTAGCGATGCCACTTCCAACGGTGGGCTCAAACCGTGTACAAACGTGTGACGGCCTTCACAACCGATCACGATAGACTCGATCACCGACACCTAACTGGTCTAGGTCTCACCATAGACCAAGAGTAACAATCTAGATCACACCCTCAAGGACACCCTAGCCTTAGATGTGCAAGATGCTCAAGCTACACTTCTATAGCACTCTCAAGATATGCAATATCTCCTCCTAGTGCTCTCCTCTTTTCCTCTTGGACCTTACCAAATGCTCTCAGGTATTCCACTGTCCAAGAGAGGTCTCCAAGACCCCAGCAACGAAGTTATATAGGCTCCCAACCTCAAACTAGTCATTGCTCCATGAAATTAGCTTTCTGGGCACACTGACCGGACAGCCCGATCACTGCCTGACCAGATAGTCCAGTCAGTGCAACTCGATGCACAACTAGCTCTGCCTCTACTGAAACTCCAACTGTCGGACAGTCTGGTCACTAGACCGGACCATCTGGTCTACTTTCTCTCTCCATTCCAGGAGCCTTCGTGAATTGCACCTCTTCTGCCTCCCTACTCTCCTACTGACCGGACTATCCGGTCAATAGACCGGACCATCCGGTCTGTATGGAGTCTCCTGCTGACAGAGTCCTGCAACTCGCCCGAAGTCCTGGTAAACTCCCCATAGTGACCGTACAGTCCGGTCTCCACTGACCCCTTTGCCCGGCCTCTATGTCTAGAAGCTGAAACTTGTCATCCTCGCTTGACTTGGTTTCCCGGCTTCTCCGAACAGCTCCTTGGCTTCTCCACTGTAACCTAGTTCCTGTGATTTCATCGAGCAACCTTGCACATCACCGACTACACATGACCTAAGAGAATGACCTAGACCCCCTTGATAGTCCAGTTTTTCCTATGGACTCAAAGCCCTAACAACTACTCAAGTGTTCCAAACACTTGCACCATAGCTTGTTCTCCGCTTTGATCCATCTCCATCAACCCTTAGACTCCAACAAGTTCACAAGCCTCCATGCTTGCAGTCATTGTCATCAATCGCCAAGGACACCATAGACAATCATCATAAGATAGAAAGGGTTTCCTACATGAACAACACTCTGTAGATATTAGTCACATTTCATGTTTGTCATGCATCACAAAAACTCCATACCTCGGGGTGACCTCAATGGTCATGATCCTTACAGGGCTACACCCACTTGCTCGTCGCAGTCGAAAAATATGCCAAGTATATCGAATCCGCTCGTAAAAATCTGATCTATGGAGGTGGTCGAATTCTTCCTTGACATTATCCACTGATTCGGATTCCCAAACTCCATAATCACGGATAATAGCACGCAATTCAACAGGAGGAAGTTCCTAAAGTTCTGCGACGAGTATCACATTCGCGTCGACTGGGCTGCCGTCGCCCAGCCTAAGTCAAATGGACAGGTTGAACAAGCGAATGGTTGAAGCCTCAAATCTTCGCAACCATCATTTTCAACCGCTTGAAGCAACTCGACGGATGCTGGGCAGACGAACTCCACACCATGATCTAGAGCCTTTGAACAACCCAGAGTCGTGCGACCGGCTTCACAACTTTATTCATGGTTTATGGATCCGAGGCAATCTTGCTCATAGATCTCGATTACGGTGCACCACGAGAATGCCTGCAATGAGCAGGGAAATGAGACCTCACTCGAAGAACGATGGATCAGATAGATGATGCTCGAGACATCACGCTCCTTCACCCGGCCAAGTATCAGTAGGCATTGCATCGATACCACGACTGAAATGTGAGGGATAGATGTGGCGCCCCTTCCCGGAGGATTGAGGTCCGGACGGTGCTGATAACGCAGACACTTGATAATACAACATTGGTTCAAATTTAAATTTAATATTACATCAATTGGTCATCCGAGTGCAGCAGAATATTACAAGTTCATAATGTTTTGAAACATAGTGGAAGCAATTATGATAAAGCTACGAGCTTAACGGTATAACATAGTAATGGTTCATGCCCAAAGAACCATCACTCTAGCATCACACATCATCACTGCGGCGGGAAGTCGGACTCCTAGTGGGCAGTCCAACCCTCAGGGACATGCATGTCCCAGGGCAGCACATCTACAGGAAATTCTACTTATTCATTACCTGAAAACAACAGGGGCACAAAGCCTGAGTACTAATTACTCAACAAGTCTTACCCGTCGGACGTCTAGACATGCAATGGCTCTAATAGGTGGCTCGTTTGGAAAGACTCGTACTAAGCAACCTATTAGTTCCATCAAGTTTTATTTCTCAAAATTAACTGGGTAGAGCAAAAATGTAACTTTAGTTGCAATAACAAGATAATAGAGCAATACATAAAGTAAATGCATCCTAAAATCAATAATTGTGACATCAACGATAAACATCATAGTTAATTTCCAATACCAGGTTCAACTACGTGACGACGCAATGACCAAGTGGTACTCATTACTGCGAGGGACAGCAATTGCAATTGATTTACACCAGCTGGGATAACCCGAGATACACGACACATACGCATCGGATAAGGTCGTATATGGCAACTTTTCGTAAGGACGAAAAACAACTTGGTCCGGGTCCAGTCTCAGTGAGTGGGCATGCCGTTCTGCCAACAGTACTTCACGGTATGAACCGCCCACTCCAGCAGCAGAAGGGTCAACGACCACTGTACTATGTACCGTCCTCATTGCCGCGCCAGTGCTACATCAGTTTACTAGTGCCCATAGACTAGCATGTATTCGATACTGTTGAATACTTGACCAAGGGGCCGACCACGGACGGGTCCTAGATTCGACAAGGCAGGGCTACCACAGTCAACACCCATGTATTGCTGCAAACCAACACATGCATCTTCCCTGCCAGGTGATAACAGTAAAATAAACTTCTTTTTAGGTTCCCGTTCCAGTGGTCAAGTTCATTTCTTAGTAATGATATCTACCGGGTCTAGCAATTACTAAGCATAGCGACACAGTACCGATACTAGCAAAGTTCTAATGACAGTGGCGTAGGTCATTTGGGTATCATGCAAGTGGGTTCCAATCAACTCCTATGACCTAATGCAATAATCACAGACACTAGTAATATTGAAAACTAGCAACTTCATAAAATGGTGAATGAAAACCGGGGCTTGCCTGGATCGATGTTAGTGCTAGCAACTACAACATCTTACTCTTGGGGATCAAGGTCCTTCTGTAGATCCTCTTCTTCCTGCTCCGGGTTGTTGTTGCCTATATGATAGAATTGAATTGTCGGTATTATCAAAATACCGTAGAATGCAATGATATGATGCTCAACATCTTCAAATGATGATTATTATTATGTTCTCGAAGCCATATGCTTCAAAGAAACAAATTAGAGTTTCATTATTTTATGTGTGTTAATCAATTATTTAGGGTTGTTATAGTCTTTTAGAATAAATAAGCAATTGCAATAGTAACCAACCGATTCTAATCTTGAGTGATTTATCATGAACAGGGACATAGGTGAATTGTATTTTTACCAATTTACAACCTCTGGATATAATTACTCTAATTACTAGCATTTATTAAAGTAAAATAGTGGTATGAGTAATTAATTTAATTTGATTAAGTAAACTTAGGTTTCTGGACTTGTGTGAATTACTTGGCACAAAGGCTTGTGTGAGTGATTTTTATGCCAAGTGGCAGGAGCCAATTAATTATAAAATAATTACTAGAATTAATTTAAGCAACCACACTAAATAAATTCTAGAGCCAAAAATAATTCATATTTTTGTAAACCAATAATTGTGGTGATAGATAATTATGTAATTATTAAGCATGCCAAAATCAGAATTAAATTGTGTTCCTAGAATATCTGGTGACTTAATCATGGTCTGGACAATTTAATGTATTGATAAAAATGCATGTACAGAGATGGTGACTTAGCAATTTATTATAATACAAAACTCGAATATGAGTTCAACAAAAAAATTTTGAGGCTCAAAGGAGTTATATTCGATTTACTATGGTTTTTCCAAGTTATTGACAATTTCTGGCAATTTCTGGTCATTTTCGGACAATTTCTGGCAAGTTCTGGAACATCATCTTTCCGCGCCTCACGTAGGCGACACCTCGGCTCCACGTTGACTACACGTGGACGCCACGTCGGTGCCAGAAGGATGGCCAGTAGGCTCGTCGGAGCGGGGCGGCGCGCGGTCGGAGGGCTCACTGCCGGCGGCTAAGCATAGGAAAAGCTCGCCACGGTTGAGGGAAAATGGAGCGCGCATCGCGGTGAGGGGAAGGAGGGGTTCGTGAGGAGTGGTTCTCACCGGAAGTTTGTCGGCGACGTGAGGCGGCGGAAAGATGATGTTCGGTGAGGTCGCGCCTCTTCTACCGAGCGGGAAATCACTCGGGGCCGGCTCCTACAGCTCCACAGCGACTCGGGGAAGCTTGGCATCAAGTCGGCGTACGTTGGAAAGGAGCGGAAGATGGTGCTCATCAGCGAGGCAGCGTCGGTTGGCCGGAGCAGAGACGACGGCTGGGGAATAGCAGCTATGCCGGCGATCTTGTGAAAGAATCACGGAGCAAAAAGGGTCAGGGAAGTGAGTCAGACGGGTGCGCACAAGAGAGGGAAAAGAATGGGTAACGGAGCTCACTGATTTGGACGGAATCAAGGTTGGCATCAATGAAGCTCGACCGGGAAGGATTCTCGGTTTTTTCTCCAAATTGGTTCACTTCTTTGACGGATGACGGCTGAGCGATGGGCCAGGAAGGGAGAAGAGGTGTGCATGAAACTGCTAGTGCTCTGGCTGGGTTCGAGGGACGCTAGGACAGTGGGAATGCAAGCTCAAGCTCAGGTTCGGTAATGGTGGGGAGAAACAGAAACAGAGGCAAAGAGAAATCAGAAGGAGCAGAGACAGAGGGCGAGAGAGAGTGTGTTGGTGAACTCGTGGCTCGCTTTCAAGTTGCGGAGAGGGGAAGGAGTGAGTGGGAGAGTGGGAGCGACGAGAGCGGCGGAATTGAAGTTTTGCCGGTCACGGCGGTGGTGTGCAGAGAGGAGAAGGGAAAGTGGAGGCCGTTGGGCGAGCGCGCGGCCGCGGCTGTAGCACGCGGGGTCCCAAGGTGGGGTGAAGGTGGCCCGGGCGGTGCGCCAGCGATGGAGCTCTCCTCCTGCTGCGCCAACGGGAGGGAGAAGAAAAAGGATTTTGCACTACACCCCCTGGAGTTTTAGATTTCTTACAACCAAGTACCTAGTCAAAGCTGATTTTTAATAAATCAAAATAAAATAGCTAGAGATTTCCTAAAATGGTGAAATTTGGTGGACTGATCATATCAAAATAAATCAAAATTCAAATGGTGGGAAACACTCTGGTGAATTTTATTTGAAATTTCCATAAATATATTTTTAGAATTTATTAAATGCATTAATTAGTTAATTAAAAATCAATTAATTAATTAAAGGTCTTGCCAAACAAGAAAAATGCCCAATAAATTCATAATATTTAGCATAAGTTGTATTGAAATTTTTACCAACATGATTATGAATTTATTTAGCATAAGTTGTATTGAAATTTTTAAATTGCTTCAATAACTTGGTTGCAGGGTATTTATTTGCCTGAAATTAAATTAATAGATAGGCTCTATCATTTTATGCTATAATTTCCATTATTTGTGATCTTCATAATTGCTAAGTTAAGGTGAGACACCTGGGGTGTCACAGCCCTCCTTCCTTAAAGAAATCTTGTCCCGAGATTAAGAATCAAGGCAAACTAGAGGGAAGTGCGGTGGTCAAAGCATACCTGTGTATGACGACCAAAATATCGGGTAGTGAGTTCTCAAAAACTATTCCGATTCCCAAATAGACTCATCTTCTGAGTGGTTACTCCATTGAAATTCGGGATTTAGAGAGAGTGGAAGGTCTTGAGCACGAAAATAAATCTCATATCATTGAAATATGCTTACAAGATCCATGGTTACAAGGCTAGGAAGCCACCCTCTTCCTCCCACTATTTGGAAGAGAAAGAGATGTCTCTCACACCCCCTTGCCTCTCCTCTATAACATGAAAACCTCTCCTAGCACTTTGAATGAAAACCTAACACAAGGCTAATGGGAACAGGCACCTCTCCCACCAGCCACACCTATCCTTATATAGGCCCAGGGGTTGTCCTAAAGACCGTCCTACCCCTTACCTATAATACATTGCCACCTACCACTAGGGGCACAACCGTCCATCTTTTTCCTCGTCGATCGAATGCCATCGAGATCTTCATGACTTTGCTTCATCTCAATGCAAGATCTGCGATGGTACCACATGCACCTCCAATAGCCGCCACCGGTTTTGAGGCCCAAACCAAGAAACCGCCTTGCTTGCTTCTCAAAGTGTGACATCTTGATGTCGACGCGTGTCACCTTGGCCCACAATCCTGACCATCGGCAAGTCTCTCCTAGTCCCTGTCCATCGGGCCCCCTTCTGACTTGCACCGGCATCCCGCTCGCCTTGACTTGATCAACACGCCATCTTCATCACACCCACGGTTTTGAGGCTCAACCGCGAAACCGTCTGTGCTTCTCGTCTCTCCACATGTATGGTGTGGATCAACCTTGACTTCAATAGACATGCACAAGTCCCCTACTTGTGCCCGATCCTCTCGCCGTTGACAGCCAAGTCGACTCCATCATGAGACTAGCAAACACATTTCCAAACTCATGCAACTTCACCAACATCTCCACCAACTCCGGTTAGTCATAACCATAGCAATGCACAATCTATGCAATCCCCAGAATCCTGTATTTCAACTCAAACACCGAATCATCCAAAGTCAATTACTCATCACATATTGCAAACCATGGCATCTATCCACATGGTTTCTCAATCTTCCCCTTGATGAGTACATTGACAACACCGAATGCACAAGATTAGAGATTTAAAATGCGAAACCGAATAAGCACATCCAAATTGCTCAAACTCAAAGAAAAGGTGAATACAAGCCATCTAGCAAAACATGGATCACAAAACCAGGAGTTGGCAAAGAAAGCCACTTGAGAACTCAAAGATTGCAAAGATTGTGAAAAGCACATGAAAATGCTCAAGGACATGGTATGCTCCCCCTTAACTTGTGGTAGGTCTCATGTAATGCGTAATGGATCATTTTAAGTTTCTTAGCATTATTTGTGCATGATCCAAATTTTTCTCCCACTTTGGCAATGAACTCATTAAAGATGCAAAAGAACAAGTATACAATGCATGAAAATGCAAACCTAAGGAGCTTCAACAATTATGCAAATGAGCATTTAACCCTACTACTCACAAACATAGAGCTATGAAATGTAAAAGCAATAGCTCAAAATCATACAAAGATCAAAAATAGATAGCAAAGCATAGACACCAAGAGCTATACAAGCTAAGAAGAAAGATTGGATAGCTTAGATAGAATCAAACTAGCTCATCATGAGAAAAGCTGCCACCACATGTGTATGTACTCCCATCCAAGGCAAGCAAGCATCAAGTGAATCAAAAGAATCTAGTCAGTCTCAATCTCAACCAAGGCAACAAGCATTCGTCGAAAATAAGCTCTACAAACGCTCATATATGCAACAGAGACTCATAAGAAAAAAGAAAAGCATTATTCTTATGTGATCCTCATGTAGCTTCTAATCTATGCGGAGGGTCGCACAACTAGGTATGGCAAATACCCTGAGACTTCGAAGCACAATCAACTTATTTTGCAAAATGAAAGCAAAAAGATGAGCATGCCTTTGCGGCAAAAGGAACAAATGTTCCCACAATGTTCCATCATGAGCTAAAATTTGCAAAGCCACATTTCGCAAACACAGGGTGCCATGGCCAAAATATTCTCTAAACTAGCCTCAACACAAGTTTCAACAATGATAAAAGCAATTATACACATGATGAGCAATTTTTTGCAAGATTCGTTCATAAGATTCTCAAAAAGCCAAGTTTACCTTTAAGATTAGCAAGTTGCTCACATGAGTCTATAACAAGCCATCTAGAAAATCTAAGCATGAGAGATTACCATCACATCCACACAACTTAGCTCAAGATCAATCATAGCAAGGAGAAATGCAGGACAGCATAAGAATCAAAGCTCATCTACTAATGAATATATTACATATGAGATGCAATGCAAAAAAGAAAAGATATATATATACAACAGAACACCAACTCCCTCTCAAATGATGCCATAAGGGTGGCACACACCAAGCTCCCCCCGAAGAAAAGTGAATCGAGAAGCATCTAGGGGCTTCGTAAGTATATCAACCAGTTTGTTTTTGGTGTTGATGTATTTAAGCTCAACATCTCCCTTCTCAACATTGTCTCTAGAAGTGGAATCACCCATTAATGTGTTTGACCTTACCATGTTGGATTGGGTTTTTGGCTAAGCATATGGCACTGGAGTTATCACACATGAGTGGAACACTCTTAAAGTTTAACCCATAGGCTCTCGTGGTGGACATTATCCATAGGATTTGTGAACAGCAGCTAGCGGCAGCAACATAGTTAGCCTTTGTGGTGGATTGGGCTACACTCAACTGCTTACGAGAAGACCAACAGATCAAAGAAGTAACCAAGAAATGACAAGTACCAGAAGTGCCTTCCTATCAATTCTAACCTGGCAAAGTACCCATCCAAATACCCAATGAGATCAAGAGATGAAGATGCAGAGTACCAAAGTCCGAACTGAAGGGTGTATTCCAGATACCTGAAAATGCGCTTGATAGCCTTGCGATAAGTCATCCTTGGGGAAGCTTGAAAACGAGCACAAAGACACATCGTAAAGTGTATCTTGGGTCTTGTTGCCATCAGGTATAAGAGGGAGCCAATCATGCTCCTGTACTTCCTATGGTCTACCACTTCACAGTCTTCATCTGGGTCAAGTGTCGTTGTAGTGGACATCGGTGTAGACAACATCTTCACATTGACCATGTTGAACTTCTTTAGGAGATCCTTTGTGTACTTGGCTTCATGTATGAAAATACCTTGCTTGCACTGCTTGATTTGAAGTCCAAGAAAGAAGGTGAGCTCGCCCATCATTGACATCTAAAATTCACTTTCCATAGCTTCCTAAAATCTAGACACAAGAGCATGAGAGGAACCACCAAAGATGATATCATCCACTATATCTAAACCATTAAAAAGTCATTGCAGTGCTTCAGAGTGAACAAGGTTTTGTCAACACACACCATGACATACCCGCGCTCTAGCAAGAAGGTCTTAAGCCTATCATACCATGCCCTAGGTGCTTTCTTTAGCCCGTGCAAAGCCTTCTGTAGCTTGTACACACGGTTTGGGTATTTGTGCTGCTCAAAGCCAGGTGGTTGTCTCACATAAACCTCTTCCTCCATGAAACCATTTAGTAAAGCACTCTTGACATCCATTTGATAAAGTCTAATGCCCTTAGAGGCAACAAATGCAAGCAAGATCCTAATGGATTCTATGCGTGCAACAGGAGCAAATGTTTCCCCATAGTCTAAGCCCTCCACTTGACTGAAACCCTGGGCAACAAGCCTCGCCTTGTTTCTAACAATCTCACCATCTTCTCATGCTTGTTTTGAATACCCACTTGGTTCCTATGACATTGACACCAACAGAAGGCTCTACTAGGGTCCATACTTTATTTCTCTTAAAGTTTTCTAACTCATGCATGGCATTAACCCAATGTTCATTAGATAGTGCATGTCCAACATCTGGGGGTTCAAAGGTTGGAACAAATAGAGAATTGGTAAAGCAGGCGAGATGTGCAGACCTTGACCTTGTTGTCCTCTCATAGAGATTACCGATCATCTGTTGTGGTGGATGTTGACGTTAAATGTGGTGAGGGGCCTCTCTCACGGAGCGTACCTCCCCCTCAACCACATCTGGAGCTAGCTCGACAGTTGTTGAGTTTGATGTAGAAGCTTCCGGACCCTCTGTTGGAGTGGTGGAAGCAGTAGGAAAAAGCTCAGATGAGAGATGAGGTGAATCATCACCATCATCATCATCATCATCAAAGCCATGTATGTCCTCTTCTAGAAAGATGCTTTCCTCCATTTCCTACTACCTGCAATCTCAACCACAATGCTTGCACAAGAGTTTAATTCATCAAAGATTACATCGCAGGACTCTACAATGGTGTTGGTTTCCAAATTCAAAACTCTATAGGAATGGCCATGAAGGGTGTAGCCAAGAAAGATGCCATCGGAAGATCTCGACTCAAACTTATCAAGATTGCCACGCTTGAGAATAAGCACTTGCAACCAAAGGCAAGCAAATGGGAAATAGATGGCTTCCTCCCAAAACATAGCTCATAGGGAGTCATGTTAAGAATTGAGCGCAAATCCAGGCGAACAAACCTCACACCGATGGGGAAAACATGAGGCGCCAAAGCGCTGCTACTCAAAGCCTCTGTTTCATGAATCAAAGCCATACGAGGGATGACCTTGTCCATGATAGGCATGAAAAAAAGAGTGAGACTAAAAGTCAACAAAATAATCATGACGCACATTTCTAGTTAACTCAGCTAGCATCCTCTCAATCCTCTTACGCCTATAATAGAATTCATCCAAGTGGCTTTCTTGACCATAGAACATGCAAATGTAGACACTCTCATGTTTAGTCTTTGCTTCCATAGGAGGTTTGGGTTTTGGTTTCTCATCTTGTTTTGTGTTGAATGACGGTTTTGGATTAGGTGGATAGTATGTGTCAGTGGGTTTGTTGGATTGTTCCTCATCCGTGTAGCTAGAGCTAGGCACAAACTTACCCACATTTTCACTTTCTTTGTCACACCTCTCAAATCCCAAGCCCAAGTTGTAGGTTTACCTACTAGCACTCTGTTTAACTATTGCCAAGTCACTCTCAATCTTCTCCTCACTCACTAGGGTTCTTTTAAGACAAGAGATGAGGTAGTCATTATCTTGAACTAGGTTCTTGTTTTCCTCTCTAGTGATTGCAAGCTTATCCTTAAGAGAGCCACACACTACACATGGTGGTGGGAAAACTTTTGAGCGAGTCTCATGTAGCAGCTTGGACTCGAGCTCTTTGACTTTGAGGGTCTAAGCTTCCAACTCACTAGTGAGCTTGCGGCACTCCTGACATGCACCCAAAAGACTTGGTCTAGCCTTGAATTCATCAAGTTCTTCACTCTCAAGCTGACTGGCAACTTGAGCATGCACACTTTCCCTAGATCATTCATCACAACTTGACAAGACTAGCACTAAACAACAATGTCATCTCTAGCAAGCTTAGGCCTAAGTGAAGTGATCTCATACTCAGCACTCTCCATCTTAGACTTAAGCTCTCTATTCTCATGAACCACGCTGCAAAGCTTATCATCTTGCATGAGTAAAACATCACACAAGTGATCAAGTTCAGAAGAGAGCTCATCAAGAATGGGAGGTACCTCGCTTGTGTCAGAGTTGGAGCCAGAGTCGGTGTCGTGATCATTCTTTTCCATGAAGCAAAGCCCAGTGAAGTCATCCTTCCTCTTGACTCATGGCTTCTCAACCTTCTCCTTCGAGTTTGTAAGGCCTTCACTTGATGTGAGGTTGACATCGCTCAAAGCGGCAAAACAGGCACGTGCGATGGCCTTAGCAAACTTCTTGGAGTTCCTTCCTTTCTTGTAGAAGCGGTTATTCTTCTCCTTGAAGTCTTCAGTGTTGTTGTCATGGTACTCAGCCTTCTTCTTCTTCTTGGGGCAGTCAATAATGAAGTGTCCCCGGTCACCATACTCGAAGCAGGTTCTTGAACCACCCCCTCTTCTCTCCTTGTAGTTGTTGTAGAACTTCCTGAACTTCCTTGTGTATAAGGATAGCTCCTCGTCAGGAATGCACTCCATTTGTTCATCGGAATCTGCAACAACAAAAGACAAAGCAAACTCCAAGGAAGACTTGTCAAGTGAGGGGTTAGTTCCATAAGAAGCACTACTGTGACTACCCTTTTGAGAGCTACAAAGCAAAGCCATGCTAGAAGTAGAATTAACATGATTAGGACAAGATTTCCTAGACAGTTCATGAGATTTCAGCTTGCTATAGAGTTGCTCACAGTTCAGGGTATTGAAATCAGCAGTTTCCTCTAAAGAAGCAATTTTAACTCTCCAAATATTTTCATCAAGTGAGTACAAAAGTTCCTTAGTGCTATCATTATCATTGTAAAAAATGTTACCACAATCCCTCAAGTTGCAGACAATTGCCTCAAACCTACGAAAAGTTCCATCTAGTGACTCGCCAGTTTTGTGTAAAGGTCTGTACTGTCTATTGTAAGAATCCTTACGCATAGACTTGACTTGATTGGTGCCCTCATGGTACGTGCAAAGCTTTACCTAAATTGCATGAGCAGTATCAAGATGTGCCACACGATCATGTTCACTCCTACCAAGAGCAGAGGGTAGAATATTGACAGCTTTGGAGTTATTTTCATACCTGTTAACCTCACCAATGGGTGCAGTATCGAGGTTGGTTGGTATGTTGTATTCTTGCTCGACGATGTCCCAGATAGCACGTCCTTGACTCAGGAGATAGGCCTTGGTCCGTGACTTCCAGTAGGGAAAGTCTTCTCTATCGAACATCCAAATCTTGATCGCACGCTTCTCCATGTCACCTCTAGATCACAAAGCCAGTGAAGGTCAACAAGTGATCTAACCGGCTCTGATACCAGCGTCTTTGACACTCTGCTTCTGTTTCTTGGTGTCTTGAGACTCCACATCTTGGAAGTGGTTCGCCGCCCTCAGGGGCGCATCCTCTAGAACATTCAAGGCCCACGGACAAACGTGTCCTGTCAGGTCAGACTACGTCTAAGGAACAGGGGCAAAATTTTTTAGGTCAAGAAACAGGTTAGTGAAAAGATGATCGAGTCACCAAAAGCTGCAGGGATGACTATACTTACCACATCAACAACCAGCTCGGAGGGGAGCATGGGAGGATAGCCCCGCATGAGCAGCACGACCGCATGATCAGTTAGCTCCTCCATGGCCATGACGACACCAACGACCATGCACTCCGTCAAGCCAACCTAGAACATGGGGAGAGGGCAGGCCGCAAGACAAAGTGACACTGAAGCCACCACCCCACGACTCCGACCCCGGTGAGGCCATGCTCCTTCAAACGCTGGATAGCCTGCATGGCATAGTCGACAAACTCTCGGATTGACCGGCCGGTGAAAGTCGGGAAGGGGCCCCTCCATCATTGCAAAGGTAGAACCACTTCTTGGTACATTAGAATGAAAGGGAACCAAGATGTATCTCGGTGCCCCCTTCTTGGTTAAACAAAGACTGCAGCAGCCGAGGGCGACAGGACACACCTCTATGTTGACTGACCTCATGAATAAGGAGGGGGGAAAAGAAGTACTCCCATACCTTGATGTTAGGCTCAATCCCCAAGAAGCCCTCACAAAACACGATGAAGAGCATGATGTGCATGACCCCGTGGGGGTTTGGATGCTGCAGTTCGATCTTGTAGAAGCTCAGCAATCCACGGAGGAACTTGCTACCCGGTACACCGACCCCCCTCTCATGGAATGGCATGAGTGAAACGACATAGCCCGATGGAGGGTCAGGTGCATCTCATTCTCCAGCACAATCCACTCAACGGCATTGATAAGGGGAGGATGGAACCCGGCCTCCATTAGATCCTCTATCTATGACACCCTGACGGACGAGCGGCCCTAGGCCTTCCTGTCCAGCTGAGCCATCTGCGCAGACAGGGGGACAACAAAGGCAGTGAGGTCTAAGGTGGAAGCAAAATAGCCAAGGAAGTAGCGAGATCAACTAGGCGCTCAAGAGCTAGAGGAGGGAGGGACATGAGTGTGGAGCGAACAGAAGAAGAAGAGGAAGAAACAACTCTGGCCGGTGTTAAATAAGCGAACCACCCGAGAGCCATGCTCTGACTTGACTGCAGGACCCAGCCATGACCTACCCGAGGTAAAAAAACTTAACTCCCTGCTACATAAACATGCGGCTAAGATTTCGCCACGTCTCTCTGATTTGCTCCATACCTCCTATGACCCCATAATCTTCGTCATGCCCAACGGCTCCGCCGCCCGGTGGGCTCACCAATCATATTTACTCGAAGGAGAAAGGCGCACCCATGACCTCCTCATCATAGAAGATGGAACGACCCCGTGTTTCAAACCCGGGCCCACCACCAAGCACAGGTGAGGTAAAAACACCAAACTTCCCCTTAGCTAGCAGCAAAATGGCACAAAGCCATACAAACTTCCGCGCCAAGCTTTAAATTTCCAAACATGTGGGAGGAAAGATTTTTGAATCCCCACCATAGATTGTACAGTCGAGGCCGGCGGAAAAAATAGACCCTGGAAGGCCTCAGCTAACACCATATTGCAGCAACAACTTAGTCGACTCTGCTGAGTTTGACCAACATCGACCCAGAAGAGGAGGTGATGAATCTTGACTCAATCAACTCGGATGAAAGTCGACCGCCATAGGTAAGGTGGGATAAGAGGCTGAAACTGCCTTGATGGCCGAATAGCACCACGGTTCTAAGGCTGGCCCCTCGAACAGGTTCGACAACCACCTAGTGTGCGACATAGAGCGAGGGGCACGAGCCATGGGCACACTTAGCGGCCAACACCCTGACCTTTGAAGGTTGTGGGCATCGAGAAAGTTGCGTTCAAGTCCCAATCCGACTCATCCGATAGTATCTCCACGAAGAGAGGCAACTAGCCACCACAACCCAACGAACGGTTGTGGCAACTAGTGGAGTCAGAGGTATGGATTTATGAAGCCGACCACTAGCTGGTTTGTTGGGACCCTGTCAATGGGGAACCAGGGGCTTTACTTGAATGAACCTGATAGCAGCTCAGTGAGCACCATGTTTCAGCCCCCGAGGTAAAAGTGTGGCCCAGCTCTATCCTCTATCTCACAAACGAGATGTCGAAGTAGTAAACGACAAAGTCGAAATGTTTGCTCAACTAGTCTGACTACCCAAAGCAGAGACTCGGGAGCTGGCATCACCAATAGAAAATCCAACGTCTGGATTGCATGATACATCTTTATTAATCGAAGCCTCTAAGGGTCGACCCATACAAAAATCTTTTATAGACGAGTGTTCACGACTCATGATTATAAGAAAGAGAAAAATAAAAAATTGACCCGGTCGGCTTGTTACAAAGAGGGCCGGTACTTGCACCTCGATGGGTACACACGAGGTGAAGCATTTGTAATGCTTCGTCGCCGGAAGATGCCCTCATTTAAGGCTACAGTATCATTTTGATACGGGTGTGGGTGCTGCTGGCCCCAAGGACCAAGGTTCTCTACAGGGACAAGAGGTCAGGTGCGGTGCCTCTTCGTGTCCCCGCGCCTACTAGTGCTATCTAAGATGCACGCTAGGGACAGCTATGAAACCATCATAGCTTTCCATAGGAGGGCCCCTTACTTCTCACCCGATCTTGGCAAGTGACGAGGATTAGGAGAGACGCGCCCCTCCTTCCATCACTGCCACGGCCTCTGGTCGTAACGGCTCCAACTTCGATGGACGAAGAGCTCCTCAGCGCCCCCTCATCCTAGGTAAAGATGAAAAGTGCTGCAACGCACAACAATAACACATCATCTTCGTCTTCTGCCTCGTCCCCACCACCCGGTGAACCGCCACGCTGAGTGGCCATGTTGACTATAGGGACTGCATCAAGAGCAAGCCAACCTACACTAGCCTAGCGACAAGTCTCTATGTTGCCAGTACTTGGAAAGGAATGCCTTGATGCTGATTTGGATGAAACAGTACCACCACACAGTGGCCTTAAGTAGTCAAGCTGTCACGGACTATAGCCTTGGATTCCCCTTCGTGCATAGTTCAACGGCGGCACGCCTGTTCGCACTCCCCATGTGCCCCTTTTGTATGTGAATATTACCCCAATTAGAGCATAATTGATACTAATTTAGGCCATTTACCTATGATATTGCCTATATATTTGTATATGTGTTGTTTTGGAGCTCTATTGCAGAAACAGGTGAAATTGGTGAATAAAGTGATGCTAGAAAGGACAGGAATCCAGAACTGACGAAAAGCAACTAAGAAGCCCAGTGCGCCGATCGACACAGTCAATGAGCTGGTCAGTGCAAGGGTGTTTTGGCCCACAGATGTGACCGAGGCCCATTCCACATGTTTATGGAAGTTTATCTACGCAAGACACTTGAAGATATTTGCCTAGAAGATTTATGGAACTTCAAGATCTCGACGTGCAGTACAAGACTTTATCTCGAAGGAAAAGGCCCACATGGCAGCTTTGGAAGGCAGAAGAACCGACATCGAGGAGAAACCATAGAAGACACGGCTTGCGCCGATTGGCACAATCCTGCACCGATCGGCGCAACCGCCTTATTTGCTAGAAACTGAGTCATCTACAAGTAGAACCTCTATAAATACTTGTAAGCCCTGGTCTGGACAGAGGAGAGGCAGAGGCGACAGAGGGACAATAGATCCGTGAGTTAGAGCCACCAGGGCTCGTCCCATTAGAATAGATCTCTAGTTGAGTTTGAAGAACCATTGGTCTTAAGAGTTGATTAGGCCATCTCGATGGGGATGAATCTTAGTCTATGTATCTCAAGGATGATTGAATATGTTGATGATGGTTTTGGTGATTTGTCTATCTTGATTCTATAATCATGCATATGCTTATTCCAATTGCTTAGTTCTAGGCTAAGTAAGTAGATATTATCTTAATCGTGGTGATTAGGATAGTATTCGGACATTGCATTGGTTATGGTTGCTTGATGATGCTAGTAGTGTGGTTTAGCGGTGACAGCACTAAGCCTGTGCAGCTCTATTAGATAGTTGAGTAGGGTAAGATACTCGCGTGATTAAGGGTTTCCTCTCGGCAGCGATAAATCGGGAGCCGCTCGGAAAGCAAGGTGGTCTTATTTATTATAGGTTTTCATTGATCCATGTAATTACCCATTATGATGCTATTCGACTAGACTTTCTGGTTACAATCTCACTAGTAGATACTTGGCTACTCACTTAACAGCTTAGGCTTACAAGGTATCTGGCGCACTTTGGCTTAGATTCACCTGTGTGTCGATCAGCTCAACACCTATGTTGATCGGCTCAACACCTGCGTCGATCGGTGCAGCGACAGATTTGATGTCTGGCGCACCTTTGCATTGGCCAATCTTCCCTCATGCAACCTGAATCCGACAGTAGCTTTGATTAGATCTTTTACTATTAACTTTGTTTAATTATCCCTAAGATCCCAGTGGATTCGATAAACCTTGGAATACTCAATTCAAGGGAAAAGGTGCTACAATCGTACACCGTCCTCTTGCAGTATATAAGTGGGTGCACAGTTACAACCAACAACACCCGATAAAAAGATGCCCCTGCACCTCGCATGCTAAAAGAAGACAAAAACTTGCCATCCTAGCAGCACAGTGCCTCGTGTTTTGAGGAAAAGAAGATTCGCACCGTCACAGGGGCACCATTGATAGAATCAAACCAACTCGTCCCAACATAGGCCCCTCTGTGGCATCCGGGACCACCTAGCTCATCTGGGTAATGAAACCCAAGGGACTCGGGTACGGCAGCATTCCCATGATCGTCTCAAACTGAATTAAGCCAAAGCACGAGTCTGTAAGGATCATGACCATTGAGGTTACCTTGAGGTATGAATGTTTTGGTGATGAATGACAACTATGAAATTGTGGGCTAATATCTACATGTGTTATTTATGCAGAAATCATCTCTAAACTCTACTACAAATCATATGGATGATGGTTGCCTTGGCAATTGATGACAATGACCACAAGCATGAAGGCTTGATGAGCTTGATGGAGTCCCATTCGAAGCCAAGGATCACATTAAAGGCTACCTAAATGCCATGATTCCAGATGAGTTCATGGATACTCTTGTGGACTTTGCCAATAACTTCACCGATAATCATTTGTATGATGATAGTGATGATTGTGTGGATGTACCTAGTTGTAGTTAGTGTCTATATTCTTCTAGTATTGACGTGATAGGTTGCTCTACTAGTGTGCCTAATGTAGTGATTGATGATGTGTCTCTTGAGCTTTCTTGCTCCACTAGCATGACTAGGATTGATGATGATTGTGAGATTTTTGTTGATCATGCTAGTGATTCAGTTGTTGAGGAGTTCTTTCCTTTTTGTGCTAATGATACTTGACTCTCTTATTCGCTTGCGAGGTACAGTGGATAGAATTGCAGCGACTACTTTTGGGCTTCCTAAGATTGTGATAGTCGAAAAGATCCTCTCCTTGCTCCCTAGTAGCAAACTTTCTACATCACCCTTGACCTTCTCATGGAGAAGAATCTCTCTGTCGAGGACATAATTGGGCTGCTCTTTGAGGATGAGGAGATCACTGCAAGTTGGACCAAGGAGAAGACTTCCAAGTCAAACAATGGAGCATCTTCAAGCATAGAGAAAGAAGTAGCTTAGAGCTCAAACTTCTTTGATCCCTCCACAAGATTGCCCTGCAACAGCTTCTACAATCCCTTCGGATCAAGACCTCCACCAAGCTTATCAACAACTTCGCCAAGCTCTACCTCAAGTACCATTCCAAGTTCTACCCCCAAGCACTTCGGGTGGACCACGCATTGGTGTAGGGGGAGCGCCAACAACAATGCTCACTCGATCATTTGAGATGATCAATCTCACCACTAGGGCTATAGCGCCCCCACCTCCTCCACAACAAGATCACCTTTGGCATCTTCGTTGAGCTCACCAATAGGATCTCTTCTTCAAACTTGGTGAATTTGTGAGAAATCTGAATGATGACCATTGTGAGAATCTCTTAAGCATTTATTATCTTGTGTGTAGGATAATCTCCTTCAGAGCCCTTCGGAGGATTGCACCACATAAAGTGATTGACAAGCTCCTCTAGCAAATTACAACTCCTGAGAGGCGTTTCTTACTTGAGGAGGTACTCAACAGAAGACATGAGCTCTCAATTGAGACGGCCATGGAGATGATACTTGTGCTCCACTCACAAGTGGGACATGTGCTTGAGCACGTCACAAGTCTCTATGACCCTCCCCATTACTACATCGACCTTGACAATATACACATGGGGGGATGGTCATGGACATTGGAGATATCGTGCTCCTCACTATCCCATCAGGAGGAGACTTCAGGAAGGGATTGCAAGAATCCCTATCTATGAGGATAGTCTTATCATTCGATGTGATGATGTTAGTGCTAGTCAATCAAGTAATGCTTTGGATACTAACCCGTCTTCCTCTAGTACTTGTCTTATGGCTACCACCAGGGCCAACTACAAGAGTGGAGGTACTCATTGGATACTTGACAGTGGGTGCACTCAACACATGACCGGGAAGCCAACCATGTTCACCAGCATTGATGAAGAGGATGACAGTGAGAAGGTGACTTTTGGGGATAACTCAAAGGGGAGAGTTAGAGGATGAGGCTAGGTGGCCATTATTGAGGACCTCCATCTCTCCAAGGTCTTTCTTGTGGAAACCCTCAACTTCAACCTCTTGTCCATCGGTCAGCTTTACGACGTAGGTTTCAATGCACATTTGATAAGGATGGTGCAATGATTGAAAATGCAAAGAAGGGACTAGTATTTCATGGAGTGAGGCATGGGAACTTGTATGTCATGGACTTCAAATCAAGCAATATGCCACCAAGTACATGCCTATTCACCAAGGCGATAAAAGGATGGTTGTGACATAGAAGACTGACACATATTGGAATGAATCAACTCAGAAAAGTTATCAAGAGGAATCTAGTTGAAGGAATCAAGGATGTCACCTTTGAAAAGGATAGATTGTGTAGTGCTTGTTAGGCTGGGAAGCAAGTTGCATCATCTCATCCCACCAAGTCATTTATGTCTACATCTCATCCTTTAGAGCTCTTGCACATGGACTTGTTTGGGCCAACAAATTACAAGAGTCTGGGAGGGAATCTATATTGCTTGGTGATTGTGGATGAGTTCACAAGATACACTTGGACTTCCTTTCTTGTGGACAAATCTCAAGCAAGTGACATCTTCAAAAAATTTACAAGGAGAGCAAAGAATGAATTCAAGGCTAGCATTGCGAAGATAAGGAGTGACAATAGGGCAGAGTTCAAGAACACAGCAGTGGAGGAATATTTTGACAATAAGGGGATCAAGCATGAATTCTCTGCTACATATACTACCGAGCCAAATAGAGTAGTGGACAGGAAGAACAAGACACTCATCACCCTTGCTCGTGCCATGTTAGATGAGTACGGAACTCATGAGAGGTTTTGGGCTGAAGCAATCAACACAGCATGTTACACCTTCAATCGTGTCTACCTCCACCGTTTGTTGAAGAGGACACCCTATGAGCTACTGGTTGGGCGAAAACCAAATGTTTCCTATTTTTAGGTCTTTGGTTGCACTTGCTACATTCTCAAGAAGAGGAGGAAGCCCGAGAAATTTGAGAGCAGAACTGATGAAGGCATTCTTGTTGGGTATTCAGGACTTCTAAGGCATATCGAGTCTACAACTCAGCCACAGGATGTGTGGAAGAATCATATGATGTGCAATTTGATGAGTCAAATGGTTCTTAGAAAGGAGATGAATTTCATGAAGTGAACATTAGAGATGATCCTATGAGGGAAGCCTTGAGAAACATGCCCGTGGGCGAGGTTTTACCCCCACGAGGCCAATGATGGTGATTTTGATGAGCCCTCTACTCCACCACCTCAAGCAACCTCTTCCTTCGAGATACAAGAATCAAACCAAGATGCCATTGCCTCTCCACCTAGCTCCTCCCAAGATTCATTAAGAGTGCATCCACCTACCCATGGGGGAACCCAAGAGAAAAGTGAGCCCCAAGTCTCTCCACATACATCACATCGAGCCACTTCTTCGAGCTCTTCACACAACAGCCCCACATCCTCGCCAAGATCTAGCTCCAAAATAACAAAGCATATGAGTGATTATCCCACCTCACTAAGAATCTAAGACACTCATATCTCAAGAGAGCGAGCAATCCATTATGCACAAGATACTTCACCTAACGCTCCTCCCACTCAAGAAGAACATTGTCCTAGAACCAAAGCCATCAACAAATATCACTGACGTGACTTGATCATTGGGAGTCCATCTCAAAGTGTTAGGACAAGGAGGAATCAATACAAGCCCAACTATGTGAGTTAAGGAAATAATGAGGAGGCAAATGTTGCAATTGAGAACTTCTCTTTCGTTTCCATGATTGAGCCTACAACTATGGATGAGGCTATGGATGATCACAAGTGGGTTATGGATATGCAAGAAGAATTGAAGAACTTCAAGAGATGCAAAATATGGAAATTGGTTAAGAGGCCCAAGAATCACAATGTGGTTGGCATCAAGTGGATCTTCAAGAACAAGCAAGATGAGAAAGGGGCAATTGTTAAGAACAAGTCTTGCCTAGTGGCTAAGGGATATTCTCAAGTGATGGGGATTGACTTTGAAGAAACATTTGCACCCTACCCCATCTTGAAGCGATTCGGATCTTACTTGCCTATGCATCACACAACGGCTTCAAGCTCTATCAAATGGATGTCAAAAGTGCCTTCTTGAATGAAGAGATCAATGAGAAAGTCTATGTGGAACAACCTCTGGGGTTTGAGGATCCTAAACATCCACGACATGAGTTCAAATTGAAGAAAGCTCTCTATAGACTCAACCAAGCACCGAGGGCATGGTATGAACACTTAAGGAACTTCCTTCTCAAGAATGGCTTCAAGATTGGAAGCATTGATAGCACCTTGTTCACAAGACATGTTGGGAAGGATCTCTTTGTGTGACAAATCTATGTGGATGATATCATCTATGGGTCGACTAATGAAAAATTCAATGAGGAGTTTCGGGAAATGATGGCAAGGGAATTTCAAGTTTCAATGATTGAAGAGTTGCATGTGTTCCTTGGTTTTCAATTGAAGCAAATGAGGGAACGGAACTTCATCTACTAAGAGAAGTATACCAAGGACCTTTTCAAGAGATTCAACATGGAAAATTGCAAGCCCTTGCATACACCTATGGCAACAAGCAGACCTCTGGATGATGATGCAAAGGCTAGTGAACCCCAAGCTCTATAGATCAATGATTGGTTCTTTGCTCTATCTCACCGCCTCAAGATCGGACATCATGTTTAGTGTGTGCTTGTGTGCACGCTGTCAAGCAAATCCAAAGGATTCCCACTTGAAGGCCGTGAAGAGAATATTGAGATACCTCAAGTACACACCTACCATGCCACTAGGGTATCTAGATGAAAAAGGTTTGAGTCACTTGGGTACTCAGATTTGGACTTTGGTGGTTGCAAGGTGAGTAGGAAGAGTACATCGGGCGGTTGCCAATGTCTTCGAAGAACTCTAGTATCTTGGAGCTCAAAGAAGTAAAACCCGGTGGCTCTATCTACAGCCGAAGTGGAGTACATAGCGGCAGGAGCATGTTGTGCCCAACTTCTCCATATGAGGCAAATGCTCTCGAATTATGGCCTCAACTACACCCAAATGCCACTATGTTGTGATAGTGAGGCGGCAATCAAGATGGCTCTCAAAACTGGAGATCATGGCAATGCAAAGCATATACAAGTGAGGCATCACTTCATAAGGACCATGTCAAGAAGGACATTGAATTAGTGAGTGTGCGGACTCTTCACCAAACGACTCGACGAGAAAACCTTCAACAAGCTAAGGGGAGAACTCAATATTCTCGACCGCTCCAAATTCACATGAGTAACCCTTGAGCTTGTCCTTTGTAAATATGTGTTGTGGTTATGAGTCCAGAAAAAACAAGTAGTGGGCTAGCCGAGGGATGGACTGGTCGAAGGCCCCTCGGACAAGCTACGACAGGAGTGAACAAGACCAAGCAACGACACTTATGCTGAAGGGCTCATACAGGCGCCCTTCGGCTAATGAACTTTATATTATCTGGTCAGAATAGTACAGGAAGGTTCTGGTGGCAGGGGCACGTCCTCTCTCGCTCAGAGGTGCAAGTGAGCATTTATAGATCTATGCTCACCTACCCTCCGGGCATGTTTACAGATTTGCCCCGGACCTTACATTACACATCTTACTACTTGACCTAAGGGTATTCTAGTACTTCAATCTTCATCTGGTACACGCCCCCGGCTATCATTCTCTAGCACCTGCGCTCGGGGCCCGCCACGCCATATGGCCTTCGGCCGTACCGGCCCTCGAACGCCTGCTAGGCTGAAGGCCTTCTGGGCCGCCAGTCCAGCTGGACCTTGCTTCTTGTTGCTGGGCTGTCTTCTGGGCTTGGGGAGACTAAGGAGTGGGCATTCCCCCAATAGTAGCCCCTCATGGGTGAGATCCACCTTCGGCAGGACCGAAACCGTGATCATGCAAAATGACCACCCCTAGTCTCCCCCCCCCCCCTTTCGAGCCTGCCCGGAGGCCATCCTTTCCTTCGGTTACCTGCACTTGGCACACGCAATCGTATTCAAAGAAGTTAGTGAGTTGTCAAAAGCGAAGCATGCTACCGGAGGCAACATGTTATTTTGTCCCTAACCCGAACTGCCTTCGGGCTCCCGGCCCTTAGCCACCGAACCGTGTAACATTCCTGAAGATGCAACAAACGTGTTATCATAAATGCAGTCCACGTGTCATCCTACTTATAAATGCGCCCAACATGGTGATTCAGTGCAGTTTCTGAGCGAGCGCACTGTCATAAATTCAGCCCCTGCACCATGCGTCGGCCATCGGATCGGCAAGTGCACGATCGGACGCGAGCAATCGTCACGCGCCGCGTGCCCTGCTGGCTATATAAGCCAGCCCCTCACCCCCTGTCTTCTCATTTTCAATCTGATTTCTCGACCGCTCCGTGGAAACCGAGTGCTCTTGTGACCAACCCCTTTGCTGCGTCATACTCATTATACGCTCGCTCACACCAGAGGCTGTTCATTCTTCTTTCTTCAGACCAGCCAACTACAGCCTTCGACGAGTGATGGGCCCTCAGAAAGCTAAGCCCCCGCTCGGATCTGAGCTGAAGCGGGTTAACAACAAGAAGGCCGGGAGTCCTTACCTGGGGCCAAGCATAGTCACCGAAGTGCTACTGGACACCTGGGCTGCCGAACCAAAATGATGGTTCGAGAGGTCCCGTGCGTCGGCGCCGAAGGACAGCAAAACAATACCCCAACCTCGCCCTGGCACAATAGTGGTCTTTGAGCGATTCTTCGAGGCTGGGCTCCAGTTCCCCTGCTCCCGGTTTGTCGGCGATGTTCTGGCCTTCTACGGGCTCGAAATACAGCAAGTGTTGCTGAACACCATTGCCCGACTGGCCTGCTTCGAATGGGCTTTTCGAATGGAGGGCATCGAGCCGCACGCCGGTGCCTTCGTTGTAATGCACTTGGCATCTCAACGAGAGCACCCTTGCCCCGGAGACCCCACGTTGCTGTCCAACTACCTAACCATCACCCTTCGGCCACGTCGTGAACGCGACGTGCCCATGAAGGGGTCAAGGCAGCACTGGGGGAAGCAGATCACCGGCGGCTGGTTCTACTACAACGTGGGCCCTGACAGCAATCTTCACAGTCGAAATGCCGAGATCATATACACGCTGAAGCCCGAGGTCCCGGAGGATAGCCTTCTCACCACCCGCGTTCGGCTATTATCCCGAATGGTCAAGCAACTAAGCATGCGGGATTTGGTGGAGGAATTTTGCACCGCCAGCATCGACCCCCTTCGGGCCGACTGGCACGTGCAGTTCATCACACAGGACCCCGTAAGTGGGGATCTGCATCTTGACCGAGAGCGGCTCCCGAAGATCAACTTCGCCGAGATAGAGCAGCGAGCCATCCACTATCTCGGCCCTCTGATCCAGAAGGAATGGGAGTTGCTTTGCGAGATGGGACACCATGGGTGGACCAACCGCATTGTGCAGCTATATAATGTGGAAGTTGTTCTGCCCCCACGGGAGCCACACCGGGCCAAAGCTCGGCAGACCGGAGGCAAGGCAGCTAAAGGCCCTGACGACGAGGAGGAGGAAGAAGAGACAGAGGAGGAAGAAGAGGAGGAAGCCACCCCTACTGCATCGCAAAGGCAAGTAAAACTGGTTATCAAGCGCCCTGCAACTCAGAAGGGAGACGCTGAAGGCGTGGCATCCGCTCCGTGGCGCACGAAGCAAGTGGCGCAGCGTGCCCGGGGTATGAGGGGCAGCATTCGGCTTGATGAGGATACCTCCGGCCGAGGGAAGCAGAAGAAGAAGCGCTCTGGGGCCACCGAAGGCGCATCCTCACCCGCACAGTAGCCATCTAAGCACCGACGCCTCCGCAAAAAATACGGGGAGACCATCGTGAGACCGGCGACCCCGAGCGAAGCGGCGGCCGATGAGGACGTGGTGGCGACCACTCCGAACCAAACACCACCAGCGTCACCGCACCCGAGAACGACAGACTCTGATAACCTGCTGAATGTGTTGCTAGACGTCATTCCTGATAGATCCAGGAAGCGGCCAGAGGGGGGTTCCGAAGGATTTGCGTCTCCTTTTCCCCAGTCCCCCGGCATTCTGATGCCGTCTCTGGATTTCGGTGCCGACAGCCCTTCGGCCTGCACAGGTATCTGAGGCTGCCAAATTATTCATTGTCCTTTTATGCACTGTGATCTAACGTTCTAACAACCCGCTTTGTTATCTTCGATAGAACAACATGAGGGTGGCACCAAGGATACCGCCGACCTACGCCAGACCGAAGAAGCGATGGTCAGCGCCCGCTCTAGCTCTAAACCCGGTGGTGAGAGCTCCGGATCGGCTAGTTCGAGCAGCAGCTCGACCGAAGGCAGCAAAGCCTTTGGGAAGGAAGAAGAGGTGGAAGGGGAGGAGCATCAAGTTGAAGACATCAGCAGCGATGAGAAGGAAGAAGAAGAGCTCCCCCTGATGCACACACTGAAAGCCGGATGTGGCAAAGGTTTCATGGGCGTCCTTCCTTCGGGTGTGCAGCCGAGGGACGTCGGAACATCTCTGTGCGCAAGCGACTTCAGTGGTCGTCCCAAAGCTGCCACAGCACTAGGGTACGCATTGCAGATGTTGGACCTTTGCGACAGCGAAAAGGCGCTCGAGGACATCGACACGATGACTGCTAGCAGCTATTTGTCTCGCTTAACCGCACAGGTATGCGACATTCTAAGGCTTACCGTGTTCAGTCAAAAATACTACTACCGGCTTGTAACTCTTCGTGTATTGGCACAGACCGTGTTGTTGTCCCGGCATCTCGAGGCCAAACTATCCCCGGAGGCCGCCCTTGCGGAGCTGAAGAAACAACTGGCCGAGAGCCAAACACAAGCCCAGTCAGCTGCCAACGACTTGAAAAAAGCCCAAGACGCGCTCACAGAGGCTGAAAAGAAAATGCAGCAGGTCACCGAGGAGGCGAAGAAGAGTGTCGAAGACCTAGGGAAGCGGCTGGAGGTTCTGCAGAAAGGCAACCAGGCACTAGGATTCGAGAATGTGGCCCTGCACAATGACAATTAGAAGCTAACCAGAGCTCTAGAACAGGCCTCCGTGTATATCGATGAATCTGAGTGAATCAGCCGAGGCATGTTCGGCTTAATCCCACAGCTGCGCCTCTTCTTTGCTGGAATGGGACTCGCCTCCCGGGAGCCAGGGCATGCCGAGGGGGAGGGTGTGAAAAGCATCACCTGGCTGAGCCAGGGCCTTGAACGTGCTAGGGATGGTCTTCGGTCATACGGCACCATCTGTGCCCGGATAGGCTGGACAGCAGCTTAGTCTATGATGGAATCACTGGCCGCTCCTCGACGCATGGAGATTCGCAAGGCTACGCGCCAGCTGCTATCCTAGTGCCAGGGTGACCGCGCCGTGTACAGCCAACTGCAAGAATGGCTAAGTCCCCTTGGTAACATCTTGGGGTGAGAGTTCTGGCAGCCCCTCGGCAACGACCTTGCCAAAGCCCTTGCTTGCGAGGCAGCTGCTCACCTGGCTGCATCCGCCCCCACCACCGGTAATGCCCCAGTTTCTGGTGGACAAAGGGAAACCGGCCCGTTGACTGGTGGTGCGGACGACATCGCCACCGAAACCCTTGGCACTTCAGGCCACGGTGCCGGTTCGCCCGCTGCTGCCGCCACCTCTGCTGTTCCGGGCTCCGGCACCGAAGAGCCCCACGACCCTGAGGCACCTTCCACGGCTGCTCCAGAGAACCAGGTGTGTGTCAGCCCTTACCTAAGGCCACCGCACCTTCTAGGTTAGCTAGCACCCCATGGATTGTGATTTTTGTATGGCAGTCGTAAGCGTCTAGCGCTCCGATGGCGCTCTCCTTGTAACTTAGGCGTCTTTTGGAATGAAACTCTATTTATTATTTACCTAAATTGTCTATTGCATTTTCCCTAAGATTGTCCTTGTTATTTTTCTCTAGAACATACCTTCCGAGGATGCCTCCTCGGTTCCGCCGGACGCTACGATACTGGACATAGCTCCAGTATCTATCAAAGTGTCGGGGGTTGGGGAAGCCCCTGGCGATTACTTGATTCGTGGTGTGCAATGGCGGCGTTGGAAGTGTGAGCACCCCAAAGGGAATTTTACAGAATTCCTGTCTTCCATCGATGAGGAGAATGAGCGCATTAAAGTGGCATGCCTGCGCGTTTCCCCGGAAGTGCTACTTCGTTGGTGCATAAGCCGCAACGCCCGAAGGGCGAGCGGCGGCACTGCGGCCAAACTCCTTATTCTGTTGCCAGCACCAAAGGCAGAGCCAATCGAGATTTCCAGTGGCTCTGGAGGCTCCTTATTCTAGCAGTTCATCTGACCTGGACCTGGAGGCTCTCCGGCAAGCGGCGCAGACACCCTTCGGCCGCTTGCAAATTATTGCTGACTTGGAACGACGCTGACAGAGCATAACGCAAGGCCGTCGCTGGATAGAAGAATCGAGCACCACGCTTAGTGATTTGGCCGAGCAGCACCGCGAGTTATCACAAATGCTTAACGAACTGAAGCGGTTGCCTTGAAGAGATCTACCTAGTTCAGGGACCTTAAGCCCCTTAGCGTGTTGATCCCTCGGGCCATTGTATATTTAATGACCTCGGGCTCTAGTAAACATCACGCCTTCGGGCAGATTCTGTATCCCCTTGCCCTCGGGCTTGCGTTGTATTAAAAAAAATGGCATACCAGTTAAAATTCAAACTTACGCTAAAATGTGTAGCAATGGCACATTATATACTAGTTGCTACTCTACGTGACAAGTGCCTCGTCAGGCCTTGGCAAGCTTCAAACCGTAGTTGTTCGGCATCGGGCCCGTGTAGCGCCTAGCTTTCCGTACTTGCCCTTCCGAAGCATCAGATCGTAGTTGTCCGGCATCGAACCGTAGTTGTTCGGGTAGTGGCCATAGTTGTCGTTTAAAAGGACAAAAATTAACTAAAGTAGCATCATCTTACCTCATTGAGCACCTAATGTTTTTATATGCTTGCTCTACTGTCCTGTCGAACATTGAACCGAACTGTGCGCCTCCACCGGGCAGCTGCGGACATAGAACCGAGCAATCGGGACGCAGCCCGACAGACTTCACGGGACGTAACCCGGCACAAGTTTTTCACGATGCAGCCCGAACAGCTCCTCGGGACATATCCCGGAATGACTTTTTAAGACGCAGCCCGAACGGCTCCTCGAGACATATCCCAGAACGACTTTTTAAGACGCAGCCCGAACGGCTCCTCGGGACATATCCCAGAACACACTAACTTGGTGAAGCATGGCACTAGAAACATACATGCTTTACTCCAGCTTTTGATACACCAAAACAGGTATGATGGCTATGGGAACGACCAGCTACGCCTCACACATAGAAACGCTTCAAAGCATCAGCATTGTAGGTGTGTTGCATTGGACCGTCCAACTCCAACAAATGATAGGCCCCCGGCCTATTTGATCGGTATACAATGAAGGGACCCAGTCACTTGCTACACAGTTTGCCAACACTGATTGGGTTAGGGTTGCGCCGAAGGACTAGATCACCTGGTGCAAACTCCCTTGCATGAACCTTGTGATTGTATTCCTTTGCCACATCATCTTCATTGGCATGAGGCCTGATTGTGCGTAGTGATCCAGCTCGAATCTTCTCCGGCGTGACCGCCTCAGCACCATACAATAGCCAAAAGGGAGAGAAACCAGTGGACCTTGTAGCAGTTGTTCTGATGGACCAGAGAACATTCGGCATCACTTCAACCCACTTTCCCTTTGGCAAGCCGATCAGGGAACGAGAAATCCCGGAGAACAAATTACCATTCATTCATTTCACCGCTCCATTGGCCCTCGGGTTAATGACGTAAACTTCACACTTCTTTACTCCCGGGCTAAGGCAGTATTCTTCGAACTCAAGCCCCTTGAACTGTTTACCATTGTCCACAGTGAGCAACAGACCACATTCTACCAGAAAATTTTTCTGATGTTTCCAGCTGTTATCTGAACTAGTCGCTCGGCCTCCACCCATTTAGAAAAATAATCTATAGCTACCACGGCAAACCGATAGCCCCCTGGAGCAGTAGGTAATGGTCCAACAATATCGATCCCCAACGGGTGAGGGGCCAAATCGGAGGAATTGGTTGCAAGGTTGTGGCCGGTAGGTGAGATTGTCGGCCCATCCACTGACATCCCGCACACACCCAAACTAGGTCTTCAGCATCGCAAAAAGCTGTAGGCCAATAGAACCCCTGGCAAAATGCTTTAGCCACCAAGGCCCTCGGAGCCAGATGTGACGAGCACAGGCCCTCATGGATTTCTCGTAACAACTTCCATCCCTCCGACCGGCTGAGACAACGAAGTAGAGGAGCGCAAACACCCCCCTTGTATAGAATGTTATCAACAATAGTGTATCCCCGATACCGGTGCAATATTCTCTGCCGCTCCTCCTTGTCATCCGTAACATATCGTCCTTCAAGACATGCTCGAATGGGAGCCCTCCAATCCTCGGCCGTGATGGCCAACACCCTTTGACCTTTCCCCTCCGGCATAGTTGCTGATTCACTCATAACCTCATGAAGCACATCACCAGCCATCGGACGCTGTTCGACCGCAGCCTTAGCCAATGCATCTGCTTCTCCATTTTCAGTGCGACGGATATTGCGAACCTCGAAGCCCAAGAAGTACTTATCCATCTCTCTCACTTTACTGATGTACCAAGCCATCTTCGGATCCCTAGCTTGATACCCTTTTGCCAGCTAGGTTGAGGCCAACTGAGAATCGCAGTAGATGACCAGCCTCCCAGCCCCCATAGCTTGAGCTTGCCGAAGGCCCAGCAAGATGCCTTCGTATTCCATGGCATTGTTTGTTGTTTGGAAAGCCAACGTGGGAGAGAACCGCATGGTTTGCCCCCCCCCCCCCCCCCGGGAGATGTTATGACTGCAGCACACCCTGCTCTGAAGGCCCCCCAAGCACCATCAGTGTGAACTGTCCAAACTGGATCCTCCGGAACATCCTGAGCTAGGTCTTCAGCTTCACCGTGAGGAGTCCATTCGGCCACAAATTCTGCCAACACTCTAGATTTGATGGCCTTGCGAGCAACAAAGGTGATGTTATATTGAGCCAACTTAGCCGCCCATTTCAATACAGCTCTAGAGGCCTTGTTATTTGTCAACACATCTCGCAGTGGATATCTGGTAGGTATGGTGATAGGGTGATCATCAAACTACTGTCGCAATTTACGTGAAGCCATGACCACAGCATACAACATCTTGTCCACCACAGTGTAGTTACATCGTGATGCCATTAGCATTTCTGATACATAGTACATTGGCAACTGCTGAAAAGTATCACTACCCTTTGGTGCTTCGTAGACCAAAACCGCACTCACTGCCTTCGGCGCCGCAGCAATATATACCAACAGAGGAGCCTTCGGCGGGGGTGGTTTGAGAGTGGCAAGTTCAACAAGGTACTTTCTGAGCGCCTCGAATGCCAACTGTTGCTCCTCGCCCCATGTGAATGCCCGGGGACCGCGAAGCGCTTCAAAGAAAGGTAAGCTCTTTTCAGCCAACCGAGAGATAAACCAGCTCAATGCTATAACACGGCCAGTGAATTTCTGCAACTCCCAAATAGATGTCGGAGGCTGCATATCCATAATTGCCTTGATTTTGACCGGGTTCAGATTATTTCCCTCCTTCGACACTAGATACCCCAGTAACTTTCTCGAACAGACCCCGAACATGCACTTCGTCAGGTTCAGTCGCATCCCTACCCTCCTCAGGTTGGCAAATGTCTCTGCCAGGGCTTTCACATGGTCCACCTCTTCGACACTTTTGACAACAATATCGTCAATATAAGCTTTCGCATTACGGCCCATCTGTGTCCCCAACATTGCTTTAACAGTACGCAAGAAAGTAGCCCCGACATTCTTCAACATGAAAGGCATTCGGTTGTAACAGTAAGTCCCCCTGGTATCTGAAATGCTGTCAAAGGCTGATCCTCTGTAGCCAACCAGACTTGATGAAACCCCGAGTAACCATCCAGAAAACTCATCAATGCACAACCTGCCATTTCATCCACCAACTGGTCTATACGAGCTAGCAGGAAGTCATCCTTCAGGCAATGCTTGTTCAACATTGTGAAATCAATGCACATGCGCCACTGGCCATTCGGTTTCTTGACCAACACAGGGTTCGCGAGCCGGGTAGTTCTGTCAATGGGCCAAATGATATTTGAATCCAGCAATTTCTACACCTCGGCCCTCAAGATGTTGTCCTTCTCCTCTATCCAAACTCTGATTCGCTGCTTGACCGAACGCACCTTCGGATCGACATCCAACCGATGCTCAGCAATTGACCTGTCGATACCGGGGAGATCTTTCGGCGACCATGCGAAGACATCCGTATTATTTCTCAAGAATTGTATCAACTATGCCTCCACATCCTGTGATAACTCCCTACCAATCAGAATCGTTTCATCCGGTCGATCAGCACACAACACAACTTCTTTGGTGCCTTCAACCGGTGTGACCTTTGGTACCCACGTGGGTGCTGTCGGTGGTTCCACTACAAGACTCTTGTCCTGACACTCTTCGGCTATAACATGGATGTGATGTTGTCCCGACGATGACCTAAACTCCAGCCTCCGGGCCTCAACTTGATCCCAATACACCGTGATGACACCCTCTGGTCTGGGCATTTTCATGCATAGGTATCCATGATGGAGCACTGCCAGGAATTTGTTGATAACCCTCCGCCCCAACAGAGTATTATAAGGATAGTTCATCTCTACCACATCAAACTGAATGTCCTTCGTCCGGTGCCCCCCTAAGCCAGAGAACAACACTTTGAGCACAATACTGCCTATCGCATGAATGGGTTCTCTTCCAAACCCTTGTAGCGGAACTGAAGAAGCCAGTAGGTCAGACCTGCCATACCCCATTTTTTCAATAGTACTCTAGAGAATGACATCGGCCAAACTCCCTCCATCAAGCAAGACTTTGCGTACATCAAAACCATTGATATTGACTGCCATCACGAAGGCATCATCATGTGGAAATATCATTGGCCTCAAATCAGCCGCTGAGAAAGAAATCGACATGTCCATCCAATGAGTAACCCCAACCGGAGGGTATGCAGCCACATGATTCACTTGCCGAAAGTGCTCTCGGCGCTGCCTCTTAGAGGGGAACTCATGCCCTGAACCACCAGTGATAGCAAAGATCATGCCACGACATGCCTTCGGATTCTGAATGTGTTGTATGGGTTGCGCTCTTTTGGGACGGTCGTCCGGCTTCAGCTATGGTGGAAGCAGTAACTGTTCCGCCGGAGCAGCCGGAAGCGCGAGCTGGGGCGGAGGGGGTGGTAACGCAACTACTTGCAGCGGTGGGGCAGGATGATGGTACTGCGGAAATGGTGACTGGTGAAAATACGGGGGAGGGGGGTAGAAGGCAGCGGCATGTGTGTATTGAGTATGCATCACCGGCCTAGTTTGCTCAGCCTCTCGCCGCACTCTTGCATCGGACAACGCTTTAATATCAGGGCAGTAATTGGAGCTGTGGGTGCACCCTGGGCCGTGAAATGCATAGTAGAAAAGTTGATCCGGCCGGGGCTGCCTCGGTCCCGGACACGGCGATGGCAGCTGAGGGCATCTAGGTGCTGATCCCGAGGCCCCCCTTTGCTGAACATTGAAGACCTCGCGCCGTGTAAAGTTGCGGCCTAGTCCACCTTGATTCGGACACCAACCTCCGGTGTTCAGATTTTGCCCCCATCCCATCATCACCCCCGAGCACGCCTTTCGACACTCTTCCTCTTTATCCTCCTCTATCCGTACCTGCCCTTCCAAAATGCTCAGCAATTGATCCAGGGTCTGGGGTTGCTCTACCCGGATAGCACTTCTGGACGCTCCCATCCGGAGCCCCTTTGCAACAGACTCGATCACCGTGGCGTCATGTATGTCGGATACCTGGCACTTCAAATGTATGAACCTCCGAGTATAGTTGGCTAGCGTTTCACCATCTCTCTGCACACAAGCAGCCAGATCCCGAGCTCCCACAAGCTTGGCATGATTTCCCCTAAAGTGCATCGAGACTCCCTCTTTAAGTGGCGCCCATGACCGAATGCTCCCCGGTGGCAGCTTAGCATACCAGGTACCTGCTATTCCTTCCAATGCTAATGGAAAAGCTTTGGCCTTTACTGCGTCATTCCCTCCGGCAGACTCCACAGCCGTCTCATACCTCATGAAAAACTCCTTAGCATCTGAAGTCCCTGCAAACGTTGGAAGCTTGACCGAAGCCAATCTCGCGGGCCACTACACTGCCTGTAATTTGGCCGCCAAGGGAGAGTTAGGAGCCATTGGCTGCACTAGATGAAGGCTTCCAGTGGAATGTGCCCTTACCCCCTCTTCACAAAATTCCTCATACCCCGGAGCCTGCTCTGTAGGGATCCCGCCTCTCCGAAGGATCTCCAACTGTCTGCTCAGCTGCTCCTGCCGCCTCTTGGCCGCTTCAATTCTCTGGTTATAATCAGCCTCCTGCTGTGCTAGATTTTGCAAAGCCTGTGCCCGCAGCATCTTCTCTTCGGCTACCCTTTTCTGCCTCTCAACTTCCTGTTCCATCAACCTCACATTCTCCTCCTCCCGCAGTGCATCCTCTTGTTGCTTTCTCATACGCTCCTTCGCTACCTGACTAGCATATCCTGCCTCCTCCTGCGTGAGCTGCCCACCGACAGTCTCTCCCTCGGCCATAGCCTCTTGCCCACCTTCGTTGACCTCATCGGATGCCTCTTCAACAAGGCCCTCAACTTATTCCCAAAGCGGGCGTGCCCCGGCCGTGGCCGACATTTCCGAGCGGGCGACCTCCACTGCCTCCCTACTCCGGGTTGTTGCCTGTTGCGACAGGCCCAAAGCGGGTGGTCTCTTTCCCCCTACCATGCCTACGTGCTTTGTTGTTCAAGGCTCCCCACGGACGGCGCCAGCTATTGTAGTTACGAGTCCAGAACAAACAAGTAGTAGGCTAGCCGAGGGCTGGACTGGCCGAAGGCCCCTCGGACAAGCTACGACAGGAGTGAACAAGACCAAGCAACGACACTTATGCCGAAGGGCTCATACAGGCGCCCTTCGGCTAACGAACTTTGTATTATCTGGTCAGAATAGTACAGGAAGGTTCTGGTGGCAGGGGCACGTCCTCTCTCGCTCAGAGGTGCAGGTGAGCATTTATAGATCTATGCTCACCTACCCTCCGGGCATGTTTACAGATTTTCCCTGGACCTTACATTAGACATATTACTATTTGACCTAAGGATATTCTAGTACTTCAATCTTCATCTGGTACACGCTCCCGGCTGTCATTCTCTAGCGCCTGCGCCAGGGGCCCGCCACACCATACGGCCTTCGGCCGTACCGGCCTTCGGACGCCTACTAGGCCGAAGGCCTTCTAGGCCTCCAGTCCAGCTGGACCTTGCTTCTTGTTGCTGGGCTGTCTTCTGGGCTTGGGGAGACTAAGGGGTGGGCATTCCCCCAACAATATGTATAGTGTTTGTTTTGTTGTTTGTGTTTTGGTTTTGTGCTTGTTTCTCTTCTTTTATAGGTTGACTTCGGACCTCCTTGAGATAGCAATGGACATGGGTTAAGCTTGGGAAGGTGGTTCATGGTGCGCCCAAGGCTTTGAAGAATGGTCCATTATGAGCAAGCTCGAGAAGGGAACAACTCGCCATTGACATTTTTGTTTGTAGTGGTTCTCTCTCTTTTCTTTAGCATCGCATCATGCATTGCATACTTGTTGCATTTATGTTCTTTGCAGTCATGCATCCTTGCATTGTGATACCATACATGCTCCCAAGCATGTGTCTAGAGGGAGTTGCTCATTTATATTGTGAGTATATGAATCTCTAGATGATCACATAGCGGTCTTTGTGCTTCATGCCCATTGAGTCACGTTCAAACAAGCTCCAAGGTTAAATCTACTCGTGCGGCTCAAAGACAAGTGGCTCATACATTCCCGTCACACAAATGACTAACCCTTGCATATTTGAGAAAATAATTCATTGAGTCATGTGTGTAGGGGGAGCTTTGGTGAAACACCATCATGACCAAGGAGGAGCACCATGAAAGGGGGAGTTTTCCTTACTCTTGCCATTAATTATTTACTTCTTGGTTGTCTTGTGTTTTTGCCTTTGGTTTGTGGTTCTTGGTGATAGGTGACAAAGTGGGAGAAGAACATGAAGATTCAAAAGCCAAGTATAGTAAGGGAGAAGAAGAAAGAGAAGAACATGAAGATACAAGGAAAATATGAGGTGACAAAGATGAGAACATTAAGACCAATTGGATATGATCAAGGAAACAATGCATGTTCACTTGAAGCATACTTGAAGATCATAACAACAATGAACATCTACACCGACATGGAGAAGAACAACAATGAGTATCTACACCGACAAGAACATCTACGTCTATGGTGCGTGTCTACGTCAACAAGATCAACTACCACGACATTGTGATGGGCGCAAAATTCAACTCGAGCTCAACATCTAGTGTGCTACGTATTTGGGTAGTTCTCCCTCAACACCTAGCACATTCCAAGGGGAGACTACTTCCAAGGTAAGGACCAAGGTAATCCTTTCAATCTACTTTTTTCCTTTGGTTCCTTATTGCTCGTCCGTTTAGGATCGTCATACAGTGGTTGTCATCCATCACCAAAAAGGGGAAGATTGTAAGGATCATGACCATTTAGGTTACCCCGAGAGAAGAATGTTCTGGTGATGAATGAAAACTATGAAATTGTGGGCTAATATCTACATGAATGTTGGCTATGCAGAAATCATCTCTAAACTCTACTACAAATCATGTGGATGATGGTTGCCTTGGCGATTGATGACAATGACCACAAGCATGGAGGCTTGATGAGCTTGATGGAGTCCAAGGATTGATGGAGATGAATCAAAGCTAAGGACAAGCAATGGAGCAAGTGTTGGGAATACTTGTCTAGTAGTTAGGGCTTTGACTCCGTAGGAAAAACTGGACTATCAAGGGGGTCTAGGTCATTTCTCATAGGTCATGTCTAGTCGGTGATGTGCATGGATGCTCAGGAAAATCACAGGCACTAGATGATAGTGGAGAAGCCAAGGAGCTATTTGGAAAAGCCGGGAAATGAAGTCAAGCGAGGACGAGGAGTTTCAGCTTCTGGACGAAGTGACAGGACAGAGGGGTCAGGGATGACCGGACTGTACAGTCACTAAGAGGTTTCGTCTGGGATGTCCAGTGAGCAGCGATGAATCTGTCTATGTAGGGAGCAATAGAGACTGGACAGTACGGTCAGGTCACCAGATTGTACGATCAATACAGCTGAGGCACAGGGCAGAGAGGAAGTATTCTGGAATGTTTTTGGACTGGAGAGAGAAAGTCTGAGCGGACGGTCCGGTCGACGGACCGAACGGTCCGGTTAGTACAAGGAGATTATCTGGACGGTGTAGCCAATGGCACTAGGAGTTATTTTAGAGAGACCGGATGGTTCGGTCTAACAATTACCGGACAATCCGGTCAATGGTGTGTCCGAAGAGATGATTTCGTGGAGCAACGGCTAGTTAGAGGTTGGCAGCCTATATAATTTTGTTGCTGGGGTTTTGTAGACCTCTCTTAGCCAATGAAATATCTGAGAGCATTTGGTAAGGTCCAAGAGGAAAAGAGGAGAGAACTAGAAGGACATATTGCATATCTTGAGAGTGCTAGTGAGAGTAACTTGAGCATTGATGCACATCTAAGGCTCAAACATATTGCATATCTTGAGAGTGCTAGTGAGAGTAACTCGCTTCATCTAGGTCTGATGATCCTGCCCTTCGCCCTGCCGAATCACATCAAAGATAAGGATGGCCAACTCATCACTGACACGGCTATGATAGCACGGGTGGGACCAAGACCATTGAATAAGCTCTACCCCTGCCAACTTCTACCAAGCGGGTCCCGCCCCTATGACGGGACTGCCAGAGGAACCACTAACCAGGCTGAAATGGCGGGATGGAGAAACTCAATTGCACTGCCAAGACGGAATGGATCCTAACTTCAGTGGGCCCAGACATGCATAACCTGGCGACTCGACCCTTGATAAGGGGGTCGAACGGGGCGGCACTTAATAATTGGCAACTGCCTTGCCTTAAATGTCATACCGAGCATGCGTCCATAGTATCAGAAGGTCAAATTCCTCTACGTACCTACTCCTATCATCATCACCTACATCAGTTGACGGAGTCAGGTGCAACAAGGCACCCTATGTTGCATTCACCCGATGACACCTACAACAATAGCGACATAGGACGGCTTGATGGACGGCAGGGATCGGACTATGCCTAGGTGAGGCAACGCTACCCGGACTGTATCGCACTTTTTTGGTGGAGCACGTCTTCTATAGGGATGCCTGATGCAGCGACCAGGACGGAGGGATCGGTGAAGATTGAAGACCATGGCAACAACCGGCGTCGAACCACCCCAACCCCCCCCCCCCCCCCTCAACCCCACGTAGTTGGGATAGCACATATAGACATCATCCTCTCTCTCTCTCACTCACTATAAAGCGGGCCCAACCCCTTGAAATAAAAAAGGGGAGGCCTTCTTCTTCCTTAGGGACGACAAAGGAAAAACAGCACACACCCACACACACAGGCACTTGCGCTTAGAGACTTGGAGACCCGTCCTCTCTCACCACCATTGTACTCCTCCCTCGGTGCAAGTAACATGAGCAAATCCAAGAACTGGATGTAGGGGGCTCCCTCGAACCAGTATAATCCTCGTGTCCTCTTGCATTGCCATCACCGAACTTGAAACGCGCATCTCCTAGAACAAATTTTACTAGTTGGTGATCTAAACAACGAGAATCCCCATCTCAAGCTTTCCCTCTAGATCCAGAGAGATCCCTACGACCAACTTCGTCTCTCTGCACCCACCACCACATGGGCCATGCTCGGCGGCTGGTGGCGACACCACCTCTCCATCGATTTTCATCTCCTTCAGGCCACACAGAAGCAGCACAGCTCTGCTTTGCAACCAGAGGATCTTGGGCAACGTCAGGGCCCTGGACAAGGAGTGATAGAGGTCGCAGTGGCGGTGGCAGTGATAGCTGCCTTCCTTCTCCGCGTGATCCGACCCTAACCTCTACCCCTCAGATCCAACATTGGCCAGCTACTTAGAAGGAGTGGGCTCCTCGAGCTGCTGCTGGACGCGAAGGTCTTCACTCCGGATCTCCCTTCCACCAGTCTCCTCTTGAATTCGACATATGCAATAGCCTTCACAAGCATGAGTTGCGACACCGATGGGGGTAGGGATGGCGTCTCGATGGAGGCAGCCAGAAATATGCAATGATGATCAATATGGACCGGAAGGTAATTTTGGTCTCGCCTTAATCATAGAGATTTTTGCTAGAAGGAAACTATTATCTCTAGAATGAAGCTAGAAGGAAGGACTCCCTTCATTCTTAATTTGTTATCGTCACTGATTTTTTTATTTAACTTTGACCATTTATCTATTAAAAAAATTAAAGTAATATCATATATGTTGTCATAGTTTGTTTTATTATCAAATAAAATTAAAGTATAATTTAAAATTTTATATATTTAAAATAATATTTTAAATAAGATGAATAGTCAAAATTAACTAAAAAATCAACAACGATAATAATTTAAAAAAGAAGAGAGTAGTACAATATACTTTACCAATACTCAAAACAATTGCAGCAAGCATTTCAATACACATGTGCATTTACCTCCACGTCACTGCTCTGCATCTATCTCCTCTTCAATCTGCCCTCCTCCTGTGCTCCTCTGTTCTGCACGAATAAATGCCAAGCATCCCACAAACCTCCCCCTCGTCTGCTGCTGCCGCCCTGCCACAAAGATGGCTTCTTGTTCGCGGTCACCACGGCCACCCATCCCTCTCCTCCTCATCCTCTTGCTCTTCGCCGTCTCCACCTTCCTCGCCGCTGCCTCAGCTTTGCCCTCCCAATCGCAACAGGTACACGCCTCTCTCTCTCTCTCTCTCTCTCTCTCTCTCTCTCTCGGTTGTTGGCAACACCAACCATTTCTTTGTTTCTTGTGTGTGTTGTAGGATTACAACAGCGGCGGCAGCAACGTGACGGCGTGGACGCCGAGGCTGAGGAAGACGTTCGTGGACGGCGGCCTGACGGCGGGCTCGTGGCGTGGGCGCCGGTTGGTTGGGCGGTTCCAGGTGTGCGCGGTGTGCACCTGCTGCGGTGGGCCGCACGGGATGTGCATCCCGGCGCCGTGCTGCTACGCCATCAACTGCAACATCCCCAACCGCCCCTTCGGCGTCTGTTCCTTCACACCCAGGACCTGCAACTGCCTCAGCTGCCACCTCTAGAGCCAAGATCCCGCAAAAGGTGCGACGAAATGAAATGCCGGATGGTTTTGGTGTTTGTTTTGGCCAAGAGATTCATACGTGGAGACGAGTTTGATTGTTTGGGGCTAGATTGAAGGAGTTCATAGTGGTACTTCCTAGTACTAGTATACAATTTGTAGTCAGTGACTTTCAGTAGTATGGTGAGTTGAAGGCCTGGTTTAGCTTCTGGTTTTTTTGGTGCTCAAGAACTGTGGATATGATTTAAGTAGTATTTTGATATTTTTCTGAGAAATTTGTCAGTGGATCAGCTGAAAACTACTGAAAATTTTGTGAACTGAGATCACTGAAATGATTTGAGGCTGGTATGCTCGCCTCGTAGCGCTCCGACCGTTCAGGCAAGTATCTTCATTTGCAGTACTTTTATTTCCTTCTGAGAAATTTGTGAGTGGATCAGCCCAAAAATACTGATCAATCTCTGACCTTTAGTTCACTAAAATGATTGAAGCTGGTATGCTTCTAGCACACAAATCATGCGGCTAGTGGTACACAATTCTTCGCATTGTGAACTGCCAATTTTAGGTAAGGCCTTTGGTTTTAATTGCTGAGGTTGTGCATTACTGAGACAGGGGAAAATAGTACATCATGTACTGATGTACAGCTGTTGTACGCAGTTTCCGGTGATTTTTCTGGTTCGACGTCACATTCGAAAAAAAAAAGATACTTTTAGCAAACTACATATGACACCAGGCTTTTTCCTTCAATGTTGTAGCTGCAATAGGATAGAAATGATTCACTGACAGTCAACAGTCTACTTAAGCTGTTTGGCAATTTATACGAGAAAACGTTGCATGGAGCTAGCATAGCATGCACCTCTCCTTGATGTCCTTCAATTCGTGTACCTACAGGCCTGATCTCCTCTTCAATGGAAGTCAATGTTGTGGTTACTCACTGTCTGTAGTGTCGTTCACACACGTAGTAAATCAAGTTTGTTTTCAACTACTGTACTTATCTTTGTTGAATGGGTTGTAGTGTTGGTGGGGGTATTATTGTGAACTACTATTGTCAACTTCTTGCAGTAGCTATGTTTCCTGCGCATATAGATGGTGCATCAATGTATGAAATAGCCTAACGGAGAACCGGCTAAACGCTGATGGTGGCATTGAGGTATTTCCGTTTTTCATGTATGGCGCTCTTTAGCATTGTTTCCACTTCCATAAGCATAGGGTATTTATTCTTTCCTGATCTGATGGAACATAAATTATTTGACGATTCAAAATTGTAGATGTGGTTACTTGAGTGTCTCTTGTGCCTTTTTTTTTGTTGGAATTAATTTTTCTCTTTTTTGGGAAGGGAAAACTATATGCATATAATTGGTTAAAACTCAAATATGCTGTGCTGTTGCATTAGGATGATAAATGCTTTCATCTAAGATATAAATTTATGTTAGAAAGAACTCGAGCAAAGTTTCCTTCTCCAACCGAGCGTCCCACGCATAACTGCGAACTGGAGATTGGCACAAAATACTTGAGCAAGCGTCACAGGCCATTCAGGGGACCTAATCCAAATGGCCTTTCTGATGGTCACTGTGGTTCCCCTAAACATTCATCTCTTCGGAGCACGCATTGTCTATAGGAATTTTTGAAATCACTTCGAATTTGAGTTAAACCCTCACAACATCAGTTCCTAGTCGGTTGCATCTAGACTGGTTCATCAAACTGCTACAGTACTAGATTTGGTTCTTTTTTTGGCTAACTGGTTAGTTTTACTAACTGATCCGGATCGATTTCATGGTTAAACAGGATAACTGACCGATTAAGCACAGATATTAAAACCCTGCCCCACACCGGCTGCACCTGATCCTCCTCTACCCATCCCTCGCCCATTATTGCTCATTATCGAGGTCAACAATATCATGCTAATGTCGTCTTCTCCAGTCCATGGATTGTCCTTAGCAGCTCAGCATCCTGCATTTTGACGCGACAACCAGCTAGAGATGTAGCTGCTCATGCTCATCCCACCCACCTGGCTCTCGCAGGTGTACGGCTCATCGAGTGGAGAGCATCTGGTTTTTACTTAGACGCCAAAATCATGTACACATGTTGTTAGTACTCATTATCTCTAAAAAAAACATGTTGGTAGTTAAAGAGAAAAAAAAAACAAACTCTTGGTGAACATCCTCTGGTTTTGTGGGGAAAAAATCATCCAAAGTCCAATTGATTTTTCTTTTCTTATGCACAAGAAATGAACCTCTTTGATCTGTCATTACAATTTGTCCACGTCCATCATGGATTCGATAAATCGAACACGAATTTTGCAATCCTGCAGAACGAAAATATTTCTGCTCGTCCTCGCAAAAAAAAAAAAGAAAAGAAAAAGAAAATATTTCTGCTCGAATGGAGGCAGGGCAGAGAAGCGTTAACTTTGCAGGTCGCTGTCGTGCCAACAAGGAATGCAGTTGGAGGTTGTAGAGGGGGTGGGGTTGCATTCAACACCGCCATTGATGCTGCTTGCCTGCGTAGAGCATCAATCATCCAAGCACAGGGACCATTTGCCATGGCGAAGCCTGGCTGGCCATTTATGTGTGAAGCCGGTGCCCTACGGTCCTGGCCTCCATCAGCGGCCGGCTTCAATGCTCTACCTGCACATCCTTTTGACTTTCTACGATGGTTATTATTTACTAATTGTATATTTATATAATACTACTACACAATCAAAACTTCCCCATGGAAATTTCAACCGAACAGGCAAAATTCTTCAGTAAAAATACATCGCCTACGATTCGGTTCAGTGTGTGAGAAAGTGGTTCACGAACAATTGGTGGTTGATGATTACTGGACTCAAGCGGCATATTATTAGAATTTCAAAGTCGAAATTTAAGGATTTTGGAGACTTTCAGTGAATAAATTAGTTAGCTGTTTCAAACTTTAAACAGGAACATAAATGATTGCAATATGATAACCACTCAATTACTTGTCTATAATTATCTGAAAAGACCTTCCAAACAAACTTTGGTGTTGTGAATAATGTATACCCCGATTGGTCAATCACTCGGATATGACGGGTATAAAGACCAGGGCCAGAACATCACAATGGAGATAATGACCATAAAGACAACTACTCGGATCATTACTTGGAGTAGTAGCAGGTTAGAATTAGAGATAAATGTTAAAGATAGAATCTATTGTATCCGATCCCTACCCCTTGGATATACCAGGGGGTAGGGGGCTTCAGACGGATCATCAAAACTCGCATTGGAAAAACCTAGCCCTAGTGCAAAACATCATCAATACAACACACCACAAACAGGACGTAGGGTTGTTATTTTCAGGGAGCCCCGAACCCGTATAAACCCTATGTCTTGTGTCCATCGACTTCTAGAGCTTATACATATAGTTAGATCTACTATCGAGAATATACCTCGATAGTTGGCACGCCAGGAAGGGGCCGTGTTGAGTTCATCTCATTGAAATCGATGGTTTCCTCGACGTCAAGTTCTAGTCGGGAGATCACATCTAGTTCGGTGCATTTAGCTTCATCGCTAGTCAGAGTGGGAGCCTTGTGAAGCAAGATTCTGCATATTCTTTGGCGCTTGCTGTAGCCCTAGCAGATCTAGGCGTAGATGGAGTTTTGCCAGTCAACCATACGACGGGCTCGTCGAATCGGCTTGCACTCGGGCTCCACAACTTGGGGGCTGAGATCCAGGCCCTACAAGATGAGATCCACTCGGTTCTCCCGGACACCATCTTAGAGTTGCCCACAATTACTCGGTCATCTCACTTGGATGTTTCGTACGCAGCACTAACATGCCTCCCGACTCTTTACCTAGACAAGTCGGATGATGATCTTGAATTTTTTTCAAGCATCACGACCGGTGGCCACAATCGATGCCGATCATGAGTCAGTCTTGGAACTGATGGATGATCCAAGTGATTCTAACAACTATGGCTCGGATGGCTACTTCGAAGTCTTCACAGTAAGTCATGCGGCAGGCACTAACAGCACCTGGAGGATCCGTGACACGAGGAGCCTTGCCCGCTCCAGGGACGGCCCCATTAGTGACCCAGGAGATGGAGCCATGACCTCCATCTCGGAGGCCGACTTAGTAGATCATACCCTCGAACACGACCGACCACACAATTGGCAGAATAGATCGAGGATCATGTAGCGACTCGACATGGGAGATCTCTCCTTACAGATCGATGGTGAACAAGTCTATACAACCCCGCAGCAAAACATTATGGCTTCATCAACCCTGTTGCAGACTCTGGGCCATTTGATAGGAGAAAACCCGGGGGTTGGCCCAATCTTCACGACAGTAGGTATGATGAAGGATAATTTGCTGAAATCTAGCGGGGATAACTAGCTTTATACCTGACAAAGGTTGGGGATGTGGCCAAGTGATGTGAGAGAGGCATCGAATCCTTGGACTCGACTTGATCTCACAAACTTAGGAGCACAATCCAGGTGGCTTTAGACCTAACCAATGTTGTTTGCGACCAAGCAATGGGGAGAGAGGCACCAAAACCTTGAAGGACTTTGACTCGATCTCTGAACAAACATAGAACCACAAACCAGAACTAATCCACACAAAATGGCGTAGCCGAACTGGCAACAGTAGAGCATGAACTAGGAGGCTCTAGAGAAGCCTTTGCATATACCGGCAAAACGGTCTCTCACAAGTCTATGTAGAACAAGCAAGAAATTTTGGGTAAGTCACTCAACTCTTGGCTGGAACACCATGTGGTGGTTTTCTTAATTCATAATAGTCTAAGTTTGGCTTAGATACAGTAGGTATTTATACTAGAACACCCCTCCTTGCTAGGTGTGGATGAGAACTAACTTATTCATGCAATAAAGAAGCTGAAAGGTGTGCAAACTGCCAATCTCGAGAGGTCTTGCGTGGCCTTCAACCTTCCTGACAGTCTTCAGTAAAATGGTCATTACTCCTTAATGGGAAGTCGAAATGACGAGTCATTTATTGGAAGTGAAAGTAGACTTCAATATCTTTCCATGCATGTGTATCATGAATGGTGAAACTGAAATATTTCACGCTTGTGGGATCTGGAAGTTGGGGCTTGTGTCAGTAGAGTGGGTGTTGTTTCAGCTTTGGTGTAACCCATCTCTTTGTTGGTGTAACACATCTCCTCCAATCCAGTAGTATGTCCTTCATGTGTCAACCTTAACAAGACAAATGTAGACCATTTAGGTAGTATAAAATTCTAATTTATATTTGATGCAAATTCAGTAAGGAGATAGTTCACCTCTTGTTGCAGTTTCTTTGCACGACTTCGTGTAATCGGTCCTTGCAATGGTGCAACCGATTCTTCTCTTGGTCCAGCAGATCCGTAGCTTAGACCATCGTTTAGACATACTCTTCCATTGTTTACATTAGTGGTTGCATGACCAAGCTCTTGGTTTATGTTACTTTGCTCAATGTTTGCAAGTGTGGTTGGGATGTCCTCATCATCCTCCCCCTCTTGAAAAGGAGTTGTCCTCAACTCTATACCTTGTGAGGGTGTGTAAACCATTGCTGTTGTGATGTGCACATCATCCTTCCCCTCTTGAAAAGGAGTCGACCTCGACTCTTTGTGGAGTGTAGTTTGTTTCTTTCATGTTCTTATAGTAATGCCTTTAGCTCTCCCTTCTCTTGTAAGGGATATGCATTTCCATGGTCTTTTATCCTCAGAAATTGCTATCTTGAACCTATAATCATATAGACCAAGTAAAAGTTTTGCCTTATATAAACAATATCTGAAAATGTTAAGCATAGCATTCACCTTTGGTTGATTCTTGAAGTGAAAAGTACGTCTGGATGTCCATGTGTGGTGTGCATTATCCTCCCATGATTGAAAACACATCATCAAATTGTGTCCACCTGAAAATATTCTACACAAAGGAAAACCAAAGTTGTTCATGTAGTATATGTCAATTATTTTCCTTTGCGAACCTAAACAAATAATTTAGTAGTTGAAAGAACAAAAATTTCTTTGAGACCACACAACTGATTAGAAATATTAAACTTCATTTTTGCAATGTCAAAAACTTCAAAATTTGCATTGAGGACAAACATCTCATTCTCCCTTGTTTTTGAACTGAAACTCTTGTTCAACCAATCAAGTATGCTGCAATAAAAATAATTATTTTGCAAATTCATAAACAATAGTTCAAACAACCAATCTGCAGTATGAATCTGTCCACTGCATGAAACACATGATTTTGCTTCTCACAAAGTTCCAGCAAGAGAAATTTCATCAAATATTTGAGTCAGCTCATGTTGGGAAAAGCATTGCTCAAAAGATTTGTCACTAAACATAGCAATATGCTCACAGCAAATACAAAGTGCATAAACATGGAAATTATTGCCAACATGATCTGCAACCAAATGGAATGTAAACTTGCAGTTGTATGCACCACCCATGCACATCATGGAATTTATCTCTGAAATCTTATCTAGCATTTCATAGAGCTGAAAAATCCTACCAAGCATGACGTAGTACAAACATTCATTATGGGGTATTTCACTAAGCAATTCAGCATGTGTAATGAGCTTCACATGATCAAATTTATTTGCACCAAAGTTTTCACAAGAGTAAGCATCAGTAGTCTCAAATTGAAAACATTGATATTCAGCTACCATAGTTAAATCATAAAAATATTCAACAAGCTTGTCATCAAAACGAGAACAACTCATAGTACTTTCTAGCTGGTCCTTTGATTGAACGATTATCATGGGAAGCACATCTAAATTCTTACCACCGTCCTTGTCAAGTTCGAAGGTGAAACATTCATATAATCCTTCATTATCCTCCCCCACTTGAAGAAGAGTCGCCCTCGACTCCATATGTTTTGGAAGAGGTTCGTTATCACAAACCTACATGATCTGAGGTACAACATTCGAGATGGTAACAAAAGAGTTAGTCTCAGAAAAATCCTCACATGACATGGTGTCATCCACTCTTTTTTTGTGTGTTGTATCTCTCCTACTCTCAATGTAGCACTTATCCTCACATTTAGTGGAATCACACAACTCACTTTTACTTTCACTCTCACTCAATATGGATATGTGGTGCTCAATCTCACTTGAGTTTTGTGGCCGTCCATGTGGATGTGCTACAAAACTCAAGGAAAATTACAAGCCTATGTCGACCTAGTATATTTGGTTACCCCCAACTGTGGAAGGAAGATAAAGACATTGAGGGTGAAGATAAAGAGGACTTCCAGGACCCAGAACGAGAGGTGAATTACATCTACGATAGTTCTTAGGCCTATGAATCCAAGCGCCAGCAGAAGGTTCTCCACCGGGAAGTGCACTCGGTAGCACCAACCTTACCACAATACCTAAAGTGGTCCAAGGTCCAGATAACATTTGATCGGTATGACCACGCGAACCACATCCCTCAACCTGGAAAGTATCCCCCGGTCCCCTCTCCCACCGTCAACTGGTTGCGACTCAATTGTGTACTGGTCAACAGCGACAGTTGTCTAGACATCTTGTTTGTGAATACATTCAAGGAACTTGAGATTCCGATGGTTGATATTAAGCTGAGTCCTTCACCCTTCTACATAGTTATACCCGGTAGATAGTAATTGTTGCTCGGTCAGGTCACTCTGCCTATAACCTTTAGAACTTAGGAGAATTACGAGACATAGTGTATCACCTTTGAAGTCATTGATCTCGACTTGGCCTACCATGCTATAATTGGGCGACCGGCCATAGCAAAGTTCATGGCAATCCTACACTACCCGTACATGATGTTGAAAATGTCAAGAACAAGCAGAGTCATCTCACTTCGATCTGATGCAAAGACATCTTATAATTGCCACATTCAGAGTTGCGAATTGGCGGAGAAGAAAGCCATGCCATCAGAGGTCGCTGATCTAAAGTTGGCAATACTAGAGACGGACGAGGCCCCCATCGACACCCCCAAGAAGTTGTCAAAGGTAGTAATTTAGTTGGGAACATCGCAGACTATGAAGATCCAGCTAGATGATAGTGATGTATCAAAAACTGCCAATATTGGGTCAATTTAGATAGCAAATAGGAAAGCACACTCAACGTCTTCCTTAGAGCTAATAAAAATATTTTTGCATGGAAACCTTCTGATATGTCGGGTGTTCCAAGGGAAAAGGCTGAGCATGAATTACACGTACGACCAACTGCTAGACCTGTCAAGTAGCGACTTCGCTAATTTTTGCAGGATCAAAAAGACATGATTAGAAAAAGAAATCAGCTGATTATTGGCAATCGAGTTCATCAAGGAAGTCTTCCAACCTAACTAGTTAGCAAATCCGGTCTTGATAAGGAAAAGAACAAAGAGTGGTGGATGTGCGTTGATTACACTGACCTCAATAAGTCGTATCACCAGCACCCTTTTGCATCACCCTGCATTGATCAGTGGTCGATACGATGGTTGGTTGCACACTCTTGTGCTTCTTAGATGCCTATTAAGGGTATCATCAGATCCCCTAAAAGAATCCAACCAGATAAAGACCTCGTTCATCACACCTTTTGGGGCATTTTATTACAACACTATGCCTTTCAGAATGAAAAATGCGAGAGCAACATATCAATGCACGGGACAATGCTGTCTGGGTTAGCAAATCAGTTAGAGTGTCGAGGCATACATGGATGACATTTGTGGCATCCCTTCCCGGAGGATCGAGGTCCCGAAGGTGCTGATAGCGCAGACACTTGATAATACAACATTTGTCCACATTTAAGTTGAATATTACATGGATACGATGGTTCAGAGTGCAGCGGAATATTACAAGTTCATGAATGTTTTGAAAACGGTGAAAGCAATAATGTTAAGAACTATGAGCTTGACGATAAAGCATAGTAATGGTTCATGCCCGGAGAACCATCACTCTAGCAATACACAACATCACTGCAGCGACAAGTCGGACTCCCAGTGGGCTTCAGGAACTTGCATGTCCCAGGGCAGCACATCTACAGGTAACTCTAAATCTTCATTACCTGAAAAACAACAGTGGCACAAAGCCTGAGTACTAATTACTCAGTAAGACTTACCCGTCGAACACTAGACATGCACAGGCTCTAATAGGAGGATTGTTTGAAAGGACTCGCGCTAAGCGACCAATTAGTTCTATCAAGTTTTAATTGCCAATTTAATGGGTTGAACTGAAATATAACTTTAGTAGCAACAAAATATAATAGAATAATACATAAAGTAAGTACAACAGAAGAGTAGCAATAATCATAATCAAAAATGGACATCATAATCACTTCCCAAGTATAAAGTGCAACTATGTGATTGGCGCGGTGACCAAGTGGTACTCATTACTACGAGGGACAACAATTGCAATCGATTTACACCAGCTAGGGAAAACCCGAGATGCATGACACATACGCACCAATTAAGGTTGTATATGGCAACCTTTCGCAAGAAAAGCACCTACAGCTCAGCCCGGGTGTGGTGACGTCGAGTGGGCATGCCGTTCTGCCAACAGTACTTCATGGTCTGAACCACCCACTCCAGCAGCAGGAGGGTCAATGACCAACGCACCTTAACCGTCCTTAATGCTAGTAAACTTTAATGCTACATCGGTTTACTAGTGCCCATAGGCTATCATTCTTTCGGTACTGTTCAATACTTGATCAAGGAAGCCGACCACGGACGGGTCCTAGGTTTGACAAGGCAGGGCTACCACAGTCAACACCCATGTGTTGCTGCAAACCTACACATGCTTAATCCCTGCCCGGTCATAATATCAAATAACTTATTTTTATTAGTTCCTGTTCCAGTGGTCAAGTTCATTCCTTAATAATAATGATATTTAATGAGACTAGCAATTACTAAGCATAGCATAACAGTACCGATTCTACCAAGTTCTAAGACAGTAACATAGGTCATTTTGGGTATTACACAAATGGGTTTCAATCAACTCCTATGACCTAATGCAACAATAAGTATAGACACTAGTAAGATAAAGTAGCAAAATTTTGTAAAAAGGCGAATGTAAACTGGGGCTTGCCTAGATCAACACTAGTGTTAGCAAGTTCTACTTCCTGTTCTTGAGGGTCAACGTCCTTCTGAAAATCCTCTTCTGGCTCCTGGTTGTCGTTGCCTATATGATAGAATTGTATTAACGGCATTATCGAAATATCGTTGATTGCAATGATATGATGCATGCAAGCACCTTGTGTTTAATGTCAATTAACATTATTATTATGTTCTCGAAGCCATATGCTTCAGAGAAGTTGGGTCATTAATTAAGAGTTTAGGTATATATATTCTTTTATGCATTTAAACAAAGTAAAAGAGTGATATGAGCAATTAAATTAATTACTTAAGTAAATTTATGTTTCTAGACATGTGTGATTTACTGTGTACAGAGACTTATATGAGTGATTTTTAGGCCAAGTGGCATGGGCAGATAATTTACAGGATAATTACTAGAATTAATTTAAGCCAACACCCTAAATAAATTCCAAAGCCTAAAATAATTCGTATTTTTACCAACCAAAATTTAGGGTGGTAGACGTTCATGTGTTTACTTAGCATGCCAAAAATCAGGATTTAATCCATTCCTAGAATGTCAAGTGAATTAATTGGTGTCTGAACAATTAAATGAATCAATAAAATTATATGAACAGAGACATTGATTTGACATTTTACTAAATTAGAGTACCTTAGTGTGAATCTAAAAAAATTTGTTTGAGCAAAAATGGGTTTGAAATCGATTTACTATGAGTTTTAAAAGTTTTTAGTATTTTCTGGTAATTTTTGGACATTTTCTAGTTTAAGGGATTGCCACGTCGGAGCCACGTGGGTGCCAGGTCAGAGCCACGTAGAAGCCAACTCAGCTGCCAGTAGGATGCCAATCAGCGCCACCGGAAGGGGCAGAGCCGGCCGGAGGGCTCGCCGGTGGGCGCTACGCGAGGAGGAAGCTCGCCGTGGGAGCAATGAAACGATGTGCGCACCGAGGCGGAGGGAATGGAGGGGTTCGTGAGGTGGGGTTCTCACCGAAAGACCATCAGCGGCATGAGGCGGTGGAGGGAAGGTCTTCGGCGACATCGTGACGATGGCTCGGAGCAGGAAATCGGGCTTCGCTTTCTCGTAGAGCTTCGGGGAGACGTGGAGAAGGGCGGCATCAAGTCGAAGTTGGTCGAGGATGGCCGGAGGTATGAGCTCGTTGGCGAGGAGGGGAGGGATGAGGCTTACCAGACACGTGGGTTTGGGGTTCTGCTCGGCTCGGGTTTGGTCGAGCGAGCGGCATGGGAATGCAGAGGGGATGTGCGCACGTGGGTTTGGGGTTCTGCTCGGCTCGGGAGGCAGGGAAGAGGAAGCTCAGCTCAAGCTTTCGCTCGGTGATGGTGGAGTGTAAGGAGAAAATGAGCGGGAGAGGAAGAGGGCAGAGGGAATGGGAGAAATGAGAGAGAGTTTGCTCCTGGGGGTGCTTTGAGTTGCGCAGAGGGAAGAGGAGTAAGTGGGGGGGAGCGGGAGTGGGAGAAACAACGAGAATTGAAGTCTGGCTAGTCAGCCATGGCGATGGCGTGGAGGGAGGGGGAAGAGGCTGTTGGGCAATCTTGCGGCTGAGGCAGAGGGGATGGGACAACTGAGGAGGGTCAGCGGCACTGTTCACGCGCGGAGTCCCGAGGCGGGGAGGGTGCAGGCGGTGGCGTGCGTGCCGGAGGAGAGCCGCTGCGCCGGAGAGCTCTACGCCAATGGAGGGAGTGGGAAAAAGATTTTGCACTGCGCCCCCTAAACTTTCTGATCTCTTGCAAAAAGGTCCCTGGTCAATGGTATTTCCAATTAAAGTAGCTAGGGACCTCCAATTTATTTGGGATTTTGCACATAGGTCCTGGAGATATTTGTGGTGCTCTGGTGGGACCCAATTGGTAAGAATTGTCCTGGAGATTTTTGTATTTAAATTCAATTTTGAAATGTTCCTAGACTTTAATTAATTATTTGGGGTATTTCCACAATTGGTAAAATGCTCATTAAATTCATAAAATTCTAATTTAATATTACTAACATGATTATGAATTTAGTTGATATATGTTTTATAATAAAATTTTAGTTGGCTCACTATTTGGTTTGCTGGGTTTTTAATTGCCTCGGATTAAATTAAATAATTGGGGTGAGGCTTCATCATTTCATGCTATATTGATCATGATTTGTGCTCTTCATGTTTGTTAATTAGAAGTGAGACACTTGGGGTGCCACAACATTGTTGTCAAGAGTCAGCTAGGTGATGAACTAATCCCACACCTCACCAAGACGTTTGACAACCTTCGTCAATACGGGATGAAGCTTAACCTAGAAAAATGTACCTTTGGCGTGCTTTTGGGAAAGCTCCTTGGATTCTTCGTGTCCAACAGAGGAATTGAGGCGAAGCCAGTAAAATTTAGTACTATATTAAAATGGGGACATCCAGAAGCTAACTGGATGCATGGTGGCATTGAGCAGATTCATATCCTGACTGGGGGTCCAAGGATTGGCATTCTTCTGGTTATTGAAAAAATAGGACTCCTTTATCTAGACAGTAGAAACTCAACAAGCATTAGATGAATTCAAAGCCTACATAGGGGGACCACTAGTGTTGGCTCCTCTAGAGCCCTAGGAAATTTTGTAGTTGTACTTTTCCACAACAACACATGTCATCAATAAGGTTTTGGTCATCGACCGACCTGAAGATGGCAAGGCTGGAAAGGTTCAACGACCAGTCTACTTCGTCAGCGAGGTCCTCTCAGAATCAAAGGTGCAATACTTTAAAGTTCAGAAATTGATATACGCTCTGTTGATGACCTAACGAAAGTTAAAGCATTATTTCCAAGCTCACCCTATCAAGGTGCATACCTCCTTTGGACTAGGCAAATTGCTGCACAACCACGAGGCCACTGGAAAAATTGCCAAGTGGGCTATAGAACTCAGGGCATACAACATCTTCTTCAAACTAAGAGATGCCATTAAGGGGTAAGCATTACCAGCCTTCATCGCCGAGTGGACCTAAGTGGAGATGCCCCCTACTCGGCAGGAATTGAGCTATTGGACTATGTTCTTTCGTGGTAGTAAAGTGGACTTTGTCCTTTTTTTATTATAAAACTTACCAATAAGCCGATACAATCAGCCGAGTAGACTTACTTCATTTATTACACTTATCAACCGTCGGCTGGTTTTCACTCATTCTGACTATCAACTTTTCATCGGCCTGTGTGGAGCCGATGACCCAGGGAATTTGACTGTTTGTTCTGGAGTGAAGCAAATCTCTCAGATCACGCATGTACGATATTTGAGTCAACAACTAGCTGTGACCATTACCGGAATTCATACCGTATTCATATTACAATACAACTCAAAGTACATATTGCTACTTTGGCAAAGGATTCAACTCAATCTGCTCGACAAGAATTTTTGCAGTATCCTGAGCCTCTACTACTAAGGCAGAACAATCATTGTCTGAGAGGTCTCCTTGGAATCCCTCAACGATGAGCTTCAAATTTGTATATTTGATATGCAACTTGGCGATGGCAAGTACTTGTGACCCCGCTAACCGCTAACTTGGCAGTATGACAGGAATGTTCATAGACCCTGTCCGGAACGTCTTGCAGCCGAGTTCTGAGACCTCGACAAAGGTGGCTTCTCTTCAGGCATAATATATTATTATGCAGCTTTTTCTGCATCCTTCTGCAACACTCCAAGAGACCAATAGAGACTTTTATCACCTTCTATAAATTTATTTTGCAAAAGTTCATACGCTTTCATGAAATATCATATATTTCATTTTACGCTCTAAACGACATGCATGCAGAGTGGTCAAATATTTTACCTCTAACACGTTTCTCTAATTCTTCCTTTTCTGCCACTAGATTTTCATTCTTAGCTTTATTCTCATCTTTGAGAGTTTTTATTTTGTCAAACGATCCCTTGATGGTTTTTCAACTCATATACTCGGTGACTTTTTGTCTCTTAACTAATTCGGCCATAGACTTTTCATGCTCTTGTTTCTGCTCGTCCAGATTTCTTTGTAACTCTACATTGTGTAGCACAATTTATTAGTCAAGCACAAACTTGCTGACTGGTTACATAAAAACAGAATGCATTACCTTCTGCCTTTTTCTGCCACTCGGCTATATCAGCATCTAGAGTTTTATAAAAGGCTTTTGCCTTCTCAAACTTTTCTTTAATATTTTTTGCATTTGAAAGCTGCCTCTTTAACTCTTCATTCGTCTCTTGTAAAGCATCTACCAAACTGGTAGTAATAGAGCCGAGCTGGCTTCTTTTTTTGTTTTTAGTCGACAATTCCTTGTTCAGCTCTGCATATTATAATGATATGAACTTATGGGTCATATTTATTGAATGATAATATTGAAGGACATACCTGTAAACTTGTCCTTTGTTCATCCATCTGGGACTCTCTGGTCTGCAACTCCAACACCAATCAGCCGACTTCCAGTCGCTCACGAGCCAGTTGGTTTTCAGCATCTGTGGCCAGGCTATACTTCTGACGGGCATATTGAAGGAGCTTGATCTTTTTCTTCAGTATGTTTTTGCAGATGCTAGTATGGAAAAGGTATATCATAACATAACAGGAAAATTACAAGTCTATGTCAACCTGGGAAGGTATTTACTCACCAGCGCCGAGTCATATACCCCGCTCCTCAGAGAGTAGAATTTTTCCATCTCCTCATTCTCTTCTGTTTCATCTATGCCAGCTTGTGCATTGTTTCCAGTGGAATATATGGTCCTGATCCTGATATGATCAGGCTTCTCATTAACACAATGGTGGATCAGCTTCCAGAAAGGATTAACCTCCGGACCAAATGGTTCATCATAAATTGGCAATGGAACTGTTACCCTTACTAATGTAGGTTCTTCTTCTTCAAATTCTGTATGGGGGGCAGTATCTGTTAGGGAATGGGTAGGCTACGATAGCATATACCGTTCAATCAGGAAACCTTGTAAGGAGGGGATCATGGATCGTTACCACTAGACGCGCAGGCGGAGCGGAAGCGAATGTTGGAGCAGCTCGTCCAACGTAGTCACGCGTCGATTTAGAGGAAGTAGTGGATCATGTCAAGCATCTCCTCCTAGTCCAGCCGTTTGGCACCGCAGCAACAGCAGCGCCTCCTTGTGGTATCCACACGTACGGGGTTGGAACACCATGCACGGCATGCTAGCACCGGCAACATGGTTAGGGTTGTGGGCGAGAGAGAGAGGAGTGCGGCGGCTAGGGTTATGGACTGGTGGGTTCACGTACCCCTTGCCCCGCCTCTACTTATATAGACCCTTCTAATGGGCCTCGACAAGTTGGCCCATTAGTGGACTAATCCCACACGGATCAATATCCGTATGACCCTCACATACGGATCAAATCTGTAATGTCTCTTGGGCATCTCTCCAACAATTTCCCACTTGCACTAGAGACAATCACATAGGCAAGCGATGTTCCAACCCGTTAAGTGTGTGACCCGTTAGGTTCACATGTACACGACAATGATGTGAAAACGTCTTTTCAAATCATAAATCAATAGCGGCACCTAGCAGCACATACTGATTCTTATGTACACATAAAGATCATATCGGCTGAACCTTTGACATACGCATTCAGTGATCCCTTTGCCTCACGATATTAGTCAAGCTCAAGGCGAGATACGTGCCATCCCTGTAATAGCTCGACCATTCACTCGAACGTCTAGTGGATTTACCATGACTAACTCTTAGTCATCATGATTAACTTTTAATCATATTGGCATGGCCATGCACTTCCAAATCAATCTAACTCGAGGGGCCCAGAGATATCTCTCCTGTTATTAGGAGGGGAAAATTCCATCTTGACCGCTCACACCCCATGACATGTTTCATAACATACCCGAAAGCTACCTTTATGACTACCCAGTTACGGAGTAGCGTTTGGTAACCCCTAGGTGTGCTACTACGCATTCTGGAGATCAATGACGATCTCATGTCTAAGGATCCCGAAGGTACATCATTCAAGACAACGACTGATGGCACAAATATAACATCTTAGCAGAGTCTTTTAGTGGGTCAATCCAACACCATGTTCTCCAACATGTGTCCACATTATTGATTTCATATCTCCATATCAATGATCTGTGAAACTTGATCATCAACCAATACATGTGCTAGTCCATGAATCATTATTGTCCCACATAATGATAAGGAACTAGGGATCATTTAGGATAATATTATGAAAAACAATGAGTTTCACAAACAAGTCACATACTTGTTAATCAATGCAATAATTATTATCCATGGAACAGAATAACACTTTATTCAATCACACATAAACATAGATATTACAAAATCTCTCATACATTAATCATGCAGATATCTAATACCCATGGATCTCATATGTGCCTCATGCTTGGGCTGAGAGAGAGGCTTTGTCAACGGATCAGCGATGTTTAAATCCATGTGCACCTTGCATATCTTTACATCACCTCGAGCGACAATGTCCCGGATGAGGTGATAACGCCATAGTACGTGTTTGTTCTTTTGATGCGCTCTAGGCTCCTTGGCTTGCGCAATGGCACCACTATTATCACAATAGAGATCCACTGGACTGGACGCACTAGGAACCACACCCAACTCAGAAACAAATTTTCTGATCCAAACAGCTTCCTTTGCAGCTTCTGAAGCGGCAAGGTACTCAGCCTCCGTTGTTGAATCAGCAACCGTATCTTGCTTGGAACTCTTCCAGCTCACCGCGCCTCCATTGAGGCAAAACACATATCCAGATTGCGATCTCGAATCGTCTTTGTCGGTTTGGAAGCTAGCATCAGTGTAACCATTTACAACGAGATCTTCCTCACCTTCATAGACTAGGAACATACCCATAGTTCTTCTCAAGTACTTTAGGATATTCTTACTAGCCACCCAGTGAGCTTCTCCTGGGTTTGATTGGAACCTGCTTGCAGCGCTTAGAGCGAAAGCTACATCTGGGCGCGTACATATCATGGCATACATGATGGATCTGATAACCGAAGCATATGAGATTGCTCTCATCTTCTCTATCTCATCAGGTGTCGAAGGACACTGAGTCTTGCTAAGAGTAATGCCATGCGACATGGGCTAGAAACCTTTCTTGGAATCTTGCACATTGAACCATTTCAATACCTTGTCGATGTACGTGTCTCAGCAAAATCCAATTAGCCTTTTTGATCTATCTCTATAGATCTTAATGCCCAAAATGTAAGCTGCCTCTCCTAAGTCCTTCATAGAGAAACTCTTTCTCAAAGAAGTCTTAATAGCTTCAAGCAATGGAATATTATTATCGATCAGCAATATGTCATCCACATAAAGGACCAGAAAGACAAGCGCGCTCCCACTAGCCTTTTTGTAAACACAAGGCTCTTCTTCGTTTTTCATGAAGCCAAACCCTTCGACTACCTCATCAAAACGAAGATTCCAACTCCGAGATGCTTGCTTTAGTCCATAAATGGACTTTTGAAGCTTGCATATCTTCCTAGCATTTTGTGGATCGACAAAACCTTCAGGTTGTGTCATGTACACATCCTCACGTAGGTTTCCATTAAGGAAAGCTATTTTGACACCTATTTTCCATATCTCATAATCATAAAATGTGACAATTGCTAGAAGGATCCGTATAGACTTTAGCATAGCGACGGGCGAGAAGGTCTCACCATAATCAACCCCTTGAATTTGATTAAAACCTTTCGCCACCATTCGTGCCTTATAGATGTGAACATTTCCACCCATGTCTATCTTTTTCTTAAAAACCCATTTACACTCAATGGTGTTTACACCATCAGGCGGATCTATCAAGTTCCAAATTTGATTTCCTCTCATGGATTCTAATTCGGATCTTATGGCTCTAAGCCATTTCTCAGAGTCCGATCCCATTATTGCTTCACTGTAAGTCTTAGGCTCATCATTGTCGCGGTATCCACACGTGCGGGGTTGGAACACCGTGCGCGGCGTGCTAGCACCGGCAGCATGGTTAGGGTTGTGGGTGAGAGAGAGAGGAGCGCGGTGGCTAGGGTTATGGACTGGTGGGTTCGCGTACCCCTTGCCCCGCCTCCACTTATATAGACCCTTCTAATGGGCCACGACAAGTTAGCCCATTAGTGGACTAATCCCACATGGATCAATATCTGTATGACCCTCACATACGGATCAAATCCGTAATGTCTCTTGGGCATCTCTCCAATAGTATCCTCCTGAGGTTGTTGACTTGAATGGACTCTTGATGTTGGGACCTCGCTAGCACCTTGTTTTGTAGAATGCCGTGTTTTGTTAGGTATGTCGTTTTTTCTCAGAGCATTCTTCCTTGCATACTCTTTGGTTGATGCTTCGGTAATACTCGGCTTTTTGGGTAGTTTCTTCATTGGCTTTCCTCCCACCCAAGTCTTGTGACTAATTTGCGTCGATAGACCCACCTTGCGCCCTACAACAACACATATATTTCATTCATGATGATCACGGATCAACAAGAAGCTTTAATGACATCAGGCTTACCTAGAAGCTCGTTTAAACTTTAGGCCTTTCACTTTTGTGGCTGTTGACACTTCTTAACGTCGCACCGGAAATATTACTATCCCCGGCAATGCTTGTTGGTATTTCTTACGATCACAGATAAATCCGCAAGCGCACGGATACCAATGTAGCACTTCACCTAGGAGTATTCCAGGTTATCGAATCACAGGGAATGTGTGTGTATCGATCCTGTAACAAATCCGTCTAAGGACAACAAGAATATGGGCGGGCAGGCCCATTTTTGGTGCCAACCCCCTCCGGGTCATGTTTTCACTTGTCCAAGTTATGCCGCGTGGATGCCTCCTTTACTTCTTCACTTTTTACCCTTCTTAGTCCGGGAATGGAAAACGGCCTCATGGTGGAGTGTTTTTCAGGGTCAGATGGGTCGGATGGTTCAGCCTGATGAGACTCTATTTTAACCCACCGGGTGGCTGATTTCAGCCTGATATGACCCTGTCGGCTGAGTTCTGATTTCAGCCATCACGACCCTGCCGGGCCCTAATTTCAGCCTCATACGACCCTGTTGGCCGACTGTTTTACGGCAGTATCGGCCAACGGGGCATTTCTTCATGTTTTTGCATATTTTGGCTCTTTTATACCTGCAAACACATGCCTTACCAAAACTCATGGAAATGGTTAATAATAAACTGCTATCACTATTTTGTTTATTCCTTTTATGTTGTTTATGCAAGGATTTGACAGTCAGATTTGGCATTTAAGGATCGTCAACAACACCCCCACACTTAGTCTTTGCTCGTCCTCGAGTAAAGGAATACAGACGAAGGTGAATCATAACTTCAATTGGTATGATGGTAGCATGCAAATTATTCCAAGTCATACCTATACCTATGAACTTTTAAAGTGTCTATCGTGTTACCTTGAGTGGTTGAAGGATGGAATGGTCCTGACTCTAATCATCTTCACTCATTCTGCTAGGTAGCTTGGGTTTTTGAAAAGATTTTCAAAACAAATCATAGTTGTACCCCTCAAATGATTCTCTCAAATCGCTCGATGTGTATAGTTCCTCACCAGGACATTGCCTCTTTTCATCCTACTTCAAAATATGGCTTTATGTGGAGCTCAAAATATGCCTCTTTTCATCCTACTTCAAAAAGGGAGGCATACTTGTGTCTCATATATTACTAAGTCAAAAACTGGATCCATGGAGAATAATTCATGAACTTTTGATCAAACATATGCACATGTGGATATGTGGATGGAAAATGACTGAATGTGAATACTCCCTTTTCTTTTAAGATGCTCCCTCCCTTCTATTGGATAGGTGTTTTAGAACATGGGCTAATTCTTTCTCTTTTTTTCACTTTTTTTTTGAATCATGAATAGCCCGTGTCACTTTTACAAGGATATTTGGAGAGGGAGTCTATCAGAATATGATGGAGTACTTTATTTAATGGATGGATGATGACATGGAAGTGCTATCTTCCAGTGTAGAAGAAATAGCACATGGATGATGGATATGGTGGTGCTAACTTCCAGTTAAGAAGTATTAGCAAAGTGGTGTGCACAAAATCTTGATCAAAAAGTCATAAATAGTAACTCACAAGGGTCACAACAATTTGACAAAAGTTCAATGAAACAGCAAGTAGCATATGCATAAGATTTTCAATGAGTTCATCATATGGCTTTGGTAGGAAGATATAATCATTGAGGAGTCAAGCTATTGATTTTAATTTTTTTTTTGTAAGAAAAATTCCCAAGCACATCAAGCATAAGAGAAAGACTCATTTCGTCAAACCATATCTCATGCATCAACTACCTAGGTGACATGCTTTCCTAAAGATGTAGTTCATAAGCAACAAGTCTATGAGCTAGGAATAAGGAGCATGCAAGCCAATTAAATAGAAGCATGAAAGAACAGGAGGGTTCATAAGATTTTATTTTAGTTTTCAAGTTAAAACTATTGATTGATTCAGGATAAATTTGATTTAACTTGGAACTAGGAAGAAAGGGATAGAGTGTGCAAACCGTTGCTATGGAAGATGTGGAAGCTTAGGAGCACCATGTTTGCATCGACTGTCCTTGTAGGTTGGTCGATGTCGCTTGGAGCCCGGTCACCTCGACCTTTGACATGTTTGCTTAAGCGATGATGTGCATTGTGTCGATGGGAGGCCTTGTGTTGTTTGTGTGTTGAAAATCATGGAGACATCCCCCACACTTGATCTTGTATCTGGCTTCTTTATTTGTAGAAAAAAACAAAAACAAAAAAGGGTGAAAAGCAAAAAGGGACTCTACCGGCTCTAAGGGCTTGATAGAGTCACAACTTTATTTATTATTATTATTATTTTCTTATCTAGGCGCACTATAAGATTGAAAAGAAATAAAAAGGAAAAATAAACTAAACCGCCTCTTAATATTTTTTTTAGCAAGGCATGAAAACAAGAACTAGCAACACCTCTAAACCGAGATAAAATTGGTAAGAATGGAACTTGCTATGAGATACTTATAGAACTCCCCCGCACTTGGATTTTTGTATCGTGAGATGCTAAAAATCAAGTTTGTAGTGTTGTAGCCTTCTAGAAGTGGGTCCTCTCGCCAAAAATACTATGGTGTTAAAGTTGATGCAGCTCCTATGTTGATAGGTACGGAATGACCATCGTTCTTTTTAATCTCAACCTGAAATGATTAGCGACCAAAAATATGCGAAAGCAAACATAACCTTAAAACATATTCTTGCTTTTATTTAGGCAAAAGGGAAATGATAATCTGGGCCATCTCTCGGCAGTGCTTTGTTTACGATCCAAAGCTTGACCATGGGGACTTCATATTGTAGCTATCATTGGCGATGTAGTTCCCAGTCCACCACCAATTATTGATGTGTCATTGAAGCTCTAGCTGCAAGGTTAGTGCCAAAGTGCAATCTACGAGATTTGCAATATTTATGGTAAACAAAAGCATCTACAACCATCCTAACAAATATTTTGCTAATTAGGCTCTTGAGGCGATTGTAGTTCTCGTAGGTGCACTTGGCACACAAGTTGATTGACTCTAGAGATTCATTAAATGAGCATGTATCATGTGTGGTTTCAAGAAAGAAGCTCTCACGCTCATCTATTGAATCTTCTCCTCCTGTTTCTTGAGTCAATGGCTCAATAGATCCAATGGCCCAAAGTTTCTCCTTCTCAAGAAATCCATCGATGATGGTCATGGATGGTTCTTGATCACCGTCGAGAAAAGAGTAGTGAGGGCTAGAGGAAAAAGGCTTAGGCAAGGAAGGCGACGGTTCGGTTTTAATGGTTTTTGGAGTTACTCCTGGATCGTCTCCATCTTGGGTGAAAAGCTTCACGTCCTTACAAGGAACCGGCTTCGGTGATGCAAGTTGGGAAATGAACATCACTTCCTCAAGCAGGAAATGCTCGAGATGAGGCCTCACCAACGGATTTTCTAAGCAAGAGGTCTTGGTGGCAAAAGCAATACTCCTAAGCTTTTTAGTAAGGCTCCCTTGTGATGCACCTAGTAGGTGGAGTTTTTCTAGTGGGTAGCCAAGGAGGAGTTCAAAATCGATGATAGGAAAGACATGGAAGTCTAGGTGAAGCTCAACTTTTCCTATCTCGATTGGTATAGACTTTGCGATCCCCCAACATGTGTAGGATATCCCCAAGGAATCCTTGAAGAGAGAATCGGTTGGTTCTAGAGGTATATCATCCACAAGTTGTAAAGCTATGTATTGGGGATGATATTAACTCCTACGGTGGGATCGTGAAGGGCCTCTATAGTATTTCCTCATATAAGATGAAGAATGGTTGTGGAAGATGAATGGATTTGGATAGCTTTAAAATAGTGTTTTTCTTCCTTCAACCGCTGCTTCTTCATGGGCTCCATTGGAGTTGCTTCTTGGAAAGGACCCGGAGGCAAAGCAAATACCATAGGCTTGTTTTGCCAAATGTAATTCGAGGTTTTTCTATGATCATCAAGTAAGTTTTCCTCGAATTCGACTAGCAACCCTGAAGGTAGAATTTCTTCTTCCTTCCGAGAGGTATCAACAACCAAATTTGGAGATGATAGAGCTTTGGGTTCGAATTTAGCTATTGAGGGACCCTCGTGGGTTGGATTTCCATCCTCTCGAGAATGAGGACAGACGGGAACTTGTGGGTTCTTTTTGGAACAATAATTCAAGGCATTCCCAAAGTCTTTAAAAAGACCTTCCTCGAATTCAAAAGAGAACTCTAGAGGTTGAATTTCTTCTTCCTCCAGTGTTCCAGGTTCGGGGGACGGCTCAAAAGTCAAATCTGGGGATAGGCAAGGTATTGGCTCGGATTTGGCTATTGAGGGGTCCATGCGGCTTGACGTAGCTTCCTCCTGGAGGGGCTCACTAAGGTCGGCTAAGAAGGATGAGTTTTCTAAGATCCGGTCTAGGATTTCTCTTCCTTCTGTTGCACTCTTCTGGACGAACGATCCTCCAGTGGTGCTGTTGAGGTATTGGGCAGATTCCTTGCTTAAACTTGAATAAAAGTGTTGAAGCAACATTTCATCGGGTATCGACAAGTCTGGGCCATGTTTCAGTAGCAAAGAGACCCTAGCCCAAGCTTCTCCAATGTATTTCTTTTCATTCTGGCGAAAGCTGAGGATTTCCATACGAAGGGAGACAATACGGGATGTAGGGAAGAAAGCGAGACAAAATTTATCTCGAAGGCCTTCCCAATCACCGTTTACACTCCCGATAGTACGAGTGTACCATTGTTTCGCCCTCTCCATGAGGGAGAAGGGAAACAATTTCCACTTTAATGTTTCATGTGTCATGCCGTCGATGAACAAACATGAACACAAATACTCAAATTCTCGCAAATGATGGTAAGGATTTTCAAAATCCAAACCAGAGAAGGATTGCTCCTGAACCATGGCTATAAAGCCAGGGCGGAGTTCATAGCCGAATGTGTGAATTGGGTCCGCAGACGGCGAGGGCTCAAGGAACTCGCATTTTGGAGCAGAAAAAGATAGGATGGTCGGTTGCTCCATGGTAGAAAAAAAGAAAAGAAATAAAAAGAAGAGAAAAAGGAAAAGATACAAGGACAAAGAAGGTTCGAAGATGATACAACAACCGTTCCCCGGCAACAGCGCCAGAAATGCTTGTTGACACTTCTTAACATCGCACCGGAAATATTACTATCCCCGGCAACGGCGCCAGAAATGCTTGTTGGTATTTCTTACGATCACAGATAAATCCGCAAGCGCATGGATATCGATGTAGCACTTCACCTAGGAGTATTCCAGGTTATCGAATCACAGGGAACATGTGTGTATCGATCCTCTAACTAATCCGTCCAAGGACAACAAGAATATGGTAGGCAAAGGGTAGAGAGGATTCCTAATGGTTAAGGATCCTATAATAAGATTGGTTTGGTCACTACTGCTTACTTCAAGCACCGACTTACCCCTGCATCCACAGGCGACTCTGGCCAACAGCTCTACGACGTACCCGAACGTGGGGGATTACTAAGACCGGATAGGGCTATCACCACCTACCGACTACCTCTACAAATCGTGGGGCACGTGGCAAACAAAGGTAACCTCTAGCCTAGACACCGCGTCTACGCTATCAATTACTATCCTAGTCTCGGATCCATGCTTATAGAAGACTAAGATACTCTAATTAAATAGAGCGATGATCCCGTAAGTAATAAAGAAAGAACTTACTTAAATAGGAAACTTAAATACCAAAGAGGAAACACGAACACTTACTTGAAAAGGAAAGCATCCGTCGAGGTACAAGCATGGGGAAGATCGTCGACAAGCCCGGCGATTCCCCGAACTCTCCCTCACTCTCTCCCTATTTTCTAAGCACTTTGGCAGTGCTAAAGCCTTTTGAAGTGGAGCTCTATACTCTTCTTCTTGTGTGTTGTCTTTTCTACCGAATTTCCCCTCTATTTATAGATGGTGAAGTGCTGGCGGGTATTTGTAGGTGAAGGAGGGTCGATGGGCAAAAGTTCCCCCGCCGGGCGGCGGGCCACGCCGGGCGGCCGGGCATGCCTGGCGGCATGCAGCGCCGGGTGGCAACCCAGGCCGGGCGGCCATTGGATGAGGTCGGTTTTCGACCGACTATCTTTGGACAACTCAGATTTGGTCCGGATGATGGTTGTTGAGTTGGTTTTCAACCGCCTTATCCACTTGGCGTCAGTAGGCATGATGGGCCGAGTGGGCTGGACACCCCGGGAGGAAATTCCTAGGTCGGGCGACGACCCATTTTTGGTGTCGACCCCCTCCGGGTCATGTTTTCACTTGTCCCACGTGGATGCCTCCTTTACTTCTTCACTTTTTACCCTTCTTAGTCCGGGGATGGAAAACGGCCTCATGGTGGAGTGTTTTTCAGGGTCAGTTGGGTCGGATGGTTCAGCCTGATGAGACTCTGTTTTAACCCATCGGGTGGCTGATTTCAACCTGATATGACCCTGTCGGCTGAGTTCTGATTTCAGCCATCACGACCCTACCGGGCCCTGATTTCAGCCTCATACGACCCTGTCGGCCGGCTGTTTTACAGCAGTATCGGCCGACGGGGCGTTTCTTCATATTTTTGCATATTTTGGCTCTTTTATACCTGCAAACACATGTCTCACCAAAACTCGTGAAAATGGTTAATAATAAACTGCTATCACTATTTTGTTTATTCCTTTTATGTTGTTTATGCAAGGATTTGACGGTCAGATTTGGCATTTAAGGACCGTCAACAGTGGCATCTTTGTGGGCTTGCGTCCCCATCAATGATGGATCGTTTTGAGCATTGCTTTCATCAGGCTAAGGGTTTGTGTCGATGGTTGCGGTTGTTTTCGAAGCCCTGGCCCCGGGCCCAGCAGTAACATACTCCATAGAAGTTTCTTTGACATTCACCGACGGACATCGAGAGGCCCTTTGTGCTAATGACTCAGTTTGCTTGTCCGAGTCATAATTAATCACGACCTTACGTCACTTAGAGGGAGGGGATTGTTCTCGTGATCTTTCACGAGCTGCTTGAGTCATTGGTGGATTGGATGCTAACCTGTCTAGAGTCTCCAAATATTTTTATTAGAACTAGATGAATAAGAAATTATTCATATCAAGCAGTTTATGAGTCAAAAGATTACCTGGTGTCACTTCATCTTCAAGTGAAATCCTACCTTTTTGTCTTTGACGTTCCAGTTCAAAGGATTGGAGAACATAGCCTTAAGATGAGCCATCAGCTCATGATCTGAGAGATCTTCCGGCACTTCACGAGTAGAGTCACCATCCATGTTGTACTGCTAGGCCGGATGGTCATGTTTCTTCACTGGCTGCTTTCAGCAATGGATAGAACTTCCAGCAACATGCACTCTAGTAATGTCATTTTTCTTAAGATCAGCGATTTGATTCAACAACCTATCAACTTCATCTTGTTGTTTTGGAGAGGTTTTTTTAGACCAAGAAGGCTGTTCATCAGGAATTTGAGGATTGAATTCAAGAAGTTGGGGGCATGGTTGCCGCTGTAGAACCACTCGGCATGATATCCCTTATTGGTGTGAGGAAGGGGCACATCGATGTACTGAGATTTGTTTCTGAGTTGGATGCCCGCACCCTCAATAACACAAATAAATCCTTGAACAAATCGAAATGGGGGTGCACTCCTATAAATGCTTTACACAGATGGATGAAGATATAAATATGCAGAATCGAGTTAGGTTGAGGTTGATGAGATGGATCCCATAGAAATGGAGTAACATGTGAAAGAAATCAAGCAGGTGAACCAAATTCGCGATAAAAGAAGGGAGCAAAGACAAGAGTATGGTTGACAGGAGTTTGGGGGATGGTCTGACCTATAGACTCAATCCACTGTGTCGTCTGCTGTTCTTGAAGAACACCATGGAAAACCATTTTTTCTATCTTCTTTGCATCTATGGTCAATTCAGGGAACTCCTTCAACCCCTATGGAATATCAAGGTCAGAGTCGTCATCGATCTGTGTCGAGGATTGCGAGGCATCAGCGACAACTTTCTGCTCCACTAGGGAATCCTTCCTTGAAGCAGCGCTCCTAACCAGTCCAAGCCAAAAGTTTAAGTGATTGAGAAGGGGCTAGAGCGGCTTTTATAGCTCAACACCCCCCCCCCCCCCACACACACACACGTGGCCCATGTGGGCGCAGACTGCTGCCATTGGGGCGCATCGTGGAAAATGGGTGGCGCAAAGAATGTGAGAACCTTGGCTCAAACTCGAGACCTCTTGGCTCTAATACCAAGAAGCAGTACACCTAACTAGTCTAACCCAAAAGCTTAAACGATTGAGAAGGGGCTAGGGCGGCTTTTATAGCTCAACACCCCCCGCACACGCAGCCCATGTGGGTGCAGACGACTACCGTGGGGGTGCAGTGTGGGAAATGGGTGGCACAAAGAATGCGGGAATTGGGGCTCAAACTCGAGACCTCCTGTGAGGAGGACATCACCCTCATGGATACACCCAGCACTCCGCCAACCAAAATGCAAGTTCATGCGCGACAACTGAATTTACGGGTGAGCTCGTTCCTAATGATTTCATTATGTGATTTTGAGAACATATGGCTACCTAATGAATTAATTATTACTAGGAACCATGAAGATGATGATGAGATAGCTGGAGAGGTCATTGAAGGCGTGATAGGCCAGAAAGGATGTCAAAGCCAAGGTGGAGGCCCAATCAAAACCGACTTCTAGTCTATTTCGGGACCCAGGACCAGTCTACACTAGAACAAATGCCTAGAATACATATAGACTCGGATTTGGACGTTCTACATATGTCTGGAAAGATAACAAAAAGATCTTTCTAGCCCAACCGGTCCTATGTAAAAAAATTTCCCAAGTCGTCGGCAATCACTGAAACAATTCGATGTCCAAAATCTATTCTGGTGTTGCGACACCGTAATCGGTCTTTGGGCCATGTATCGAGTTGAGCCCACTTAGGGCTGTGTCCAGGGGGTGGTGCACGACCCTAGGGTCCTCATATACAGCCTTCACCTCTTTATTAGGGTTTGGGTTTTACTTAGATTATTCTTTTCATAACAATTTCATTGTTTTATCGGTTTGTGAGACCCCAACTTTGTGAGTTTAACCATACATCTGCAATTGTGTTGCATTCTTTTTTGTTCTTGCTTGTGTTCTTAATTCACAGGTAGGGATTAGCCTTCTCGGTGAGGTCAATTATTCTTGGACAATTGATAACCAGAGGAGACGTTGTGCTATGATTGCGGGGTTCTGAACGTGTTATTTAGAAGCCGGATCAATTTGTGTTTCACCTCCGCCCAAATCAAGTTTACCAGAACCTTTCGGAGGATCGGGAACCCTTATTCACATCAAGTGGTAATCAGAGCTTCAGGTATACCATTTGGTTTGCCCTTATCCCCTATCATTTTATTCAGTCCTAAACTCCAGAAAATTGCCCTACAAAAATAATTGTTCGTCATGTTTCCGCTGTCCTATATCCCCCTTGTGCCCTGCAATTTTCAGTTTAGTTTGCTTCTCTGAATTTCAGTCCCTACAAGTTTGTTGTGTTGCTGGTCTAGTGCTTGTTCTTTGGTCTTGTTTGAGTCATATATGTCCCTGTTCATAGACATTCAAGAGAAAAAAAATCAGATTGTTACACACGTTGAGAGAATAGTACTGCTGGAATTGTGTGCACTAAATATTTATTTAACATCTAGCCTTCTACTTTTCGTGTGCAAAAGAGGTTGCACGTTGAAAGTATTTTTCTGTTGCATGTTGTTCCTTGAGTCAAGAGGTTGCTGCACATTGCTGCAGTTTTGTGTCAAAAGAAAAAAAAAACTCGAAAGAAGTAAAAGGCAAAGAGGTGCTGAAAAAACATAAGAAGAAAAAACCGCACTCATAACAAAAGAAAAAAAAGGAAAGGAAAAGAGAAATAAATTTAGAATTGCTTGCAACCTTTGCATCCTTTGTTCAGTCATTTGCTTGCTTGCTTGAACTAGGTCTGAGACAAGTTTAGGCCGGTGTCACAGACTTGCTTGGGACTATTATTCAGTTTTGCAACTTCTAAATTGAAATATTGCTAATCCTTGCTACTACAATTTGCCTACCTAGCTCCACATATATCCTTCTGAATAGGCACATACTTTTGATCCTCGCAATCGTCAGATCACACTCTCCAAGGTATCTTTTGCTTTGCTGTATAGAACTTTGTAAGGACTTTGAAAGATATTGCCATGTGCTTGTTGAGTGTTTACACTGTGATTGCATAGTAATGATAGAAAAATATACTCTTGTGTGTTTTCTTGGTTGTTACTAATAATGACAGGTTACACCACTCATGGTGATGATTCGACATCGTCTAATGAGAACAATATCTCAAATGGAGAAGGTAGAGCAAAATCAATTGAACAACTTGTTCCAAACTCACTTTATGGTGAAGGATCGACGCTGTCGTGTCATCATTGGTGGAGAAAGTAGCTACAACATCGCAAGCTTGGAGTTGGTCGAGAAGCTTGACTTGACCACACAACCACACCCATGTCCATACTAAATCCAATGGGTAAATACTCGTGGTAAGATAAAGGTAGATAAAATTTCCCGCATTGAATTTTTCATTAGTTCTTATAAGGATAGTGCAGAATTTGATATAGTACCTATGCAAGCATGTTATTTGTTATTGGGTAAACCTTGGATTTCTACAAATAATGTTTTACACAATACTATTAATAATATCTACTCATTTAAATACAATGGTAGAAGGGTTACTCTTAATCCTATGACTGCTGCTGAAATTTTAGAAGAGGATCAACAAAGATTTGAAAGAAGAAAGAATAAACCATTTAGGATAGAATGGGCTATTTCAAATGTTGCAACACTTTCATCAAAATCTGAATTGCTAGAGGATGAACATATTTCTTTGCCTCTTGTTCCAACTAATACTTTTCAGCATATACACAAAGAAGATGATAGTGAAAAAGATAAAGAACAAGTTGTTGCTTCAGGTAAGAGCTTTCTTGATGTGATGGATTGTTCTAATAGTCTTGCTATATTGAAATCTTATGATCATGTTTCTTTTTCACAAGTTGATTTACCTAGTGGTCCTTGTGATAAAGAGGAGTTGTGTGCCAATGTTTCACTTATACCTTTGCCACAACAAATGAATGAGCTTGATGCTTTTGCTTATGATTCACCCACTAGTGCTGAAATTAAATATTTGATTTTAGTTACATGTCAAAAGGATGAGTAGAAATTGTTGTCTTCTATGAATACTTTGGGTTATATTAAATTTGATGTTCTTTGTAATCTAAGTACTTTGGAGAAGAAAATCTTTTCTCAAACTAAATTGTCCTTATTGACAAGAAATGATTTTTATGCTATTGGAAACTATGATTATAGAGGTATGTTTATGGTACATAGAGTTTATGTTTGTTCAAATTCAAAACCTCTTTGTGTTGTGCAACTAAATGATCAACTAGAAAATTTTGATAATAATTACCATGTCATGTCAAATTTTTCTAGTGTTTTTAAGATCACACATTATCAACCTTGTCATAAGAGTGAGAATGATGCTCATATTGCTGACCATGTTTTCAAAGAGATTATTAATTTGCATGGAATGACTTCTACTGTAGATTCTCAACAAATTTCATAATGCATATAAATATGAGTTGCATCTCAAGTTTGGGAATAGTTCCACAATTAATATTTCAGATTTGAGACTATACATGGAAGAAAGAGATGAGCTCAAGTCGAGGATGACTCTAATTCAAAAGGGAGAGAATGATAAGGACATCACATTTATGGATACACCCAGCACTCCGCCAATCAAAATGCAAGTTCATGCACGACAACTGAATTTACGGGTGAGCTCGTTCCTAATGATTTTATTATGTGATTTTGAGAACATATGGTTATCTAATAAATTAATTATTGTTAGGAACCATGAAGATGATGATGAGATAGCTGGGGAGATGATTGGAGGCGTGATAGGCCAGAAAGGACGTCCAAGCCAAGGTGAAGGCCCAATCAAAACCGACTTCTAGTCTGTTTCGGGACCCAGGACCAGTCTGCACTAAAACGGACGTCTAGGATGCATACGGACTCGGATTGGGACGTTCTACATATTCCTGGAAAGATAACAAAAATATTTTTCCAACCCAACCGGTCCCATATCAAAATGCCTCCCGAGCCATCGGCAATCGCCAAAACAAGTCGACATCCAGAATCTGTCCTGGTGTTGTGACACCGTAATCGGTCGTTAGGTCATGTATCGAGTTGAGCCCACTTAGGGCTACATCCAGAGGGTGGTGCATGACCCTAGGGTCCTCATATACAGTCGTTGCCTCTTTATTAGGATTTGGGTTTTGCTTAGATTATTCTGTTCATAACAGTTTTGCCGTTTCATCGGTTTGTGAGACTCTAACTTCGTGAGTTTAATCATACATCTGTAATTGTGTTGCATTTTTCTTTGTTCTTGCTTGTATTTTTGATTCGCAGGCAAGAATTAGCCTTCTCGGCGAGGTCAATCGTTCTTAGACGGTTGATAACCAAAGGAGACGTTGTATTGTGATTGTGGGGTTCTGAACGTGTTGTTTAGAAGCCGGATCGATTTGTTTTGCCTCCTCCCAGATCAAGTTTATCCGAACCTTTCAAAAGATCAGAAACACCCTTGTTCACATCATCTTGGCTCTGATACCATAAAGCAGCGCACCTAACCAGTCCAACCCAAAAGTTTGGAGAATGGGCTAGGGTGACTTTTATAGCTTAACAGAATAAGATATCTTTGGTGCCATGGATGGAATCTGGAAGTAGGTAAAAGGCAAATAGTCATAGGGGAGCGAGGCAGCAGAGGCAGGCAATTAGGGTACGAAGGTCGGAGGTTTGGAACGCGGCGGCGCAAGGAATCGCTTTGGGAATGAAAGGAGAAAGAGTGTGATGTTTCGGATTTTTGACTAAGTCAGTATTAATAGGCACTGACTCATTAACCTATTATACGGTTGTGCGTACAAAGAAGTAATTTTTTAATAGAAATTACTAAGGACGCGCTGTATATTGGGAGCTGCAGTATTCGAAGTTTCATTATTCGAATAGCATTTGTGACAACATCGGCTATACTTTGGAAATTCATATATGATTCCTTTGGATCTAACGAACAATTCTGATATGATTTTTTTTTTACAAAACGATCCCTAAGGTTATTGGTAATGAGTTACTCCTGTTACAATAAACCATGAAGATTGTTTGTCGATTATGAAGTAATTTTTTTATAGAAATCACTCGGCTAACTACTGATTAAAAAGATTTTGAGGCTACCTTATTTGGTTTGAGTCAAATCGTTGTGTTCTATTTTTATGGTCTGGTTATGTGTTGTTTTACTGAAATCACTGGGGGGGGGGGGGGAGTGGTAGACCTATTTTGGAGGTTACGGTTTTTTAGAATCACTCATGAGGAGTGGTAAACCCATTTTTGGAGGCTATGATTTTTTGGAATCACTCGGAGGGAGTGGTAGACCCATTCTTGGGCGACGAGCTTCCTTCAAAACATAGGAAAAGTAATATCTTACATTAGATAGGTGTTAAGTTTTTTTTTGACTCACAAGCTATTTATTTTAATAACTTTTGAGTCGGGGCTATACCTAATTAGGTGCACCATATGATGCACCACCCGATTTGATTTTCAGTGAGTTGGGGGAGGGGGGGGGGGGGCTACACTCATTGAGTACACCTAATTAGGTGCATATGGATAAGGATATATTTTTCTTTTGAAGATCTTGGAGTTATGATTGACGTACTATCTAGTTTGTAAGAAACTACATATAAATCACTCGGTTATCAAGATCCAAAACTACTATGAGTCATGTATATCCTAGATGATTAATCACTTGGATATGACAGCTATAAAGGTCGGGGCTCAGTAGCGTTACAATGGAGATAAAGACAATGAAGATAATCATTTGGACCATTATTTGGAGTAAGTCGCAAGTTAGAATTAGAGATAAATGTTAAATGATAAAATCTATTGTAACCGACTAGGAGCTTTCTATGTAATTCCTGTCCCTGGAGTATGGGGGGGGGGGGGCAAAGTGGTTTAGATGGATCATTAGAACTCGCATTGAAAAACCTTAGCCCTAATACAAAACATCATCAATATAACATACTACAGACAGGATGTATGGTTATTACTCGCATTAGAAAATCTTAGCCCTAATACAAAACATCATCAATATAATATATCACAGACAGGACATATGATTATTATCCTCAAGTAGGGTTATTATCCATCGACTTCTAAAACTCATACGTATAATTAGATCTACTATCAAGAATATACCTCAACAGGTGTCCACTGAAAAATCAACAACATCAAAATGACGAAAGCAATCAGATGCTTACAAATCGATGACATATCAGAATGAGGAAAGCAGTCACACTGGGTTGAGGGTTGTTGTACCGGGTTATCCCATTAACACCTCCACCGCACAAGCAGCACCCACGACCTCAGCCAGTACTGCAATGCTTTACCCCAATTCAAGCATACAGATCATATCAGAATGAGGAAAGCAGTCAGACTGGGTTGAGGGTTGTTGAACCGGGTTATCCCATTAACACCTCCACCACACAAGCAGCACCCACGACCTCAGCCAGTACTGCAATGCTTTACCCCAATTCAAGCATACAGGTCACACAGAAGCAATAGCCAGATCAAGAACCATTAATATCTGAGTTTAAAACTTTTCTATAAGTGTGCATAGGTTCTTTTTTTTTCTTTACCATCAATATTTCTACAAAAATATGAAAGAAATGAAAACAAATTCTACAGATAAACCTCTGCCTACCTGATAATGAACTGTTTACAAAGGGAGCAAAAGGGATACTCTAAGCTGTACAACACCCTTGGAGAAATGATTGGGACTAATCTTGTAGTGAAACCAAAGAGACAAACTCAGCGCTCTTTCCCCCTCCTTTCCTTATGTTGATCACAAAGTGCTCAGGGTACTTCCTTAGCAGCAATGAAAGCCCATGCCATGGTCTACCAAGAGTTTCACTCTCTGGAAAGTCTTCTGATGTGAAATATTTTCGCACCCTACTGTGGTGCCATATATTGCCGTACTTCTCAAACATCTAAAACAAAATCAACAATAGTCAGAAATATCCAGAAGGATGCAAAGGAAGCAGAAATGATGAGTTAAATCATGTGTCCATTGGATTTGTTCCACAAAAACTTGTAGTTAGCTAAATTTTCTCAGTCCGCATCAAGCAGCTCAGGAACAACCTAAAAGGTTATTTGCAAAAATATTTGCTATTTGATTATTTTGTAGTGAAGATATTTTGAAGTCCAAGAAAATTAGTTTTAATAACTTGCATGAATCATGAGGCTGATTCTCTGATTATGTAGATCATCTAAAGTAACACATTTTCACTGGGACTTACAGATACACAGCACAAACAAGAAAAAGAGAGTATATGAGCTCCATAGTTCACCTCTTTCAATGAAAATACAGCATTGTAAGCATTAGGCTACTAGCGTGGAAAAAGGTAAAGGGATTGGCAGCATTAGTAGGCATCAGATTTCATCAAACAAGACACAGGAAGCAAAATTATATCTACTGATATTTCATGTTGAGAAAAGTTTTTTTTTTACCACTTCATGAAGCTTGTTCATAGAAATCCATTCCTGAGGCCCACAGAGATCAGATAATACAGTAGCAGCAGATGAGATGACATCTTTCTCTTCCAACTGAAGCAATAGCTGATTATCTGCTTCCCTGTATGATTTTGATCCTGCCGCATTTGACCTTGCTGTAGAAAACAATAGAACAGTTTATTTACTCAGAAATGCTCACAACTATTTGACCATAATTTGAAGCAATAAAAAACGGCATCCATGAATATTCCTACAGAAAGGCATGCAAATTTCACTAGAATTTGGCAGATAAGTAGCCGCGACAGCTATGGATGTGGTGGTGGCTAGAGCAGGGATCGACGGCGACAGGCGCACATGGAATGGGAGGCACGGGGCAAGAAAGATAGAACGAAAAACCTTCGATACAAAATATGATCTAATCTTTTATTTCTAAGGCTTAGACCTAGACTAAAAAATATTATATCTTACTCGAAGTCAGTTTGTAATATGAAAGATAGAATTCGGTTAGGAGTGATTCAGAGTTTGAGTAGGAGTTTAAGTAATATTTCCCCTATATAACAAGAGGGTGGTGTAATCTGATCTAATCAAGCAATAGAAGAGCATCCCCTCTATTTCCCTGCACCTCACTCTCCTCTCCGCACGTGCATGCCACCGTCGCCCCTGTCCTAGCCGCCGCTGCCTCCCTATACCTTAACTGGCCAAGGAGCAGGACCACAACACCGGCTAGCCCATAACACCACATGGGAGAGTTTTTCTGTATCTATCTTTGTAAAATTAGCAAAATTCTTGTCCTATGGCAGACACATTTCAAGATTAAAATTTCATAATCATTAATAAGTTAGTCTGAACTATCAATAAAAAAATTGATTCATATGTTGCTGCAAGGATTCTTTTCCTGTTGGCAGACTTGCACGCCGCCCAAATGCCGGTTCTTCATGTGGCTGGTGGAACTCAACAAGTGCTGGATAGCTGACAGATCAGCGAGAAGGGGCTTGGATCAGCCGGAAAAATGCCTATTATGTGATCAGGATGAAGAGACCATTGAGCACCTCCTGTGCTCCTGCGTTTTCAGCTGTCAATTCTGGTTCTCCTTCCTGAAAATTGATCTTCAGGTGCTTGCCCCTAAACCTGACGGTCTCTCCTTTGAATCCTGGTGGAGGACATACAGGTGGATGGTATGGCATGCCAGGGATTCAATTCCCTGGTTGTTCTTGGGGCATGGCCCATTTGGAAGCACCGGAACAAGTGTTTGTTCGAGTGAAGCCTCTCCCAATTTGGATGCTGCTCTAGCTAACGCTAGAGAGGAAAGAAGGTTATGGGAAATGGCCTGGGCACGAGGGATCTCTTCCCTATATGCCCGCAGCCATGTAGCATAGCTTAGCCTAGCCTAGTCTTGCTGTTTTTAGTCGCTTTCTGTCTCTTCACAGGCGCGAATGTATAACCCATAATGATTTGGTGTGGGGGGGGGGGGGGGGTTGATGTACTGGGCTCTTTGCTGACTATAATGATACACAGTTCTCCTATGTGTTTGAGAAACATGTGTTAAAAGGATGTATATGTTAAAAGATAGTGGTCATAATTTGGTTCCATAGATCAAACCCAGTAAAATAGCGCCCGATAATTTAGCTCTCAATTCTTTTTCATATGAAAACAAAGGAGGCAAGCACATGCTATTAATAACGGACAATTACATGTTAAGAGTTTCAGGTTCCTTCAAAGATATTGTTGGTTTAATTAATCGATACTGAAATTTTACAGTGTTGGCAACAGGAAGATAAATATGTATGCATTTTGGAAATGTTACAATCTTCCTGATCGAGCTTACCTCTTGGTTAGAATCCTATTTCATAGCAACAGAGATAACAGGGGGAAAATACATAAGCTCACCAGCAGCGGGGGCATAAGTTTTTCCTTTTTCCAAAAGAAAAAGGTGACACATTTGTTCATACACAAATCTGAGGAACAGGCATCTATGACAGTTCACTGTAAACTATGTCCCAAGTGATCAACCAAGAAATAAACAGAGGAACAAGGAAAGTATAAACAGAATGGATACCAAATGGGGTAAAAGAATTTTTTAGCCAAACTTGAAACACATAATAAACAAATATAGGTTAACTGAAAAGTGTATAGAGAACCTAGCATCAAATACATGCCTCCTTGTTGTCTAATGGCACTATGTCCTGAAACATATGCATGAGAGGTATATAGCTAAGAAAGTAAGAATCCAAGCAAACCGAATATTTTCTTCCATTATGCTCTATAATTTGAGTCCTACAGTACTGAATATCATTTTTATATTTTAATGAGGGAAAACCATCTTTGATATTAATTTCACATATATAATCAACTTGTCCAGATTGCAATAAGTACCATATTGTGCCATTATTGACACAATAAATCATTCCAGAAGATACAGCAAAACCACTGACAATTCAAAGTAATCAGAAAATTCAGGATAATGCTATAAACAGTGACTAAAAAGATCAGGATATCCATACCAGTTTTGTAGCAAGACAAAAGTTCGGCTAAGGTGTAAACTTTCACAACAACCAGGAAGTCCAAATTCTCAGCTGGAATAGCAAATTTGCCAGCACCAAAAGATGTCAATTCCACTAGTCATCTCCATCTATTGTTGCAACACAGACCAATATGCAACCAAACAAGCAACAATTCGGGACAAGGGGAGCTTATGCGAAAGACAAGATCAATTTAAAGCTGTTGACATTCATTTTCCCCTATTTTCCTCCACCTTTTGCACATCCGCCTGGACAAGAATTACTACCCGCTCAACAAACAGGGTGCTCAGGTATCCCCAAGGAATCCACTACCATGATCTAGTTGTCACGAACAAGCACAACAACAACACGCAGTAGTTATTAATTACCCCCAATCCGACCGTGCCAATAACAACGAATAGATAACAAAAATGCAGCCAATTACTATTAAATCGATCCCTCCACAGACCATCTATCTTATTGAAAAATGCACAAAAAACTAAGGCCAAAGCATCAGGATTAGCATCATAGCAAACCGTTGCAGATTGATAGGACAGTCCTAATCGGCAATTCCATATCATTCAACAAACAATACACAATCCATACACATAAAGATGCGGAGGATTTCAATACCAGTTTTCCTCGGACGCTTAGCCGCCAGCATGGCCTCTTCTTGTACCGCGCCGCCCTCCCTCTCCTCCTCACTCCCTTCGTCGTCATCAGACGGAGGCAGCGGGACAGCGCGGGGGAGGGCTGCGGAGGGGCGGCACCCGGTTCTGGTGTCGAAGACGGAGCGGGAGGGGAGGAGGAAGTAGAACTGCGCGTCCCCCATCTGGAGGAGGTCCTGGGAGTCGAGCTTGACAGGGGGCGAGCCGGGGAGGTGGTGCACGCCCTCGACGAGGCATCCGTTCTTGCCGAGCACCTCGAGCGCGAAGCGGCGGCGGGCGAAGTCGTAGAAGATGCGCGCGTGGCGGCGGGATACGTTCATGCCGCCGCCGAGGCCGCCAAGGTCCACGTCCACGTCGTCTGCCTCCGGCGGCGGGGCGGCGGCGACGGCGCCGGAGCGGTCCCGGCGGCGACTGTGGCGGCCGAGGACGATGGAGTAAGTCTGCATGTAGTACTCGAAACCCTCGCCCTGCAGCTTCGCGAAACCCACCTCCAGGTCCGACGCCGGCGAGGCAGCGGCGCCGGCGGCTCGCCGCGTGTTCCCGATACTGGAGGCCGAGGGACTGCGGACGATGATGGGGTTTGGATTTGGCGGCTTTTGAACCGTTCGATTCTTTTCAGGGCAAAATAATGTCGTAACTAGTAGGGAGAAAATATCTCTTGGCATTTGCGATTTATGGATCTCCAAATTTGGTTAACCACATCAGCTTAGATTTCGCATCGAGGTAAGTATAGACCGTCGGATTTACTCCCTCCGTATTTTATATACTACCTCCGTTCCGAAATATAAGTATTTATTGACTTCTAAGAATCACGTTTGACCAGTTGTCTTATTTGAAAAATTTATAAAAAAATTATTTATTTTATTACAATATATTTTATTAGTATATATATTTTATATATAACTAATTTATTTTTATATTTTTATAAAATAGATTGAATAAGACGAGTGATAAACACGATGCTCACAGTCAACAAATGCTTACATTTTGAAATGGAGGTAGTAGTAAAGTTCTGTAGTTTTCAAATTAAAATACAGAGGAAGTAGTTTTCGATTGAATTTTTATCTAGTCTTACCTTGTTTTCATCACCATCAAAATTGCACAAACATTGACGCATCTCTGCTTTGTTGCAAGACAGCGCACTCCCCCTCCTCGTGTTATCGGAGAAAATTTCTTCATTCAAAATATTATATAAATAAAGTTTAATATTCTGCCCCATAATATATTAGCAAATCCTTTTTTTTTTGCGGGCAAACGAGAGCTTTATTACTACTAGGAAGAAGAAGGATTACACTCACTATTGATTAGGTCAGTGACGGACGTAGCTTTCTGGCCGCTCCAAACAACCGTATGCACGATTCTCCTAGCTAACTGGACCAAATCATGATCTACATTATTCTGCTCTCATTTCACCTAGACAACTGCACAATCCTGTAGTAAGCCTATCATCTCTCGGGCTTCAGAAACCATATGCCCCACCTCCGAGCGATCCCACTCCCTGCCTCTAAGTGATTAGACCGCCCTTGCACATTCAGATTTGAGGATCACTGTGACAGGCACCAATTCCAGAGCCAACCTGATTCCTTTGAGACATGTCCTCAGCTCTGCCACCCATGCTGAGGAACATCGGGATAAGACCCGCCAAGTCATGAAGCAAATCTTTCGTTCATGGTCTTGCACCACCACTCCCACTCCTGCTTGGGTTGTCTGTTCCACAAATGACCCATCAACGTTGATCTTTGTTCATTCCTCTTTTGGTGCCTCCCACCTTGTGTTGCTCCACGTTTTACATTGTTGTGACCCCTTTCGTTGACTTCCGGGATCCTATTGAAACTTCTTTCCTTTTCCCCGTTGGATCCGTTTCTCCTTTTGGACGAGGAACATAATTTCCCTAAAACTAAGCATGAAATGGATAGATTCCTGGACTGCGAACGACCCAGAATTGTGCTTGAGGTTATTGTGTGTTGTCCACGCCCTCCATAGAAATAGTTTAATCAGATCCTGCTGCTCTTTACTGCATTGGTCTAGCATCAACAAGAACCAATCCGACCCCGAGTACCTGAATACTTCCTCCTTTAGCAAGGCCCAATGTGTCTGCATCTTCTGTCTGAGTTGTACCGCAAGAGGACAGGTGATCACTGCATGGAAGCTAGTTTCTACCTCCCTGTCGCAGAGATTATGAGAAACCATGTGGATATGTGTCATGGTTTGCAATATATGTGATAAGTAATTGACTTGAGTGGATTTTGTGTTTGATTTAAAATGCGAGAATTTGGGGATTGCATGAGTTTGTGCATGTCATAGTTTTGACTAACCGGAGTTGGTGGAGGTATTGGTGATGTTGCAGGAGTTGGGAAATGTGTTTGCTTGTCTCATGATGTGTAGGTCACTGGAGCTAACTTGGCGGTCAACGGCGAGAGGATCGGGCACAAGTAGGGGACTTGGGGCCGGACGATCGGGATACCGGGTGAAGTTAAGGGTGATCCACACCGTACACGTGGAGAGGCAAGAAGCACGGACGGTTTTGCGGTTGAGCCTCAAAACCATGGTGGTGATTGATGAGGACATCACCATACTGGATACGCGCATATCATGGCCTTCCCCAAGTTACAAGTCGTCACCAACTAGATCGCCGCGTTCGTCTCGGATTCAGCCGACACTCCTTCACGGTTTTGATGATATCTCCCACATCCGACGTCCAAACGAGGCGTTCTTTGATGCGTTGGAAAGGGGATGACAACATCGTCGTTTTGGTTCTGGTCCTAGCTCCAGAAGGGTCATGAGTCATAATATGTGACCATGACAAGGTGTTGTGCCACCTATTTTGGGCCAACTTGGCCATGTATCATGTAAGGCCTTAAGCCCATGTTGTGGGCGCCCCCCCTGGACGCCCCCAACCCTAGGACGTCCTTGTTTCCTACATAAACTCAGTAGCCGCCGTCTTTTAGTTTCGGGTTTTGTTTAGTTCAGTTTTCCAGAGAGAAACTTGATCGAATTATTGTAACTGTGGCGACAAGTCCTTTTACAGTAATCCAGGGCCCCTGTTCTTGTTCTACACCACTGTGACAATTAGTCCTTTTGTATTCAGAGCTTGAACCTTTTCTTGTGATTTGCTTCATCCATATTTACAATTTCAGATTGCGTGTTTATCCTCTCTTGCTTGTGTTCTCGATTTCGCTTGCAGGAACAATCAAGTTGTGCTTGGTGTAACGGTTGCGGGGTTAGATCGTGACTGATTCAAGCTGGGTCATCGACACTGAGTTCTCCAAATTCGAGTTTATCCCCTTACCTCTCGGAAGATCGGGCCATATTTACATCAAGTGGTATCAGATTCTAGGTTCCCCGTGAGGTATTATCGTGTTCATCCCTTTAGATTCGTTTGTGTTCATCACCTTTTGTCCACGAAAAAGCCTACAAGAAAATATTTCTCCACCATCCCAGACATTGTTTAGACTTTGCATAATTTAATTTCAGAGTCCGTAGTGTTGAGTTTGTGTCCTAGTCGAGTTCAGTTGCTGGTTTGAATTTGTGTTTCGATTCGGTTTGTGTTTTGATCTCCACTGCACACCACCATCACCATCGTGTTTTCCATTGGATTCACCATCGTGTCACACACCTATCACACCCACAATCTGTTGCCAACAAAAAAACCCTACCCGATTCGGTCCCCCCCCCCTCATCGCTCAAACCCTATCTTGACATACCTTCGGTAAAACAGGCATAACTTTTCGCTCGTTGCTCCGATTGGGCTGAAATTTTTACAGCAGATTCTTGACTCAAAGTTGAGGTGACCCACACTGGCTTCGCCCTGTGTGCCCTCGTAAAAAAATTCATAAAAAATCGGGAAAAAATAGAAAAAAATTGTGAAGTCAAAAATAGCGCTTTCGGTGCAACTTTGTGATTTTGCCTACCCTTTATTTTTCCTCTGTTTGAGTTGAAACTTTTTGTAGTTCCTTCCTTTGTGTTCCTCTATCACAAAAAAATAGTGGAAAAATCATACAAAAAATCAAGATTTTGATTTGCGCCCCCCCCCCCCCCTTGAAGTCTGTTTTGATCCTTGCTGCCTTTGCCATTGTTCTTGCTGTCACAACTGTTTTGGAACATGATTCTTTTGCCAACAATTAGGACACTGCTTTGGACATTTATTCAGTGCTACTATCTGTTATTGAATTGTGTTCCATTGACATACATATTAGCCTTCTAAGCTATATATATTACAGCACAGGTTTCTTCCTTGCAACTGTTACACCCAAGCTCAACTACAGATTGTGTCGACCTATTTGGCTTTGGTAAGAACACTTACAAGATTGTGATACATTTCTTCTAATATTGTTTTCCACTTTCTACACCCTCTGCTGCCTGCTAGTTGATAGGGCTAATCTTTTTGTTTAGTCTTGTCTTTTGCTTTTAACCATGTCAGAGAAAGGGAAAGGGACACCTGGAGAGTTGGAGTCCCCTACAGACTTCAATGATTGTGTCTCCAAGGCCGAGCTCACGAAGCTTCTTGCGAACCAGCGTACATTCATGGAAACGAAGTTTGCCGAGTTGATGGGTCACATCAACACTGTTGGCCACCGCATTGAGGATGTTGAACGATGACCTCCACCTCAACGAGCTGCTGCTGATGATGATTTTGACCGTGATGCAGACCGTCTTCACCGTAATCGACACGGTATGGGAGGTAATAACAATCGTCGTAATATTGATACTTTTGTTAAGCCCAAATTTCACATATCACCTTTTGCTGGTAGTGCTGATCCTGACGCATACTTAGATTGGGAACTTGCTGTTGAATAGAAATTTAATTCTCATTTAGTTCCTGCTGAGCATAGAGTTAGACTCGCTACTAGTGAGTTTATAGGTTTTGCTCTCTTTTGGTGGAATTGCAATACTAATCCTGCTATACCTGCCACTTGGCCTGTTTTGAAACAACGCATGAAATATCGTTTTGTTCCACCTTATTACCAACGTGATTTACGTTTGAAATTACAATCTTTAACACAAGGTAGTAACACAGTAGAGGAATATTATCAGGAATTGCTTATTGGTTTAGCACGTTGTGATATACATGAAGATGATGTTGAAACTAGTGCTAGATTTTTTGGTGGTTTGAACCATGATATCCAGAATATTGTTGACTATAAAGAGTGGAATATGTTCAGCCAATTGTATCATATTTCTCTTAAGGCTGAACGAGAAATACAGGGACGCCTTCCACAACAATCTTGCAGGTCCAACACTGAGCAATATCTCCAGCAACATACTGGAGTAGAGAACTTGAAGAGTCATATTGCTAAGACACCAGCAACAACTTTTCCACTTGCTCCTACTTCTGCAGCGCAATCGTCTAGTGTGCAGCACCAACACCAGAAGAAGGTTACTACTTCCGGTACTAGGAGTGGCTCCTCCACCACCATTATTTGCCACCACTGCAAGGGCATGGGACATGTCATGAAGGATTGCCCTAGTCATCGTGCTTTCATCGCTACCGCTGATGGGTATGAAAGTTCTAGTGATGTTGAAGATGAATTTGCTCGTATGCCTAACCTTATTGCATATTTGACGGAGGAGCAGGAGACTACCGCCATTGATTCTATTGCTGCCACCGCGGGCTTTCCTAGCCTCATTGTACAGCGTGTGTTGACCACTCGGGTGGGACAAGAGGAAGAACAACAACGCAACAATTTATTCTACATGTACCTCATTGTTGCGGACCATCGTGTTCTCACCATCATTGATACTGGGAGCTGTAACAACTTGGTAAGTTCTGATTTGGTAAGCAAACTTGGCTTGATCACGCATGCACTACATCCACCCTACCACATCAAATGGTTCAACAATAGTGGTACGGCACAGGTAACTCGATCAGCACGCATACACTTTTCAGTAGGTTCTTATCAAGACTTTGCTGATTTTCATGTTGTACCTATGCAAACATGGTCTCTTTTATTAGGCCGTCCATGGGAATATGATACGGATGCTGCCCACCATGGTAGAACTAATACATATACATTCGTGCATAAGGATAGGAATATTACTTTGCGTCCGTTATTGCCTACTGATATTAGAAATCATTTTAAACTACTTGCTGAAAATACTGAGAATAAACATGATAACAAACAACTTTCGGATGTTAAACATAAGGCTATTCAGTTAAAGGGAGGTGCTTTTCTTGCTATGACATCTACTGTTACTGATCTTTGTGATAATCATGATGCACCTTGCTATTCTATGCTTTGGCATGATATATCTTCTATCGATGATCATGTATCTTGTACTTTGCATTCTGCTAGTACTAACCTTTTGCAGGAGATTGATGCTGAGATGGAGTCGAGGGCGACTCCAATTCAAGAAGGGGAGGATGATGAGGACATCACCATGCTAGATACGCGCATATCATGTCCTTCCCCAAGTTACAAGTCGTCACCAACTAGGTCGCCGCGTTTGTCTCGGATTCAGCCGACACTCCTTCACGGTTTTGATGATATCTCCCACATCCGACGTCCAAACGAGGCGTTCTTTGATGCGTTGGAAAGGGGACGATGACGCCGTCGTTTTGGTTCTGGTCCTAGCTCCATAAGGGTTGTGAGTCATAATATGTGACTATGACAAGGTGTTGTGCCACCTATTTTGGGCCAACTTGGCCATGTATCGTGTCAGGCCTTAAGCCCATGTTGTGAGCGCCCCCCCCCTGGACGCCCCCAATCCTAGGACGTACTTGTTTCCTACATAAACTCAGTAGCCATCGTTTTTTAGTTTCGGGTTTTGTTTAGTTCAGTTTTCCAGAGAGAAACTTGATCGAATTATTGTAACTGTGGCGACAAGTCCTTTTACAGTAATCCAGGGCCCCTGTTCTTGTTCTACACCACTGTGGCGATTAGTCCTTTTGTGTTCAGAGCTTGAACCTTTTCTTGTGATTTGCTTCATCCATATTTGCAATTTCAGATTGCGTGTTTATCCTCTCTTGCTTGTGTTCTCGATTTCGCTTGCAGGAACAATCAAGTTGTGCTTGGTGTAACGGTTGCGGGGTTGGATCGTGACTAAATCAAGCCAGGTCGTCGATGCCGAGTTCTCCAAATTCGAGTTTATCCCCTTACCTCTCGGAAAATCGGGCCATATTTACATCAGTGATAAAGATGGCGTGTTGACCAAGTCAAGGCGAGCGGGATGCCGGTGCAAGTGACAAGGGGGCCCGATGGACAGGGACCGGGAGTGACTTGCTGGTGGTCAGGATCACGGGACAAGGTGACACACGTCAACATCGAGAAGTCATGCTTTGAGAAGCGTGCAAGGCGGTTTCCCGGTTTGGGCCTCAAAACTGGTGGTGGTGAAATGAGGTGCACGTGGCACCATCGCGGAGCTTGCGTCGAGGCGAAGCAAAGATGTGAAGGACCCGATGGCATTCGGGTGAAGGAAAAAGAGATGGGCAAGTTTGCCCCCAGTGGTAGATGGCAATGTTATGTAGGTCAAAGGTAGTGTGGTCCTTTGGACAATAGGACCCTAGGCCTATATAAGGAGAGGTGTGGCTGGTGGGAGAGGTGCCTATTCTCATTAGCCTTGTGTTAGGTGTTCATTTCAAAGTGTTAGGAGAGGTTTTCATGTAATAGAGGAGAGGAGAGGGTGTGTGAGAGACATCTCTTGCTCTTCCAAATAGTGGAAGGAAGAGGGTGGCTTCCTAGCCATGTATCCTTGTATCTTGACTTGATGAATCAATGATATGAGATTTAAATTCGTGCTCAAGTTCTTCCTCTCTCCCTAAATCCTGAATTTCTCTTTTTTCCTATTTTTGGAGCTATTTTCGTGGTGATTTTCGATCTCGATTTTGAGTGAGATTAGGGATGGATTTTGTAGGGGATTTTGATTCTATGATGTGCTAGAAAAACCCTATATAGGTCCTTGACCGAATCAAAGGCACTAGCACCTTCGATTTGAAAGATTTCTCAAGTTTCCCCTTTTTGGTGTTCTTGGCACAAGATTTGAAATTCATGATTATTCCTTGTGCTTTTTGAATGGATCTCTTTAAAGGAGTGTCGTGATGTATTGAGGATGATCTGGTCCAAATTTCGTGATTTTTGGAGTTTGTTTGATAGGGTTTTGACAATTTTCTTTCCTGAATGGAGCTGCTGATTTGCCCAGGACAGAACTTCCATGGCCAGGATAGAACTTCCGTGACCATAACGGAACTTCCGTCAAGAACTACAGAACTTCCATGAGTGACAGTTCTCCCATCGCCCGGAACTTCCGTGATTGACGGAACTTATGTCGGGGGCTTCAGAACTTCCGTCAGGCACCAGGAACTTTCGTCAGGCTCAGTTTTGTGATCTCTCAGATCTTCCTTGTTTCCCTTTTTATTCCTCTTGTGCTTCCACTATGTGTCCTTTTGGTTTGAGTCATTCCTAAGATTAGCACATCACAAGTTGGTGTATGTAATCTTGGTGACTCGGTTAGAGGTTGGTTTGGGTTGTAGTTGGGACATAGGCCAAGTTCTTGAGAAGAATTTTAATTGGCTCCCATTCATCCCCCCCTGGTCGCCTTCTCGGTCCTTCAATTGGTATCAGAGCCGGTTTGATCACTAGTTGACCTTCACCGGCTTTGTGATCCGAAGGTGACATAGAGAAGCGTGCGGTCAAGCTCTAGATGTTTGATGGAGAGGACTTCCCCTACTAGAGACTAACACCATCGTAGAATCCTGCGATGTAACCTTTGATGAATTAAACTCTTGTGCAAGGAATGTAATTGAGTCTGTAGGTGACAAGGAGATGAAGGAGAGCATCTTTGTAGAAGAGGACCTACAGGGCTTTGATGATGATGATGATGATTCACTTCATCTCTCATCTGAGCTTGTTCCTGCTGCTACCACTACTCCAGCATAGGATCCAGAAGCATCTACATTGACTTCAGCAGCTGTCGAGCGAGCTCCAGCTGTGGTTGAGGGGGAGGTACACTCTGAGAGAGAGGCTCCTAACATTCAGCGTCGACACCCATCTCAACAGATGATCGGTAATCTCTATGAGAGGACAACAAGGTCAAGGTCTGCACATCTTGCTTGCTTTACCAATTCTCTCTTTGTTGCAACCTTTTGAACCCCGGGATGTTGGACACGCACTATCTGATGAACATTGGGTTAATGCCATGCATGAGGAGTTGGAAAACTTTGAGAGAAATAAAGTCTGGACCCTTGTAGAGCCTCCAAAAAATGTCAATGTCATTGGAACCAAGTGGGTGTTCAAAAACAAACATAGGGAGGATGGTGAGGTTGTGAGAAACAAGGCTAGGCTAGTTGCTCAAGGTTTTAGCCAAGTGGAGGGCTTAGATTATGGTGAAACCTTTGCTCCTGTTGCTCGCATAGAAGCCATTAGGATCTTGCTTGCATTTGCTGCCTCCAAGGGCATTAGACTCTATCAAATGGATGTCAAGAGTGCTTTCCTAAATGGTTTCATAGAGGAAGAAGTGTATGTGAGGCAACCCCCTGGCTTTGAGCACCACAAATACCTAAACCGTGTGTACAAGCTTCAGAAGGCTTTGTACGGGCTAAAGCAAGAATCTAGGGCATGGTATGCTAGGCTTAAGACCTTCTTGCTAGAGCGTGGGTATGTCATGGAGTGTGTTGATAAAACCTTGTTCACTCTCAAGCATGGAAATGACTTTCTAATGGTTCAAATTTACGTGGATGATATCATCTTTGTGGTTCCTCTCATGCTCTTGTGTCCAGATTTCAGGAAGCTATGAAAAGTGAATTTCAGATGTCGATGATGGGAGAGCTCACCTTCTTTCTTGTGCTTCAAATCAAGTAGTGCAAGCAAGGCACTTTCATACATCAAGCCAAGTACACGAAGGATCTCCTGAAGAAGTTTGACATGATGAATGTGAAGCCGTTGTCTACACCAATGTCCACTACAATGGCTCTTGACCCTGATGAAGACTGTGAAGCGGTGGATTAAAGGGAGTACAAGAGCATGATTGGCTCCCTCTTGTACCTGACAGCGACAAGACCCGACATACACTTTGCGGTATGTCTTTGTGCTTGCTTTCAAGCTTCCCCAAGGGTGACTCATCGCAAGGCTGTCAAGCGCATCTTCAGATATCTCAAATACACCCTTGAGTTTGGTCTTTGGTACTCTGCATCTTCATCTCTTGATCTCATTGGGTATTCAGATGCGGACTTTGCTGGGTGTAGAATTGATAGGAAGAGCACTTCTAGTACTTGCCATTTCTTGGGTACTTCTTTGATCTTTTGGTCTTCTCGTAAGCAGTCGAGTGTTGCCCAATCCACCACAGAGGCTGAGTATGTAGCTGCTGCTAGCTGCAGCTCACAAATCCTATGGATTTTATCTTCCATGAGAGACTATGGGTTGACTTTTAAGGGTGTTCCACTCATGTGTGATAACTCCAGTGCCATATGCTTAGCCAAAAACACAGTCCAACATGGTAAGGTCAAACACATCAATGTGCAATTCCACTTCCTGAGAGACAATGTTGAGAAGGGGGATATTGAGCTTAAATACATCGATACCAAAAACCAACTAGCTGATATCCTCACCAAGCCCAAAGATGCTTCGAGACATGCTTTTCTTCGGGGGGAACTTGATGTTTGTCATCCCTATGGCATCATTTGAGGGGGAGTTGGTTTTCTCTTGTATATATGTATCTTACCATTTTCACATTGCATCTAATATGTAATATATGCATTGGTAGATGAGCTTTGATTCTTATGCTTCCTTGCGTTTCTCCTTTCTATGATTGAGCTTGAGCTAAGTTGTGTGGATGTGATGGTAATCTCTCATGCTTAGATTTTCTAAATGGCCTGTTATAAACTCATGTGAGAAACTTGCTAATCTTAAAGATAAACTGAGCTTCTTGTGAACCTTATGATCTAATCTTGCTAAAACTTGCTCACCATGTGTATAATTGCTTTTATCCTTATTGAAGCTTGCATTGAGGCTAGTCTAGAGGATGTCTTGGCTTTGGCACCTTGTGTTTGCTAAATGGAAGGCTTTGCAAATGTTTAGCTTCTTGTGAACATTATGACTTGAAGCCTCGGGGTGTTTGCCGTACCCAGTCGTGCGACCCTCCGCATGGATAAGAGGACACATGAGGATAAACTATAATCACTTGATCAACTGAGTCTCTGTTTCATATGTGAGCGTTTGTAGAGCTCATTTTCTACGAGTGCTTGTTGCCCTTGTTGAGATTGAAACTGGCTAGATTCTTATGATACACTTGGTGCTTGTTTTGCCTTGGATTAGAGTACTTACACATATGGTGGCAGATTTTCTCATGATAAGCAAAATTTGATTCTATCTAAGCTAGTCAATCTTTCTGCTTAGCCTGTATAACTCATGGTGTTTATGCCTTGCTGTCTATTTTTGATCTTTGCATGATTGGGAGCTATTGCCTTTGCACTTCATGGCACTATGGTTATGGTTAGCAAAGTTAAATGCTTGTTTGCATAATTGTTGAGGCTCCTTAGGTTTGCATTTTCATGCATTGCATGTTTGCTTGTTCTTTTGCCTCTTTGATGAGTTCATTGCCAAAGGGGGAGAAAATTTTGGGGTCATGCACAAATAATGCTAAGAAACTCATATGATCTATTTTGCACTACATGAGACCTACCACAACTTGAGGGGGAGCATATCATGATCTTGAGCAGTTTCTTGCACTTCTCACATTCTTTGCGTCTCAAGTCGCTTTCTTTGCCAACTCTTGGTTTTGTGATCCCTACTTGCTAGATGGCTTGTTTTCACCTTTTCTTTGGGTTTGGCCATTTGGATGTGCTTATTCGGCTTCGCATTTCAATCTCTAATCTTTGTGTATTTGGTGTTGTCAATGTACTCATCAAGGGAGAGATTGAGAAACCATGTGGATATGTGCCATGGTTTGCTATATTTGTGACGAGTAATTGACTTGAGCAGATTTGGTGTTTGAGTTGAAATACGGGAATCCAGGGATTGCATGGGTTTGCATATCATGGTTATGACTAACCAGAGTTGATGAAGATATTGGTGATGTTGCAGGAGATGGGAAATGTGTTTGCTTGTCTCATGATGTGTAGGTCACTGGAGTCGACATGGCGGTCAACGGCAAGAGGATCGGGCACAAGTAGGGGACTTGGAGCCAGACGATCGGGATGCCGGGTGAAGTCAAGGGTGATCCACACCGTACACGTGGAGAGGCAAGAAGCACGGACGGTTTCGCGGTTGAGCCTCAAAACCGTGGTGGTGATAAAGACGGCGTGTTGACGAAGTCAAGGTGAATGGGATGCCGGTGCAAGTGACAAGGGGGCCCGATGGACAGGGACTGGGAGAGACTTGCCGGTGGTAAGGATCGCGGGACAAGGTGACACGCATCGACATCGAGAAGTCGTGCTTTGAGAAGCGTGCAAGACGGTTTCCTGGTTTGGGCCTCAAAACCGGTGGCGGTGGTTGGTGGTGCACGTGATACCATCACAGAGCTTGCTTCAAGATGAAGCAAAGACGTGAAGCGTCCGATGGCATTCGGGCGATGAGGAAAAAGATGGACGGTTATGCCCCCGGTGGTAGGTGGGTGTGTTATGTAGGTCAAGGGTAGAGTGGTCATGTGGACAATAGACCCTAGGCCTATATAAGGAGAGGTGTGGCTAGTGGGAGAGGTGCCTCTCTTCCCATTAGCCTTGTGTTAGGATTCTATTCAAAGTGCTAGGAGAGGACTTCATGTTTTAGAGGAGAGGAAAGGGTGTGTGAGAGACATCTCTTGCTCTTCCAAAGAGTAGGAGGAAGAGGGTGGCTTCCTAGCCTTGTACCTATGGATCTTGTAAGCACCTTTCTATGATATGAGAAGTATTTTCGTGCTCAAGATTGCCCTCTTCACTTGAATCCCAAAATTCCCATTTTCTTATTTTCGGAGCTATTTTCGTGGTTCGAATTTCTTGAGAAACTTGTTGCTAGGATGAGCTAGAACAATCCTCTATGGATCCTTGACCGAATCAATAGCTCTAGCACCTTCGATTTGAAGGTCTTCCCAAGTTTCCCCTTTTGGGTGTTCTTGGCACAAGATCTGAAATTCATGATGATACCTTGTGTTTTTGGAATATATCTCTTTAGAGTAGGGTCATGATGTATTGAGGATCATCTGGTCCAAATTTCATGATTTTTGGAGTTCGTTTGATAGGGTTTTAGTAATTTTCTTTCCCGAACGGAGCTGCTGTTCTGCCCAGGACAGAACTTCCGTGGCTAGGACAGAACTTCCTGGAAGTTCCATCAAAAACCACGGAACTTCCATGAGTGACAGTTCTCCCGTCGCCCGGAACTTCCGTGATTGATAGAACTTCCGTCGAGGGCTTCGGAACTTCCGTCGGGCACCACGGAACTTCCGTCAGGCTCAGTTTTGTGATCTTTCGGATCTTCCTTGATTCCCTTTTTGTTTCTCTTGTGCTTCCGCTATGTGTCCTTTTGGTTTGAGTCATTCCTAGGGTTAGCACATCACAAGTTGGTGTGTGTAATCTTGGTGACTTGGTTAGAGGTTGGTTCGGGTTGTAGTGAGGGCATAGGCCAAGTTCTTGAGAAGAATTTTAATTGGCTCCCATTCACCCCCCCCCCCTCTGGTCGCCTTCTCGGTCCTTCAGTTTCAATCAACTCCTATGACCTAATGCAACAATAAGTATAGACACTAGTAAGATAAACTAGCAAAGTTTTGTAAAAAGGCGAATAAAAACCGGGGCTTGCCTGGATTGATGTTAGTGCTAGCAACTACCACTTCTTGCTCTTGAGGGTCAATGTCCTTCTGGAAGTCTTCCTCTTGCTCCTGGTTGTCGTTACCTATATGACAGAATTGAATTAACAACATTATCGGAATACCGTTGAATGCAATGATATGTTGCATGCAAGCACATAGTATTTTAATGTGAATTAAAATTATTATTATGTTCTCGAAGCCATATGCTTCAGAGAAGTTGGGTTGTTAATTAAGATTTTAGGTATATATATTCTTTATGCAATTAAGCAAGGTGAATAAGTAATATGAGCAATTAAATTAATTAGTATAGTGAAAATATGTTTCTGGACATGGGTGATTTACTGTGGACAGAGGTATATATGAGTGATTTTTGTGCCAAGTGGCTTGGCCAAATTATTTATAGAATAATTACTAGAATTAATTTAAGCATGCATACTAAATAAATTCCAGAGCCTAAAATAATTCATATTTTACCAAACCAAAATTTGGAGTTGTAGATAATCATGTTTTTACTAAGCATGCCAAAAATCAGGATTTAATTTTACTCCTAGAATTTGTGATGAATTATTTAGTATCTTCACAATTTAATGTATTATTAAAATTACATCTACAGAGGCTGTGATTTATCAATTTACTAAACTAGAGTTCTTCAAGATGAATCAAACAAATTTTGTTTGGGCTTCATTGGATTTGAATTCGATTTACTATGAGTTTTCAATGTTTTAGGTATTTTGTGGGCATTTCTGGGTATTTTTGCCTTTAGGAGAGTGCCACATCGGAGCCACGTGGATGCCAGGTCAGAGCCACGTAGTGGCGACGTAAGCTGCCATAAGACGGCCAATAGGCACACCGGAGCTGGGCGGCGCTCGGCCGGAAGCTCGCTGCCGCGACCGTGCTAGGGCAAAACCTCGCCGCGGGAGTTCGAGAAGGATGAGCTAGACTACGTGAAGCACTTGGTGGGGTTTACGAGGTGGGCAACTCACTGGAGCTGGCCATCAACGAGAGGCGGTGGAAAGGCGATGTTCGGTGGCAACGTGGGAACAGTACAGGGCACGAAACCGGGAGCCGCCTTCTCCTATAGCTTCACGTGGAGGTGTAGATCGTCGGTGTCGAGTCGATGTCCACATAGGAGGGCCAGAGCATAGAGCTCATTGACGAGGCGGCTTGGTTTCATCGGCAGAGGGGAAGCAGCTAGGGAAAAATGGAAATGTGCCTAGCTTGCACCAAGCATCAAAGAGGAAAAAGGTCAGAGACGTTCGTGGATTGGTTGCACACACGCACGACGAGGAGGGGAGGGATGAGGCGTACCAGAGACTGGAAATTTTGACCCGCGGTAGAGGAGGTCACCAGAGGGGGTTGCTTCTGATTTCCTTGCAATTCGACTAATGCACGAGAGGAATCGGCCAAGCAGGGGCATGGGAAGGTGTAGGGGGAATGAGGCGCGCGTTTTGGGGGTTTTGCTCGTGTGGGGGAAGCAGCGGGGAAGCGGCAGCCGAGGTCGAGCTTCAGCTCTGTTCAACGATGGCAGAATAGGGGAGGGAGAGGAGAAATGGGAAGAGCGGAGAGCAGAGAGGGCGGTTGGAGAGTGTTGATGAGACTGGTGCGCTTTCAAGTCGTGTAGAGGGGGCGAGGTGGTTGGAGACCGAGAGCGAGAGAAGCGGCGGGAATTGAAGGTTTGCTAGTCATGGCGATGGCGTGCAGGGAGGGAGGAGAAACCGTTGGGCGAGCTCGCGGTGGAGAGAAGTGATGGGACAACACAGGGGGCAGAGGGGGAGGTCAGCAGCGCTGTTGCTCGGAGGTCCCGAGGCGGAGGGGTGCAGGCGGTGGCGTGTGCCGGAGAAGAGCCGCTGTGCTGGGGGAGCTCTGCACCAGTGGAAGGAGAGGGAAAAAGATTTTGCGCTGCGCCCCTAGACTATTTGATTTCTTACAAACAAGTCCTTGGTCAAAGATATTTCCCAATAAAATAGCTAGGGAGCTACTAAAATTATGGGATTTTGCACATAAGTCCTTAGAGATATTCCTGGTGCTCTGGTAGGACCCATTTGGTCAGAAATGTTCTGGAGATTTTTGTATTTAAATTCAAATTTGAAAGATTCCTAGGTTTCAATTAATTATATAGGGTATTTCCAAACATGGTAAAATACTCATTAAATTCATAAAATTCAATTTTAATATTACTAACATGATTATGAATTTATTTGGCATATGTTATATAATAAATTTTTTATTTTGCTCATAATTGGTTTACAGGGTTTTTAATTGCCTGGAATTAAGTAAATATGGGAGTGAGTCTTTATTATTTCATGCTATCATATTCATGATTTGCTCTTTCTTGTTTGTTAGATAGAAGTGAGACACCTGGGGTGTCACCGCCCTCCCTCCTTAAAGAAATCTCGTCCCGAGATTATGAGAAAGGCAAACTAGAGGGAAGTACGGTGGTCAAAACATACCTGCGTATGATGACCAAAATTTCGGGTAATACGTACTTCGAATTTCTTCAGATTCCCAAGTGGACTCGTCTTCTGAGTGATTACTCCATTGAACTTTATAGAATTTGAGGGTTCTTTTATGGGTTGTCCGCTCTTTCTCATCGAGGATCTTTATTGGTTGTTTAGAGTATGTGAGGTCTGGTTGAAGTTGGTCATAGTCTTCCAAGATTTTGTCAGTGGGTGGTTTGAGACACCGCTTCAACTGAGAGACATGGAAGGTGTGGTGAACTCCAGATAAATTAGTGGGTAACTCCAGCTTGTAGGCTACCTTTCAACATTGTTTCAAAATTTGGAATGGCCCAATATAACGGGGAGCTAACTTTCCTTTGACTCCTAACCATTATATACCCTTCATAGGTGACACTCGAAGATAGACGTAGTTACCCTTATTGAAATACAGTGGTCTACGTCGTTGGTTTGCGTACTTCTCTTGGCGGCACTTGGCAGCTTTAAGATTTGCCTGAATGGTACAAACTTTTTCTTTTGCATCCTTGACAAGATCAGGACCAAAGGTTGCTCTTTCTCTAGATTCAGACCAGTTTAACGGTGTTCTACAACTGCGTTCATAGAGTTCTTCAAATGGTGATATTTTCACACTCCTGGTAACTGTTGTTATACGAGAATTCAGCGTAGGGTACATACTCATCCCAGTTACCAACATGTGTTAAAACACATGCCCTAAGCATATCTACCAAAATTTGGTTGACACGCTCTGTCTGTCCATCTGTGGCGGGATGGTAAGCAGAACTACGAATTAGGCCTGTACCCAAAGATGCATGCAACTGTTCCCAGAAATGAGTGACAAACTGCGAACCACGATCTGAGATGATGGTCTTGGGTACTCCATGATGACATAGAATTCTTGCAATGTATAGCTCTACGTATTGCCGTATGCTGTATCTGTTGTTGACCGACAAGAAGTGAGCAAATTTGGTGAGTCGGTCCACAATGACCCAAATAGAATCATGCTTACGCGAAGTGAGAGGTCCATGCTGATGTCCTCCCATTTCCAAGCGGGAATACTCAAGGGTTGAAGCAATCCGGCTTGTTTCAAATGGTCAGCCTTAACTCTCTGACAAATATCACATTCTATAACATATCGAGCCACTTCTCGCTTCATTCTTGTCCACCAAAAATTCTTCTTCAGATCTTGGTACATTTTATTACTACCCGGATGGATGGAGTACTTGCAGTGATGTGCTTCATCCAAGATTTTCCGTCTAAGTTCAAAGTCTTTTGGTACTACCAAATGGTTATTGAACCATAGGGTACCGTCGGAGTCTTGAGTGAAGCATTTTGCTTTACCCTTCTTAATGTTTTGAGGGATATGATTCATACCAATATCATTTTTCTATGCAACAATGATTTCTTCACGAATAGTAGAATGTACACTAAGGTTGCTAATCACTATGGCAGGCAAAACGTGAAGGCTGTGGTCAGAAGCAGTGACGTGGTTGCCGTTCTTCTGATGTTCCAGTACTAGGTACTAGTGATTTCAAAGAGGAAAGTACTATGTGCTGAAGAATAAGTATGATAACTTCACTAGATTGCCACATGAGAGAGCTAACACTGTTTATTCTTGTTTTCATATACTAGTGGAGGAGATCAATGCTCTTGGGGATGACTTCAAGCTGAGGCCAGTTGAGGTGATAAGAAGATTCCTGAGGCTATTCAAAGACCCCAAGTATGAGTCCATCATCAATTTCATCTTGGAAGGTGACCTCAAGACCAAGACCATGAAGGATGTACTTGGCAAGGTCACTGCCTTCAAGAGCTACCAATTGGGGATGGATGATCCTTAACCATCCAACCCTGCTCTACCGGCTGACAAGCAAGAATCAAGCAAGAGCAAGAAAAACAAGAAGAAGGCAGTCCTTGATGAAGATGATGAAGATGATGATGAGAGTGACTTGATCGAGGACTTGGCTCCTCTCATGAAGAAGATGAAGACCTTCAAGAACAAGTTTGTTTCGAAGTCTAAGGGCAAGTGATACAATTGTGGCTCAAAGAATCACATTGTTTGAGAGTGCCCAAAGCCCAAGAAAGAAGCATTCAGGTCACAAGATTCAAGTGAACAAGAAGAAGAAGACCCCAAGGCCAAGCAAAAAAAGAAGAGGCACTTCAACAGGGACAAGAGCAAAGGAAATGACAAAGCTCAAGACAACAGGAAGAAGTTCTCTCGCAAAACCTTTGTTGGAGAGTGGACAAGCGATAACTCAAGCTCAAGACAACAGGAAGAAGTTCTCAAGTGATGATGAAGAAGTGGCTGGCCTAGCCATGATCAAGACCACGAGCTCTTCCTCCACCTCCCACATGCCTCATGGCCACGAGCCAACTTGGGGAGAGTGAGGATGAGAGCAGCGATGACAGCGATGATGAGGAGCTCTCATGAGCTGAGCTTTGAAGTATGCTTGAGCAAGCTCGTGACATCACCATCAAGATCTCCAAAATGTTGGATGTGGTAAGAAAAGAGTGTAAGTTAACTAAGGACTATGTTGGTGAGCTTGAGAGAGAGCTCAAGGATGTTGTCACTTCTCTTGAGGCCCTAAACAAGAGTTAAGACAAACTCAAGGGTGATCATGTAGAGCTCTGTGAGAAGTACGAGTCCCTTGAACTTACTTTTGAGGCCATCAATTTTGATAACCTTGCCTCTCCCTCTTCTAGTTCATCTAAGAGTGATGCTTCTACTATGTGTGATGAACTAACCACCTCGGTTGAGGTTTCTTCTCTTGAGCCATTTGTTTTGGAGGAATATCACAAGCTCATGGAAGAGATAAAGATGGTGATGGATGGCTTAGAGAGGCTCACACGTGGTAGAGCCATTCACAAGGAGATTCTTGGGAGGAACCTTGTGAACAATGTCTCCCACCGGGGACTTGGCTCATATCCCGCCGCCATCAACATCATAGGGACGAGTGATTCCATTCCCACATGGATTAATCCCCTTCTCGCCGACGACTAATATTGTGAGAGGTGTTGCAAGGATGGCCACACAACCAAAGATTGTCCTATGGTGAGAAGTTCCATTGTTTTGACTAAACCTATCTTGTTCCATAAGAACACTCATTTCAAGCTTTTTCGAAACAAGGATGGCAAGGTGAAAGCTAAGGCTTTGGGGCCACCATACAAGAAGAGGAAGGTCAAGATCATATGGGTGCCTAAGTGCATTGTTGATCTTGAGGGATTGGCTACGTACAAGTGGGTGCCCAAGAACAAGACATAGATGGTGGTGGTGGTGGACCGAGTGCTTTCATGAAGATCATGTGAAGTCCACCACAAGTGACATGGACCTCAATGTCATATCTACTCACGAGGGAGGTATCCATGTTTGTTCTTAGTAGTAGTAGTGTGTTTCTCCATATCTTGCATTGCATGGTAATTAGGACTCCTTTGTGACTAGTATGATTTGCATCCATGCATGTGTAAATAACAAAAAGAAAAACACATAAAAATTAGTCAATGTCTAACCCATCCAAGATAGCTATAAGCAAGAGGGAGTGCTTCAGATGGTGGTTTGGCTTCTCTCAAGGCAAGGGTATGGCTTATAGTGAGTTAGCTTGGGAGGGGTTCAAACTTGACATTGTTAGGTTTCCTTTGTGTCTTGTTTTAATACTGCTTGCATTCACATGGCATGTTTACTTTCATTGCATATGTAAAATGCTTGTTGCTTGCATCATATAGGAAACACAAAGGAGGTTTGTCCTACTTGAGATATTTGTGCCTCATGCTCTATATGAGATTACATCTCCATAAGTGTGACCAAAGGAAAGGATTGTGCTTCATGCCCACTGAGCAAGCTCTTATGAACTCCAAGGTTAAATCTACTCACACGATTCATGGACTAAGGCTCATACATACCCATTTGGTTCTTAATTGCCTTGGTTCTTATTTGCTCGATTCTTCATTTGGCATTTGTGAAAATTATAAGGCCATAAAGTGCCACTATTTGAAAAAGAGTGTTTGAGAGTTCCCTGTATATTCCAAGTGTGGTGTTTATTTGAGTGTTTAGCGAGGGCACTTGGAAAACGAAGAAATTATCAGCAAAAATTCTAGAGTGACCGTACAGTCTGATCTTTGGACCGTACAGTCCTGTCAGTGGCTCTATGCACAGTGCCTAGGGGGAGTCTGGTCATAGAGACCAGACAGAATGGTCCTAGAGATCATACCGTCCGGTCTGCACATTGGCCTGCAGACCCTAACCTGGCCAGATAGTCCGGTCTAGAGACTGTTCTGTCCGGTCACTATGCTTGATCGCGCGAAGTAACCCAGATCTCTGACTGTTGATAGTGCCTTGATCGATCTCAGACATCAATCCAGTTTTTGACCTAGGTCAAATCATCAAAATTACGTTTGGCCGTTTCCTTGTTCCCTCCCCCGATGCCGAGTTCATGCACCGGCCGCCTTCTTCCTCCGCCGACACCGCCACGCTTGCCCAACCCACCGCCATCACTGACGAGCAGCCACGCCACACCACCGCATAGCCTCTGCTCCGCCGCACGCCCTCACACGCTACCGCGCAAGCCCGCGGCGTGCCGCCGCCTCAACCCATGCCGCACGCCACTACTAGCCATCGAGCGACCAGCCAAGCATCACCGTCGGCCATCTCCAGTGCTGCCTTGCCTCCACTCATGCGCGCGCACAAGCCCTTGGTCCCCCATAGCCTAGCTCCATCAATCCTAGGGCAAGGGTGATCCTTCACCCCCCCATCTCCATTGCTGGCAAGTTCGAAGTTTCGACCTTTTCCGACAATCAGTCGAGGAGTCTTCGGGTTTCGGCGTTGATTCTTCCTCCAGGGTATTGTGCACATCCCCCTTTCATCGATTGATGCCCTAATTTTGAGTCGTTAGTTTAATTGATGCAATTATAGTTAACTGCCCATGATTTGTTGCATTAATTAGTTAATTGACTCAACCTAGGATGCAATTAATTCCATGATCATCTTTTAATTGCATCTAGGGTTTGTCTCCAGTTTAGTCTGCATATAGATTATTTGCCTATTATTTGACTGCACACTAGATGACTTGCACCAGCCACTTATAGTCGATTATCACTGTTGTTACTTTGCACATTTGTCTAGTGATCATGTCCTTCATTCAGTGCTAGGATTTCTATTGCGCATATTTTGCTAGCGGTGCTTTGTAGGTAGATTTATATATAGGATTCTATGCCTATCCTATCTATACCTACGTGCGTGCAGTGACAGTAGCCAGCAGCAGAGATGGTAGGGTCAGGACAGGACAAGGGCAAGGGAAAGATGTCAGAAAAGCCGATGAGCAAGAAGAGACCGAGACTAGACCTAGAGTAAGAGAGGGCCAGGAAGTTAGCTCAGCACTTGGATGCCATGGAGCAGTCACGCATGACACCAGGGACACGGCTGATCCTAGAGCCATCTCGTGACACTCAGGGACTCCGGAGGAGTACCAGGCAGAGGACAACACAGGGCCTGGCTACAAGTGTGACTCCAGCACCTTGGGCGCAGAGTACTCTGACTTCCCATTAGGGGAGGTCATCGAGACCTGTGGAGTAGGGATCCTCCAGGCAGCAGGAGGAGTCTGAGGAGGAGGAGTCACGGTCTGAGGAGACCTTAGAGTCAGGATCTGAGGAGTTAGAGGAGGATGAGCTTGAGGAGACTAAGCAGACAGGACCGAAGAGGACTGCTCACCGAGCAAGAGACCCGAAGTGCACCAGTGCAGTGTGCACTAGGAGGCTGTAGAGACTGGTACAGGAAGCCGAGGAGACCGACATATTTAAGGTTCTTGCAAAGGACCTTAAGGCTCTTCGGTTTGTCTCCTTCGAGTAGTGGGTTCTAGTCCCCAGGGACCCTACTGTAGGAGAGAGGTACTGGGCAGCCCTCCAGAGAAGAATTGGAGAGGGACTGAGACATTGTCTAGCCATGAGAGGCAGGGATAAGATGTTCGTGCCACAGTAGTTCACTACCTACCAGGCCAGGAGGAGGGCCACCGACACTGACATGGAGCAGTACTTCACGTATTTGCCAGGGCTATCAGAGCTAGTTACTATTCCATACAAGTACAGAGAGGACATGGTCCTAGAGTTCTACGCTACGCTGTGGATAGCTAGAGACCGCTCAGTATTCTGGTTCTTGTTCAGAGGGCAGCCACAACGGGTGACTGCAGGAGATCTGGTAATTACTTTTGGGTTCCTCGCTTCAGACTTTCAGATCTACAGGAATGCCTACCTGTTCCTAGAGCCACCCCGTAGACCTCAGGGATGGAAGCTATCGTCAGATGACTTGGTGTCAATTGCCTTTCCACCACTGCACACTCTAGGCTGTGAGAGAGGTCCTACGAGACTCACTGTAGAGGCTAAGGTTGTCGGAGCGATAGTCACCCAGACTATCATCCCCAGGTCAGGATATAGAGAGGAGTTCACTCTACTCCACCAGTGGGTTATAGAAGCTGTTCTGAGAAGACAACACTTTGACTTGGTAGATTTACTGATAGGAGAGATGGAGGAGGTTACCTTTGAGAGAGTGGGAGGACGTCACTTGGTTTACGCACCATACATTTTCTATCTTCTAAGGAGGATGGGCCTTGTGATAGAGGAGCAGTACCAGGCGTTCCCTAAGGTGACCACAAGTTATGCACCTCGAGTCCCCAGGACATCGCAGTCCACCTCGAGTCAGCAGACGGGAGAGGAGGAGTAGGAGTCACCACCGGTCACTCACGAGCAGAAAGCTCATCCTGAGACCATGGTTCCTGAATCAGCCAGTACAGGAGCACCTCCCCTGCCTACAGGATCATAGTCAGAGGATGCTATCAAGGTGATAGCACTTGTAGGACGCCTGAGTGAGTTCATTTAGAGCATAGCTGAGGATAGATGTCAGTCGATGGAGGTCACCAGGGGACAGGTAGAGGTTCAGAGACAACAGATGATGATCTTGACTACCCTGATGACCCAGATGGCAGAGATGACTCAGAGGTAGGCAGGTCAGTAGCCAGGACCCGTAGCATTTCCACAGTTCTAGCAGTTGCGGACTCACCCAAGACCCTTCACTGCTTTGATGACAGCTCAGTCCAGCGGGTTGTCACTCTCAGGGGTTATACCAATAGGGGGAGCAGGACAGACACTCTCTTGAGCCAGTTCTCTCCCATGTCTGCTTTCTCAGTGTCTATGTTGTTTGTCTCACCGTCACACTCCTCAACTTCGTGGATGGCAGGACCTTCTACCTCCCAGCACTTACCAGTCAGGAGTTTGTTCTCAGACATAGTGCACACCACTCGTGCAGACTCCTAGGAAGCTCCAGAGACAGCTACAGCTCCACCCTCCACTGCTACAATCAGCACGCCCAAACCACAGCTAGCAAAGGAACTGGTCCACCAAGGCTACTAACAGGAGGACGTGGATGACCTTGCTCTTCTTCAGGCGACTGCTGCCAAGGAGACTTCTATGGTCCCACCAGCAGGGCAGGACAGCGGGTCTAAGTCGCCAGTAGACCTTGAGTTCTTTGAGCAGCTGGATACTCAGGCGGCATAGGCTTAGGGAGCACAGCAGGATCCAGCATAGCAGCAGCCAGGAGCAGAGCCCTCAAAGGACATCGCTGCACCACTTCCTTCGACCATGAGCGCTTAGGTGTTCATCCTTTTTCCGCTTTTTGGTGCTTGTTGCCAAAGGGGGAAAAGGACATCATAGGTCTAGGGGGAGATGGAGTGCGATCCTGTGCAATCGAGAGAGTAGCTTATATCTAGGGGGAGCATACACATACTTGTACATTGGTTTTGGAAGCTAGATACATTTTGTCGAGAGATATTCTCAATAGTAGATCTAGGTATGCGTATGAGTATGAAAGATTGATGGACATATGACACAATGCTTATACAGGTTCGGGCCTTCCGGAGGATAACAACCCTACGTCCTGTTTAGTGTTTCTGTATTGCTAAGGTTCGCACTAGAATTAGGGTTCCAATATGAGTCTCTGCCCTGCCGAAGGCCCTCTTCCCTCCTTATATATCCGAAGGACAGAGGTTTACATGGTAATCTTTTAGTCGGTTACAATAGATCCTATCTATCAACATATCTGCTAACCTAGCTTGCTGCTTACTCAAAAAAATATCTAAGTAAATATCTCCTGGGCCAAATACATCATAACCGAGCCCCCGGCCCACTCGGCCATTTAGCCAAGTGGTTAGGTATCCCGGGTACATATATCCCACGGTAGCCCCCAAGAACTTTCCATCTTGAAACATTGCCTTGATTCATCTCGACATTTTTTGAAATTGGAAAGTGCTTCTTTTGTTGTGGCTGATAACTTTCCTTCATGGACGCCTGAAAAAGGCATATTCTATGAGTATAGCCCCCAACTCAAAAGGTGTTGAATTTTTACCGAAGCATCTTGTGAGTTCTTGAAAAATAAATATCCAATATCCAGATTCAATCATGGCCCCCAGCTCAAAAGGTCATTTTGAAGAAAATATCTTATGAGCTGAGACATAATAATTTCCGAGTCTTCCACTTTTCATAATAATCTTCAAAACTCGATTATACAATCTCCATCCGAGTGAGTTATCACGAAATTCAAATTCTATAGCCCCCAAGATTGGTGATCTATCAATTGGAGTATTTAAAAAAATTACGGCCCCCAAGATTGGTGCTGAGATAAGCCGAGTGATTTATCACAAAATCTCGAAAGGTACAACTTCCAAGGTTGAAACCGTAACAGTCCGAGTGATTTATCACGAAATCTCGATAGGTACAACTTCCAAGGTTGAAACCATAACAATCCGAGTGATTTATCGCGAAATCTCGAAAGGTACAACTTGCAAGGATGAAACCGTAACAATCCGAGTGATTTATCACAAAATCTCGAAAGGTACAACTTCCAAGGTTGAAACCAAAACAATCCGAGTGATTTATCACGAAATCTCGAAAGGTACAACTTCCAACATTCAAACCGTAACAATCCAAGTGATTTATCACTAACATCAGGACCCACAACGTCCAAGGGTAACGCTGAAATGATTTTCAATAGCACAATAAATGCACCTACCGATTCGCGAGACTGGACTATCGGATTATGAGAACCCATGACCCGTTAGGTTATCCTTCCCTTATAGAGGTGCCGCCAAAACAGTCACATCCCATTGTCTTCATTTCGCACCGCCGCCAAAACAGTTGCATCCCTTCATCTTCATTTTGTAGCCGCCACTTGTTGGCGGTTCTTAAGCCCAACAGGGAAAATCTGCAAGCGTACAGATGCCGAAATAGCTTTCACCCGGGAGTATTCCAGAGTGTCGATTTCCACAGGGGACGAGTAAAGTGTCACTCCTATTCTATCAAGTCCTAGTGATGAAGGGGGCAGAATAAAGTGTACTTTTTAGGGAGAAGAAGTCCCTGAGCCAGGCAATCTAATGTAGGGAACCTTCTCCAAGTAACTTAGTGAGAATTCTATTTCCAAATATCTGCTTCGGGGCACGATAACAATCCACAGGTAAGGGTCAGTAACAAACCTCATGTACTAGTGGGCATGTTAACGCTAGACAACCCTGCTTGAGACTTCTCGAATGTGGTGGAATTCAATATTGGACGGACAGGGCTGTCACCACCAGCCGCCTACCACACAGCCCGTGGGGACGAATGCAATCTCAGGAAAGCTAAGTCTAAATGCCACGTCTAAACATAGACTTTCATACCAGTTCTAGAATTGGTAAACATAACAAGATAATTCTGTGAAGCAATAAAAAGTTATGCACAAGGATCCTGTAGAATAAAAGGATAGAAATACTCAGTTTATTACTTGGACAAGAATTCCACTACATATTACCCGGCCCCGAAGACGAGGGAGATTACTCACGCAGGAGGTTCAATCCTCGAGGCACAAGTTGAAGGAGCCAGCATCCTGAACTCCTCCTACACCCTTATTCTTCTAATTGGCGAAAACTTCGGACTAATGCTTATTTCTTCTCTCTTTTTGTCACTTCTGCTGAATTCCCCCTCTATTTATAGGTGGTGAAGACTTGGCGGGTACTTCAAGGTGGAGGAGAGTCGGTAGGCAAAATTTCCCCCACCGGGTGGCGGGCCACGCCAGGCGGCCACGTGTGCCGGGCGGCCGGGCATGCTGGGCGGCATGCACCACCGGGCCACAGGCCAGGCCGGGTGGCTACTGGATTTGGTCGGTTTCCAACCGACTTGCTTTGTATGGCTCAGATTGCTCACCAATTGCTCATCATACTCTATGAAATTTGACATTTTATGTGGAGCTTGGTAGGATGGCACATCTAGTATGCATATTTCATTAAGTTAAGAGATGGTCCTAGCGAAAAGACTTTGCACTTTCTCATTCCAACCATTTGGAAATAATGTCCAGGGGAGAGGGAGAGAATGGACTCACGCGAAGGAGTGGACTAGCACAATAGCAAAAATCTTTATCAAAGATTGGATTTTTGTGCTAGAGTGAAAGGATGGTCCTTTATTTTTGCTCAATGAATTTAATGAACCTTGAAACTTGACATTTGTACATCTATGAGAGCTGATAATTTTTTCTCATTTTGTTTTTCTTTCATTCTTCTTTTCTTTCTTTCCTTTTCAGCTCTCATAGTGTAAGGAAGCTAGTTCAATGGTTCAAATATTTTTGCAAACTTTTTCTAAGCATTTATTTTGGGAGAACCAAAATCTTTCTTGTAGGATCAAGGTTTTCGCAAAGGAGAGATTTTTGGCTAACATGCTTGGTGAAGTGGATGCTTGAATCGAATGTGGAAACCACATAACCAAGCATGAATATTTGAGAACTCAAAGATAACGCAAAGGAAAATGATTGGCTTTGAAAGAGCAAGTCCCTCATAAGGATCAAATCCTAACCAAACTCAATGCATACATGGATGGCATAAAAGTGGGTTCACAATTAATATTTGGCCTTGGTAGGAATTTTTCTATCATAGGAAAGACATACACCAAGTAGGGGGGTTTTTATTGCAGCATGGTTCTGAAAGAAATCATTGGACTCTAATCATGAGGAGATCATAGACTCATCCAAAACATGCTATATCGTGAATTCCAACAACTAGACTTGGTGTTTATTAGCCATTTTGCACCCACTAAAACATAGAGAGACTAGCTTTGTCATCATGTCGGTCTACCATTACCCACCAAAATGAAGAGTAGAGGTTGTATACTTGAGACTCACAGGGAGCTAACAGAGCAACTATTCATCATTTCCATAGGCAAGGTAGAGACTAAGTTCTCAAATTTTATTTGAAAAGGGAAATATTTTTATTCTTTTTGGTTATGCAAATTTTTATGATTTTCTTCAAAAACTGAAAAAAAGTCTTTTTGGGTTTTCTTAAAACAACTCAACTAGAGAAAGGGGGAGAGAGGATAGAACAAGCGGCGCACCTTAGTTTGGGTACCTCCCCAAGCTTAGGTCTTTGCAAGACTTAAGCTTAGATGACTTTCACTGTGGCAGTTGATACTCAATGTTGAAGTGGCCGCACAGTTGGTCCATCATGGAGAGGTTCATCTGAAGCTGTTCTGATGTTTGTTGCTGCCATTCTTGTCCATCCCTTATGGCTGCTTGTATTTCTTGAGTTCGTTCGTTGGTTTCATAAGTATTGGCAGCCAAGTATTGCATGTCTTCTTCCAACTCCAAAAATTTGTACGATGTGAATCGGGCAGAACGTGAAGTGCCTATGCCTTCTTGAGATTGGTGGTAGCTCCTCGTCCCATAAGGATTGTACGGTTCATACTCTTAATGGGATGAACTATTGTAGTGTGATGAGCTAGTAAATCCCAGAACTTGTGGTTGCTCCCAATGGTATTGTGAGCTTCCCGAAGCACCTGTTCGAGGTGGTCTTGTCCCTGGCCTATCCCCCATGTGAAGCTCTCGAGTTCTCGGCTTCTGAGTGCTCACTTGGCGTATGCCTCCCACAGCTCGAGCCGCCGCTGTTGCTGAACTTGGTGTAGATGCCTCTCCAAATATTTGCCATTCCTGCAAGAGGGGTTACTTGGACATGATACCCAAAGGACAAAATGATTATAATGGTTAGCGGTTAGTCGTTCGGTTAGTAGTCCACGTATTAGTCATTCAAACATGCAAGGGTGACAACAATTTCTCTCTAGTTGGTTTTATTGCAGCACACTTTTATTGCTAAGTGCAAAGTGCACTTACTAGAGAGGGCTAGTGAAGTGAGACGAGGGTGAAGAGGGAGAGAAAATGTTTTCGGCTGAGGGTGGAGAAACAATGGAGAGTGTGTCTGGTATTTATTGGCTCGAGGGGAGCCTTGGGGCAAAAAATTTTACGTCGAGCGGCGGGACACGCCGGGTGGCAACCCATGCCGATCGGCAGGTTATTTCCCTCCATTGCTGGGAGGAGGCTAGGTCCGAGTGCCATGTGATCCACTTGCTCAATTTGTCCAGAAATTTGCTAAGAGTGTAGGGAGCAAGGGTATAGTGATGGGATGGCCAAAGTTCTATGTTTGCAATGAGTGTGCTGCCACTCATGAGGCCTAGGTGAGTAGGGTGGTAGGTGAGTGTGAGTGGTGAACGAGTGAGGTGACACGTGTTGCTCTCATTCATTCACTTTCATTCATGGTGGGGCTTTTCATGAGCATTTTTCTTCAAGGTAAGGCTGGCCACACCTTCACCACTCATGGCCATCATCTCTGCATTAGAAGTGCCAAGAATCCGAGAAAAAGTTGTGCCGGGCGGCAGAAATGACCCAGCCGGGTGGTCGTTTTCATGAAAAATGACCCCCAGGGTGATAAAACTGGACTCGGTTATTTCAGGTTATCTGGCTCAAGATTAGCTAGCCGGGTGATCATATTTCACCAAATATGACCTCTCGGGTGCTAAAATTTGATAAAATCTGACCTCCAAAAGATTTACCTAGCCGGGTGGTCATTTTCATGGAATATGACCTCCCGGTTTGCTGAATTCCGACTAGCCGGGCTGGATGATCAGACCATCACCCGAAGGGTCGTTTTTGCTGAAATTTGACCTCCCAGGTACTAATATTTGACTGGTCGGGTTGGATTCTGGATACTTGAATACTACCTAGCCGGGTGGTCGTTTTCATGAAATACGACCTCTAGGGTGCTAAAAACTGACTGGTTGGACAGGAGTCTCAGATTATCACCCGGGTTGCCGTTTTTGATGAAATTTAACCTCCCGGCTAGTAAACTTGGCCGAGCCATCACTAATAATTTTTTTTTAAAATTTTAACTTTAAATTCTTTTCTTTTATAGCCTAATTTAATGGTTAAAGATGAAACTAAAAACAACCTAATTTAGTGGTAGGGTGAAAAACAAAGAAAAACTAGCGGACGAAATGGAGTTCTGAATGGCACTGCTACCATTCCCCGGCAACAGCGCCAGAAAGCTTGTTGGCGGTTCTTGAGCCTAACAGGGAAAATCTGCAAGCGTACAGATGCCGACGTAGCTTTTACCCGGGACTATTCTAGAGTATCGATTTCCACAGGGAACGAGTAAAGTGTCACTCCTATTCTATCAAGTCCTAGTGATGAAGGGGGTAGAATAAAGTGTACTTTATAGGGAGAAGAGGTCCCTGAGCCAGGCAATCTAATGTAGGGAACCTTCTCCAAGTAACTTAGTGAGAATTCTATTTCCAAATATCTGCTTCGGGGCACGATAACGATCCATAGGTAAGGGTCGGTAACTAACCTCATGTACTAGTGGGCACGTTAACGCTAGACAGCCCTGCTTGAGACATCCCGAATGTGGTGGAATTCAATATTGGACGGACAGGGCTGTCACCACCTGCCGCCTACCACACAGCCCGTGGGGACGAATGCAATCCCAGGAAAGCTAAGTCTAAACACCACGTCTAAACATAGACTTTCATACCAGTTCTAGAATTGGTAAATATAACAAGATAATGCTGTGAAGCAATAAAAAGTTATGCACGAGGATCCCGCAGAATAAAAGGATAGAAATACTCACTTTATTACTTGGGCAAGAATTCTACTACATGTTACCCGGCCTCGAAGACGAGGGAGATTACTCACGCAGGAGGTTCAATCCCCGAGGCACAAGTTGAAGGGGCCAGCATCTTGAACTCCTCCTCCTACACCCCTATTCTTCTACTTGGGGAAAACTTGGGACTAATGCTTATTTCTTCTCTTTTTTTGTCACTTCTGCCGAATTCCCCCTCTATTTATAGGTGACGAAGACTTGGCGGGTACTTCAAGGTTGAGGAGAGTCGGTGGGCAAAATTTCCTCCGCCGGGCGGCATGCCACACCGGGCAGCACATGTGCCGGGCGGCCAGGCATGCCGAGTGGCATGCACCAACGAGCGGTAGGCCAGGCCGAGCGGCCACTGGATTTGGTCGGTTTCCAACCGACTTACTTTGGACGGCTCAGATTTGGTCTGGATGGCGGTTCCTTGGTCGGTTCCCACTGAATTCTCTGTTTTGGGGTCGGTAAGCCTCTTGGGCTGGCAACCCTGGGTGGCCAACCCAGGACGGGCGGCAAGCGAGGCCGGGCGGCGGCCTGGGTCAGGTGCCGACCCCTCCGGGTCGCCCCGTGGCTTCTCCCGGTTAGGCCATTTTGTAGACCCTTTTTCCTTAGCCATATTCCATAGCTTTTCGTCCGGGGAGAGAAAACAGCTTCATGGTGGTGTGTTTTGCAAAGTCGGCCGGGTCGGATGATTAGCCTCATGATGACTTGTTTTGACCCGCCAAGTGGCTGTTTTTAGCCTGATATGACCCTGTTGGCTGGGTTCTGATTTTAGCCATTACGACCCTACCGGTCTCTAATTTCAGCCTCATATGACCCTGTCGGACTGCTGTTTAAGGCAGATTCGGCCGACCGGGCATTTCTTCCTGTTTTAACACAGTTTTGGCCCTTTTGACCCTGCGAACACATATTTCACCAAAACTCATGGAACTTTATTAGTTTAAACAAATATTCAAGAAACTTTGGTCTTTACCTTGCATTTCCCGACTGGTTGGTGGCCGATATTGGGTTTTAAGGGCCACCAACACCACCGTCTCGCACATACAAACCCTAGATCTCGAGCCTTCATTTCCACCCAAAAGCACTTCACGACTGCTTTCCACTCCTTGAAAACAAGAGCGATGGACCCAAAACGAACCCGCCAAAGCACCAAAGCTGAATCCCAGAAGCAATCGTCTCCTGGAAAGGGCGAGGAAGAAGCAATCTTTGATATCCCCGCGCCATCAAGGAGTTCCCTGCCTCGGCCATGGACTCAGAGAAAATCAATAGGGTGGTGATTGACGGAGTGCTGTAGGATCAACAAATCGGAGGATGGACCAGATCACTATTTTTTTCTCCTTTTTCTACTGTGGATTGGGGATCCCTTGTTGCAACTTCTTTCAAACCTCGTCAATCTGAATCCAAACTCCATATTACATATTGCCATTTTTATCCATTTGTGCGAGGTATTCTTGGGAATCTATCCCCATTTTGATACTTTCAAAGAGCTATTTGTGTTGAAATCAAACAACAATAGTGTCATAGGAGGGGCTGGATTCCAACTGAGGAATAAATCAAAATACATTGAAGTGCTACTTCCCTCAACAAACAAAGGTTGGCATGCTGACTGGTTCTATCATGGAAACCATGCTCCGCCTTAGTCAGAGACCACAGCCGAAACCCCCAAACCATGACCTGAGTGGTCAGCGAAAGCAGATCCCAATAAAAAAGCCCAGGTTGATGCCATACCAGAGCATATTGCATTTCTGAAGTCAAAGGGTTACAACGGTGTCCATGTTGCCGCCAGCTTCATACATCGCCGTGTGCAACCCATTAAGAAAAGACATATTCCAGGATGGAAATTTCAAATGGGTTCAGATCCCACGATGGAGGTGCCAGAAAAATTATCAGAAAGAGAATTGACTTTGCGGTTGTAGAACATATTTTCCTTGCTACTTGGTTGAACTTCAGGGAACGCCAAACGCGGATATCATTCTGAAACTGACCGGAGTCCAGTAAGTTATTCATTCTTATCTTCTATATTGAAGACTGCGTACTTTGTCTTCAACATAGATTAATATGTCATTCATATTACAGAACCTTGATGTTTATTTATCCAATCCCCCATTGCCCCCGATGCCTCGAGTAAAACCATCCCGTCAACCACCAGCCCCCAAGCGTCGCAAAGCACAGATTGAGGATTCAGATGAAGAAGAATCTCTAACTGAAAGGACAGCTAGACTTCAAGAATAAGCAAAGAGAAAAGCTGCAGAAAAGACTTCCACCACGCGATGGACCATGAAAGAAGATAATAAGGCAGAACCTGTAAAAGAACAAGTCCGTCCGGGTAAACAAACAAGCAGGACAGGTGCCGTTGAGGAGACTATGGGCACAACAAAAAACCCAAGGCCAACTAGCCCCCCGCCAAAGGTGTCAGGCTTAAAATTTAAATGCCATCCAAGGTAAACAAATCAGGATAACATGATTCTTAATTCCCTAGTAGCTATTCGTATAACCTATATTTACTTGGTAGATCATCAGGGACTTCATCATCTTATGAGACCGTGCCACAAAGCTCAGTTCCTGTAAAGGACCAGGCTGCTCTATCTGACAGGACATCCAGAGATGATGTCCTGGATCACTCAGCAAAGAAGCCGAATGATGCCAACAATGCTCCAAAATCGACTCAGCCGGAGACCAGCCATGCTAAAACCCCCACTATATCAGCCTAAATGTCCCTAAAACGGCCATGGCTGCTGGTACTCCTACCTCCACCGAACTAGAAGAACCATCATTGGTTTTTGAAAAGATGCCAGAGCCTGCATACGAATATCCTATTGGTCCGGAAGAAAACATCATGCCTACTCCCATTCACCGAGTAGTGAAAGAAGGCATTCCAGAAGAAGCCCCACCTGCCAGGTCGGTATACCATATCGAAAAATTCGTAATTGCAGGATTTTATGAGTCGGCAGAACAAGCCGAGTTGAAGACCTTTGAGGAGTACACCGAAAAGGCTTACCAGTCGTTCCAGGTATACTTTCCTTCTTGGAGAAAATTAGGCATTGTTACCATTTGATTCATCTTCATCCTAATGTTGCTACAGACCTTGAAATCCCATATGGCTAGCAAGAGCAAGCTTTTGCAGCTTGTCGAAAGACATTGTGCAAAGGCTATGGATCTAGAGGATCAACTTGCTAAGGAAAGGCTTGAAGTGGGTCGCCTCTCGGGTGATCTGAAAACCCGTTCATCCCAGATGGATGAACTTCAATTTAAGCTTCATGGTACAAAAACTAGAAATTCTGAACCATACATTCTATTTGTCAGCCACAATTATCTGACCTCTCCCTTACAGAGGTCTCTTGCAGCTGTGCAGAAAGATGCAGAAGTGGTCGCTCAGTACATCTTCCCCGAGGAAAAACCAAATTGGTGCCGAGATCTGCTGACTCGATTGCAGGAGGCTCCAAACCGAGTGAGAGAACACGCGCGACATGTTGCAGAACTGCCCGGCACTGAAGTGCTGGCTATAGCGAAGTCTCACATCCCCAGCATAGATCTGGATGTGGTTGCAGAAGGTTTCCATGAATATCTTTCTTATGAGCAATGCGAATCTCTTCTGGCTGAGGCACAGAAAGCTGCTCATGTATTAGCTGGCCAGATAGAGTTAGATCCCTTACCAAAGTTGTAAGGATTTGTAAAAATTCACTGGATATTATGTTGCACTACAAATAGTGTAGTATAACTCAGTTCGGTAGACCGCTAGGGCCTAGATTCATCACCAGTGTTGTAATGAATTCTTGGGTCGCGCTGCTTTGTTTATGTATTCTATGAACTCGTGTTAAACACTCACAACCAATACACAACTCATGTCAGTGCTCTAAACAATGGTCCAAATAACCGATATGAACCATGGGAACTAAGAACCCACTCGGTCAAGCATATGTGAGCTGGGGTGACTCAACAGATGACATGAACTCTAGGGACTAAGTAACCCGCTTGGTCGACATGTACGAGTTGTGGTGATACCAAGTATAAGTATTTGAGTCATGATTGATACAATATCATCAATTATTTCATAGAAATCATAGATTCAAAGCATCATGACCATAATATATATATGTATTTAAACGATACAAAATGAACAGATTACAATAAACTATGAAAACTAAGCATAGAAACAACGTAGCTGTGATATGTTCCATGAACTCTGAAGGTCAGACCCATCCTCACGCATCAATCGGTATGCACCCGACCGAGTGACTTCCTTTACAATAAAAGACTAGACTTGTTTCAGAACCAAATTGCTGACTGAAAAACCCCGTGATCGAACATTCTTGTCATGATAACGCCTCAGGATTTGTTGATTTTTCGCCGACCAAACCAAAGTGGCGTCTCACTATTCTTCTAGTAATAGAAGGTCATCACGCCTATGGCTGTTGGAGGTTTGTTCTTCATATGCTACCACACGTGGGGAGGTGAATAACACCTCGGTTGGTAACATTGCTTCTGAACCATAGACCAAGGAAAAGGGGGGGGGGGTGTCCCGTGGCGCGACTTACATTGGTTCTAAGGCCCCACAGCACCGATGGTAACTCCCGAACCCAACATCAAGCGTACTTTTCCAATCGATCAAATATACGGGGTTTAATTCCAGACAACAGGAGGTCGTTTGCCCTCTTAACCTGGCCATTACTCTGCGGATGGGCAGCCGAAGCATAGCGGATCTTGAAGCCCACGCAGCCCGCAAACTCTTTAAACTCTTCTGTCGTGAATTGACTACCATTGTCAGTGATGATCTTGTATGGGGCACCAAACCGAGTGACTATTTCGGTCATGAACTCGATGGACTTCTTCGCCGAAATCTTGCTGACTGGTTTTGCTTCAATCCATTTAGAAAATGTGTCCACCACCACGAATAGGTGAGTGAAACCTCCTTGAGCCTTCACGAAGGGTCCAACAATATCCAAGCCCCATACTAAAAACGGCCATGTTATTGGTATGTTTTGAAGCTCAGTGGCGGGTACGTGCATCTGGCGGGCGAAGAACTGGCAGCCCTCACACTTCCGGATGATGTCTTTAGCATCAACACAAGCGGTTGGCCAATAAAATCCTTGCCTCATTGCTTTGGCCGCAATCGTAGATGGGCCTGTGTGATTCCCACATATGCCGGCATGAATTTCCCCTAGTATAGCTATGCCCCCATCTCGTGACAAACATTTCATCAATATCCCATGTGGACTTTGCTTGTACAGGAGGTGGTCAACCATGCAGTATGACCGGGACTTACGAATAACTCGGAGGCCTTCATCTTTATCTATTGGTAATGTACCGTAGTCTAAATATTCGATAAATGGAGTATGCCAATCTACTTGGATGACAATCACTTGAGATGTTGCTCCTTGCTTTGGTGCCGACTGCACCATAGTTTGCTGGGGTAGTACAGATGGCTTGTGTAAATCGTCGAGGAATACTCCATCAGGTATTTTAGAACTGCTGGACCCAAGCTTGGCCAGTTTGTCCGCCTCTTCATTATACTTGCGGAGGACATATTTGTACTCGATGCCATCAAGCTTATCTTCTACCTTCCGAACTTCAGTGCAGTAGGTTGTCATGCTCTCATGAGAAAAACACCACTCCTTTGTGACTTGATTGATTACTAATGCCGAATCACCAGAGACGCTTAATCTTTTGACGCCAAGTGACACATGTGTCCAAAGCCTATGTAGCAAGGCTTCATACTCTACGGCGTTGTTAGACGCGTGAAAGTGCATTCGGAGAACATACCGCAACTTAGCTCTGTCTGGGGATATCAATACGACCCCTGCTCTGGCGCCCTCCAGTTGTAAGGGACCGTCAAACATCATTGTCCAATAGCTTAGTTCTTGCGGGGTGGGTGGTAATTCACATTCTATCCACTCAGCGACAAAGTTAGACAGAGCCTGACCTTTGATCGCGTCGCGAGGTTTGAATGTAACATCATATGATCCATGCTCAACGACCCACTTGGCTATTTTTCTGGTTGCTTCTCGGTTGTGAAGCAAGTCACCCATATCGAATGATGTATGGACCTCGATTGGATGGTCCTCAAAGTAGCGCTTCAACTTCCTAGAAGTCATCAGTAATGCATAAACTAACTTCTAAAGCTAAAAATACCGTACCTTGGATTCTGATAAGACCTCGCTGATGAAATAAACCGGTGTTGATGGTCCTTAAATGCTAAATCCGACCATCAAATTCTTGCATAAACAACATAAAAGGAATAAACAAAATAGTGATAGCAGTTTATTATTAACCATTTCCATGAGTTTTGGTGAAATATGTGTTTGCAGGGTCAAAAGGGCCAAAATCATGTAAAAACATGAAGAAACGCCCCGTCGGCCGATACTGCCTTAAAACAGCAGCCCGACATGGTCGTATGAGGCTGAAATCAGGGCCCGACAGGGTCATGATGGCTGAAATCAGAACCCAGCCGACAGGATCATATCAGGCTGAAATCAGCCACCCAACAGGTCAAAACAGAGTCATCATGAGGCTAATCACCTGACCCGGACGACCATGCAAAACACTCCAAAATAAGGCCGTTTTCCATTCCCGGACTAAGGAGGGTAAAAAGTGGAGAAATAAAGGAGAAATTCACATGGCACAACATGGACAAGTCAAGACGTGACCCTGGGGGGGGGGGGGGGTCGGCACCAAAGATGAGCCGCCGCCCAGCCTGGCTTGCCGCTCGATAGGGTTTGCCGCCCGGCCTGGGTTGGCCACCCAGGGTTGCTAGCCCATGAGGCCCATGACTTCTACCGACCCCAAAACAGAGATTTCGTTGAGAACCGACCAAGGAACCACCATCCGGATCAAATCTGAGCCATCCGAAGCAAAGGCGGTTGGAAACCGACTCCATCCAACGGCCGCCCGGCCTGGCCTGCCGCCCGGCATGCCCGGCCGCTCTGCACACGTGGTCGCCCGGCGTGTTCCGCCGCTCGACGGGGGAAATTTTTCCCACCGACTCTCCTCCACTTTGAAGTACCCGCCAAGTATCCACCACCTATAAATAGAGGGGGAATTTAGCAGAAAAAAGGACAACACACAAGAAGAGAGTTTAGACCTCCATTTCAAAGGCTTTAGTACTGCCAAAGTGCTTAGAAAATAGGGAGAGAGTGAGGGAGAGTTTGGGGAAGCGCCGGGCTTGTCGGCGATCTTCCCCACACTTGTACCTCGGTGGATGCTTTCCTTTTCAAGTAAGTGTTCATGATTTCTTTGTGGTATTTAAGTTTCCTATTTAAATAAGTTCTTTTTTTATTACTTACGGGATCATCGCTCTATTTAGTTAGAGTATCTTAGTCTTCTATAAGCGTGGTACTGAGACTAGGGTAGTAATTAATAGCGTAGACATGGTGTCTAGGCTAGAGGTTACCTTTGTTTGCCGCGTGCCCCACGGTTTGTAGAGGTAGTCGGTAGGTGGTGACAGCCCTATCCGGCCTTTGTAATCGTCCACGTTTGGGTACGTTGTAGAGCTGTTGGCTGGAGTCGCCTGTGGATGCAGGGGTAAGCCGGTGCCCAAAGTAAGAAGTAAAAGACCGAACCTATCTTATTATAGGATCCTTGACCATAGGAATCATCTTTACCCTCTGCCTACCATATTCTTGTTGTCCTTGGACGGATTAGTTTAGAAGAATAGTACACACACATTCCCTATGATTCAATAACCTGGAATACTCCTAGGTGAAGTGCTACACCAGTATCCGTGCGCTTGTGGATTTATCTATGAACGTAGGAAATACCAACAAGCATTTCTAGCGCCGTTGTCGGGGATAGTAATATTTCTGGTGCGATGCTAAGAAGTGTCAACAAGCATTTCTGGTGCGTTGCCGAGGCACGGTTGTTGTATCATCTTTGAACCTTGTTCGTCCTCGTATCTTTTCTTTTTTTTCCTTTTCCTTTTATTTCTTTTCTCGAAGCACTCTTGAGCGGTCGGCTTGAGGTCATGATTCCTTTGACCAATCTCTCGAACCAAATCATCGCTGTGGATCCTTCCTTGGAGGGCAGCAATAATTTGTTGGTCCGGGACGTTGGGGATCTCAGTCTTCTTAGCGCAAAATCGCTTGATGTAGTCACGAAGAGGTTCATCGGTCTTCTGCTTGATCCGAGTGAGGTCGAAGTGGTTGCCCGATCGATTGCATGTAGCTTGGAAGCTTTCTATGAGCTTCTTGTTGAGGTATCCCCAAGACGTGATTGACTGCTCCGGAAGAGATGTGAGCCATATCCGAACGGCTAGATCTAGGCAGACCAGAAGGTAATTAGCCATTACATAGGAATCACCTCCCGCCGACCGAATCACCGTGCTGTAGAGCTACAACCACTCTTGGGGGTTGGTCTGACCATCGTATTTTTCGATGGGGACCGGCTTGAATCCTTTTGGCCATCGAGCTATGCGAAGCCTAAGGATGTAAGCTTTGATGCCATCGATCTCGTCGTCAGTAGGCGTCGGCGACCGCCTATGCCAATCTGGAGACGGAGTTGGACGGCGGTCGTGTCGTGGACCAACATCATCGTCATGACAACGTCGCCGATGGTCATCATCATCGTTATCATGCCGATCCCGATCGTCACATCAACGACGGTGGACGCGGTTGTTTCTTGGAGGAGGATCTTGATGGTCCTCTCGTCGTCGGTCATCCTGTCGATCGTCCGTTCTCCAATCACGGCGTTCTTCCTCATAGCGTCGGTTGTCCCGAGCGTGTTCTTCGTAGTGAGAGTTGATGGTATCTCGTCCATCACGGACACTGAGAGAATTTCTTAGATCTTCACGGCTAAGCCAACCTCGTGAAGATGCGTGACTAGAACTTGCGACCGACTGAGATTTTGTGGCCTCTTGAGCTGCAGCAGCCTTAAGCATAGCCACCGCCTTCTGCATCGCAGGGGTCTGATAATTTGCATCGACCATTAGAGTGTTGAGCAATGTTTTGTCCCTGGTGATGTTATTCTGAGGAGTGTGGTAGACCTTGACGCCATCCACTTTGAGGTCTGGACTGAGATCCAGTCGGCGTGCATTGCGTGAACCGTGTGACCCTTTTGGTCAACGACGGTGATCGACCGATAAGTCATCAACTAGAGGGTTCTCCTTCTATTGACCTGCTTCGGCTAATTGCTTCAGGTGGCCATCGACAGGGTTACCTTCTTGCTCACCGTCTTGGTCACCATCTTGGTCTCCATCCGCAGGATCTGCTATATGTTGGAAAGATGCCCAAGAGACATTATGGATTTGATCTGTATGTGAGGGACATACGGATATTGATCCATGTGGGATTAGTCCACTAAAGGGCCAACTTGTCGAGGCCCATTAGAAGGGTCTATATAAGTGGAGGCGGGGCAAGGGGTATGAATACCCAGTCCATAACCCTAGCCGCCGCGCTCCTCTTTTTCTCGCCCACAACCCTAACCGTGTTGCCGGTGCTAGCACTCCGCGCACGGTGTTCCAACCCCGTACATGTGGATACCGCGAGGAGGCGCTGCTATTGCTGCGGTGTCAAACGGCTGGACTGTAACACCCATTTTAAGAAAACAAAATGGGTGTATCCTGTACATGTGTCCAGGATCAAGTTACACACACATACGGTACATCATCAATGGTAAACAGAATAATTATCCATATCCTTTATTTATTACATCATATCTTTATTACAAAAGGACCCGTGGGTCTAGAAGAAAAATACATCAATGTAGCGGAAAGTATCTAGCGTAGACATCCCAAACTCCACAGGCATCGATTGGAGGATCATCGCCTTCAACAAGCAGCTCATCACCCCAGGAGCCCCCTCTTGAGCCATTTGGATACAAGGACAGTCCTCTCGACTTCCATTCCCCGCTCCACCAAATGCTGCACCGACACTGGGAGAACACCTAATTACTAGGCCAAGCCTTACCCATGTCGGTCTTGTGTTTGTACTGTTTTCCTGGGTTGTCACTCCAAGAACCGGTTCCTAGGATCTACAACAAGCCTACCACCACAAGCATGTGCCCACGGCACCACATCCTTTCCACCTGGCTTGCATAGATCCCTAAGCCATGTTACTAAAAGATTTACCAAACATATCCCACGTGACATTGTTCCTTAATCAAAATTAATGTTAACCCACATCCCATAAGCCATCTTAAGCATTTTCTACCCACAATTCACCTATTGGTTCAAGGCGACAAGGAACAGGGTAAAAACAATTACTAAGGAAAACCCTAATAATAGGTTCCCAATAAATTGACACAAGCATGCAATTCTATAGTAACATTTCAATAGGTGTAATATGCATCAAGGACACTTGCCTTCGTCCTGCGCAGAAGGCTGCTCTAACCCTTCAAATTCCTGCTCTTGAAAATCCTCGTAGGGTGGTCCTTGTGTATGCTCGCCTTTATGTAACGCCATACCAATACAAGCAAAACATACAAAATCAATGCACTATATGCAACAGAGGAAAAACAGTATGTAGATGCAAGGGATGCAAAGGTTATGCTCCTACGAGAATTTTGGCGCAAGAATCACCTAAATTGGAGTTATGAGTAAAAAGTTATGCTAGTTTGAAGTTTTAGGGGTAAAAGGGTAAAAACAGAGGCTTTTAAGGACCTATGTGTAATTTTATAAAATTATAGGGACTAAAATGTAAATTATTAGGGCTGAAAAGTAGTTATAAAAGTATAAGGTTGTTTTTGCAAAAATTCTAGGACTCAAACATAATTAATACTAAGTGTAGGGGTTTAAGTGTAAAAAGACAGGGCCAAAAATCTAATTAAAATTAAGTACAGGGATGTTCCTGTAAAAATTTAAGGCTAAAATAATATTTATACAATTAATAAGGATTAAGGTATAATTTTAAATTAATTCTGGGGACTAAAACATAATTAAAATCAGTCTAGGGGTGTTTTATAAAATTACAAGGTCAAATAATAATTTAAATAATGCATAGGGGTGTTTCTATAAATTTTTAGGGCTAAACTAATATTTATACCATTAATAATATAAAAAGACTGGATTAAAATATAATTTAAAACAATTCTAGGGGTTTTCTACAATTTATAGGGCAAAAATATAATTTTTAAAGGTATAGGGGCTTTTTGTAAAAATGTAGTGCTAAAAATAATTATTATAAAGTTCAGGGGTCTAAAAACAAATTTTTATTTGTTCTGCACAAAAACAGGGACCTAAACCTAATTTAAGCTAAGCATAGGGGCTAAAATGCAAAACTGCCACAATATCCAGGAATTAATTGAATTAATTTTAAACTAGAAATGCGTGGACCGGGTCTATAGGTTCTGTGGACTATTGGTCCTCTGGTTCACGGTGGACCGATTACATAACCCGAAGGGGTATGTAATCTGGACGGTTGGATCAAGATCCAACGGCCAGAATTAAAGGGCGGGGGAAGGTCGTCGCCGACGGCCTGTTAGGCAGCGGCGCGCGGCGGGGCTCGCCGGAGACCGGCCGGAATGGCACTCCGGTCGGCCATTCCTCGCCGCGAGAGTCCCGGGAGAGAGAGGGGAGGGAGGGGAGTCTCACCGGCAGGTTGCGCGGGTGCGGGAAGGCCGGGAGGGGGTCGGCGGCGCGGCTCGGTGGCGGCGGTGGTCGGAGCTCGGTGGGGGAGGTCGTCCGATGGTCGCGAGCGAGCGGAAGAGAGCGGAGGAGTGGCGGCGGAGCAGGGCGGTGCCGAGAGGGTGCTTTATAGGCGCGGAGGCAGGCGAATTGAGCCGAAGTGGGGCTCTCCGGCCATCAATGGCCACTAGCGCCATTGATGCGCGCGGGGAGGGGTTCGTAACGGCCGAAACGACCGAAAGATAGGGGGGAAGGGAAGTGGAGGCGGTCGCACGCGCTCGGGCGCCGGTTTCTGGAGCCGGGGAGGTCGGGGGAGGGAGATCGACGGCGGCGGCGGCGTCGGTTTCCAGCGGCGGGAGAGAGAGGCGGAGGAGGGTATGACAGGTGGGGCCCGCGTGTCAGTGAGAGAGAGAGAGAGCGCGGGAGGAGCGGGCCGCGCAGGCTGGGCCGGCCGGGAAGGTGGGCCGCGGGGGAGAGAATGAAGGGAGGGGAGGCGGCCTGGCCGGCTGGGCCGAAAGGAGGAGGTGGGGAGAGGGAAGGGGTGGGCTGAATGGTGGGTTTCGGCCCACTGTTCTAGTTCCTCCTTTTCTTTTCTTTTTCTTTCTCAATTCTTTTCCTTGTCTAATTTCTATTCTAATTCTATTCCTAATATTCCTGATAAAATAATAATAATTAAACTAAATGCATAATGCAATGAAAATCTATATGAATATGACATGTTATGCAAATGCAATAATTTAATTTATTATAAAAACAATTTGTCCTCGGTTATTTAATTAAACTCCTAAATGCTAATTGTTGGCATTTTTAGAATTTGCAAAAGTAGGGTGTTACAAACCTACCCCCCTTAAAATGAATCTCGCCCTCGAGATTCGGAAAGATTGATGAAGAGGTGGGGAAACTCGACTTTTAATTCTTCTTCACGCTCCCAAGTGGCTTCTTCTTCCGTGTGATGATTCCAGAGCATCTTGCACATCCGGATCACCTTATTTCTGGTAACTCTCTCAACAACTTCTAGGATCTTGACTGGTTGTTCCATATATGTGAGGTCTTTTCGAAGGTCTATTTCCTCAACAGGGAGTTGTTCTTCAGGCACTCTTAAGCACTTCTTTAACTGGGACACATGGAACACGTCATGCACATCCGTGAGATGTGAGGGTAGCTCCAACTGATATGCGACTTCTCCTCTTCTATCAAGAATCTTGAAAGGGCCGATGTAACGTGGTGCTAACTTTCCTTTTACTTTGAAGCGTCTAACACCCCTCATGGGTGATACCTTGAGATATACGAAGTCTCCAATCTCGAAGGATAGGTCTCTTCGCCTACGATCAGCGTAGCTTTTCTGCCTTGACTGTGCAACCTTTAGGTTCTCACGTACAATCTTAACTTGTCTTTCTGCTTCTTGTAGTATCTCAGGTCCGAAGACTTGGTTCTCTCCTGTCTCATTCCAGAACAGAGGTGTCCTACACTTTCTTCCATATAAGAACTCGAAAGGAGCCATCCCTATACTTGCTTGATAACTGTTGTTATAGGAAAATTCTGCGTAGGGTAGACTCTTGTCCCAACTCTTGCCATATTTCAAAGCACAAGCTCTCAACATGTCTTGTAGTATTTGGTTCGTCCTCTCGGTCTGTCCATCAGTCTGAGGGTGATACGCAGAGCTGAAGTTCAACTTGGTGCCAAGAGATTCATGTACCTTCTCCCAAAACCTCGAGGTGAACTGAGAGCCTCTGTCAGATACTATCTTCTTAGGGACTCCATGTAAACGCACTATCCTTGACATGTATAGTTCTGCCAGTTTCGCACCACTATAAGTCGTCTTGACGGGAATAAAGTGTGCCACCTTGGTTAAACGATCAACTATAACCCATATAGAATCGTATCCCGACTGTGTACGGGGTAATCCAACTATGAAGTCCATACCGACTTGTTCCCACTTCCACTCAGGAATCTTTAGAGGTTGAAGTAATCCGGCGGGTCGTTGGTGTTCTGCCTTGACACGTTGACATGTGTCATATACCGCAACATACTCTACGACATCGCGCTTCATGCCATGCCACCAATAATGAGTCTTCAAGTCCTGATACATCTTAGTACTTCCTGGATGAATGGAGTATGCAGAATCATGTGCTTCTCGTAGGATTATGTCACGAAGGGGCTTCTTGTCTGGCACACATATCCTTTTACCTATCCATATAATACCCTTCTCATCTTCTGTAAAGTCGGTAGCTTTGCGTTCCTTGATGAGCGTTCTGATCTCACTTAGCTTCTTATCTTCCAGCTGTCCCTTGTGAATTTCTTCGTCGAGAGTTGGTTCCACTTCCATTGCCACGGCCTCTAACTCATTCACAAATCCAAGGTTCAGTCGCTCAAACTCCTTACAGAGCTCTGGCGGTAGCCTTTCTACGACTAACTGACTACAATAGATCTTTCTACTCAGGGCATCTGCAACAACATTCGCTTTCCCTGGATGATAGTTAATACCCACATCATAGTCCTTAATCAACTCTAACCAACGTCGTTGTCATAGGTTCAACTCTGTCTGAGTGAATATGTACTTGAGACTCTTGTGATCCGTATAGATCTCACAACGATGACCAAGAATGTAGTGCCTCCAAATTTTCAGAGCATGTACCACTGCCGCTAACTCCAAATCCTTTCAGAGCATGTACCACTGCCGCTAACTCCAAATCGTGTGTTGGGTACTTCTCTTCATGCTTCCGTAACTGCCTAGATGCATATGCCACAACGTGACCTTCCTGCATGAGCACACATACTAGTCCTTGCCTGGATGCGTCACAGTATATGTCAAAACTCTTACTGATGTCAGGTAAGATTAAGACAGGGACTGACGTTAATCTCTTCTTCAATTCTTCAAAGCTGGTTTGACAACGCTGAGTCCATTCGAAACTCTTGTCCTTCCCTAACAGTGTCGTCATTGGCTTTGCTATTTTGGAGAAGTCCTTTATGAATCGTCGATAGTATCCAGCTAATCCAAGAAAACTTCTAATCTCCTTTACTGTTTGTGGTGGTTTCCAATCTAGAACGTCCTTTACCTTGCCTGGATCGACTGACACTCCTCCAGTAGAGATCACATGACCAAGAAATGCTACCTCCTTCAGCCAGAATTCGCACTTACTTAATTTGGCATACAGCTGGTGTTCACGTAGCTTCTCTAGAACTAGCCTGAGGTGTCCCTCATGCTCTTCTTCATTCTTTGAAAACACCAAGATGTCGTCAATGAAAACCACAACAAACTTATCCAAGTACTCCATGAACACCTTATTCATAAGGTACATGAAGTAAGCCGGTGCATTGGTTAACCCAAATGACATTACCGTATACTCATATAACCCATATCTTGTTCTGAAAGCCGTCTTGGGTATGTCTGATGGTCTGATTTTCAACTGGTGATACCCGGATCGTAGATCAATCTTGGAGAATACACAAGCTCCTTTCATCTGATCGAACAAATCTTCAATCCGTGGTAGTGGATACTTATTCTTGATGGTTACATCATTAAGAGAACAATAGTCCACACACATCCTATGAGTATTATCCTTCTTCTCGACAAAGATTACTGGAGCTCCCCAAGGTGAGGAACTAGGGCGAATGAAACCTTTCTCTAGCATCTCATGTAATTGCTTCTTTAGTTCTACCAACTCATTAACTGGCATCCTATAGGGCCTCTTGGATATAGGAGCAGTTCCTGGTGTTAAGTCGATAACAAACTCTATGTCACGGTCGGGTGGCATACCTGGAAGTTCTTCAGGAAAGACATCAGGGAATTCACAAACCACTCGTATCTCTTCTATGCGTGTGCCGGTGGTTTGGTTTAGTATAACTTCCTTGGTAGTAGAGTTGGCTGCTATGAATTCAACCTTGGTACCCTCTGCACTAGTGAGTTGTACCGACTGCTTGGCGTACCGTATCACTCCATCATACTTGCGTAACCAATCCATTCCAAGTATTATATCTATCCCCTTGGAGTCTAGGATTATGAGATTAGCTGAGAAGTCCACCCCCCTTATTTTAAGGGCGACCTTTGGGCATATTTGATTGGTTCTCATTTCTCCACCAGGAGAGCTAACTAGCATGGTACGCTTCATAAGAGCAATCGGTAAGTTGTGCTTTGCCACATATGTGGATGTTATGAATGAATGCGATGCTCCCGAATCAAACAAAATGGTTGCAGGTTGAGAGTTAGCTAAGAACATACCGAGCACCACATCTGCAGCTTGCTCAGCTTCTTCCGTAGTGACATGATTGACGCGCCCTCGAGCGTAATTCTGTTGTCCTTGATTGCCTGAAGGCAGGTTAGTTGAAGCTTGCCTTGGTGCATTGTTCCGTTGAGGACACTGTCCCATGAAGTGTCCTTCCTGTCCACAGTGATAACATCCGCGCTTATTCTCCACAACAATGGCCTTGTCCACCAGTTTCTGGAAGTTGACATAGTCATTGTTTATCAACTGAAACTGGATGTCATTCTGCAGTCCCCTCATGAACATGTATTGCTTCTTCCCATCGGTGTTCACATCCTCGGGAGCATACCTGGACAGTTGGATGAACCTATTCAAGTATTCACTTACTGACATGTCCCCCTGTCTCAGGTCCTAAAATTCCTGTCTTTTCAGCAATTTGATGCCCGTAGGAATATAGTGGGAGCGGAAATTATCCTTAAACTCAATCCAAGTGATGCTTTCCACATCAGCATTAGCATTGCAATAAGCTTCCCACCAGTCTGCGGCTACACCATACAGCTGATGAGCTGCAAAGAGAACCTTCTCTCGATCATTGCATTGAGCGATTATCAACTTCTTTTCGATTGCCTTGAGCCAATCGTCAGCTTCCATCGGATCCTTAGATTGGGAAAAGGTAGGTGGCTTAGTCCTTAGGAACTCCCCCAATCTATTCTGGGGTGGAGGTGGAGGTGCATTGTGGTTCTGCTGGTTGTTGTGGTTCTGCTGTATAGCGCCGAAAGTTTGGATCATTGTTTGCATGAGCTGAGTCTGTACGGCCAAGAATTGCTCAATGTTCGAAGCATTATTGCCCTCCTCGTTGTTCTGATTGCTACCTCCAACGTGTTCTCTAGTGCGAACCATCTGATTAGAATAGGTGGTGGAAGTAGTGTGAGACAAGGTGTGGTAATAACAAAAAGAAAGATCCCCATCTAAATGTATCAAGGAGTGATAAGTAAAAGGTAGTTTATTTAATAAGCAAACAAACGATGAGGTTGTGGACAAGGTGCCGAGGCATCCTACAACTCACATCAAGCACACTTATTAACCAAGCCAACGAGTTCATTACATCACACCATGAAAGTAAATCGATGTAAGCATTTGATTATTACAATCTTTATTCACGAGTAAGGGAATCTCCTAGGCATGGGAGTTCACTTCGTCGGAGATCGAAGGTAGGGAACTTGCGCGCTTCGGGGAGTTTGCAGTCCAAGTGCGGATACGCGATGAGTAGAGGTCACTTTGCTCGCCCATCTTGACTCACTGGTCGCGCTTCATGTAATCCTCAGTATCGCGCAGCCTCTTCCGAAGGGTGTGGTTCTCCCTCTGTAGTGCCTCCATAGTGCGGCTTAAGTCCACCACTATTCCCTGAGTCTCGTCCATCTCCCTAGTGCTCACATACCATTCTGTAGGAGCGACGGTGTACTTCTCCGTGCCTAGCTTCCGACGGGGAATGTGTGCAAAACTTGTCCTTGCTATTCCATGGCGGTGAGTGTAGCAGAGGCTAGTGAGAGCCCTCCAAGCAGCGTCGTCTATTGCAGCCCCACGTGTAGCCCTAGGGGTGCGGCCACGGTGCGTAGATATGACGCGGTCGCCGTCGTAGATGTTGACCTCCGCTGTCCATTCCTCACGAGAAGGACGATCCACTTTCTTGATGAAGTACTGAGGCTTGTTGGTGATGCAAATCTTCTCAAGTAGCTTTCGCAGAGTCTTGGAGAAGGTCTCACCCTCTAGTCCAAAAGAGCGGTACTTCTCGGCCATACGAACGGATAGTTCTTCGTCCTCATCCGAGTTATCACCATTCTTAGGCTCTTCGAGGTCCTCGGGCTCTTCTGGGTCTTCTTCCTCTTGTGGTTCTTCTGGGTCCTCTTCTTGCTCATACTCTTCTGGTTCTTCTTCCTCTTCAGGTTCCTCAGGGTCCTCTTCTTGCTCATACTCTTCTGGTTCTTCTTCTTCTTCAGGTTCCTCAGGGTCCTTTTGTGGTTCCTCTGGAAACGTCTCATCCCTTACTGGGGTCTTCTCGCGTTCAGGTTGATTTGCTTCTTCACTTTCTTCCCTTTGAACACGCCTAGGGGCAAGGAGTTCATAGTGGCGTCTAGTCATACTCTTACGAGCGGTTTGCTTGGTGCGGGCCATCTATATTTTAAAATCACAAGGCATGAATAAGCAATGGTTAAATAAATCTAAAATTCAACAAAAGCAACAAAATGAGAAACGACAAGGATTAGTATTTTGTTTAAATAGTTTGTATTGATGTAAGACAAAATAGGGTCCCTAAATGCGTCCATGGCTAACTAGGCTGACGTCCTGCAGTCGATATGGCTCTGATACCACTTCTGTAACACCCATTTTAAGAAAACAAAATGGGTGTAGCCTGTACATGTGTCCAGGATCAAGTTACACACACATACGGTACATCATCAATGGTAAACAGAATAATTATCCATATCCTTTATTTATTACATCATATCTTTATTACAAAAGAACCTGTGGGTCTAGAAGAAAAATACATCAATGCAGCGGAAAGTATCTAGCGTAGACATCCCAAACTCCACAGGCATCGATTGGAGGATCATCGCCTTCAACAAGCAGCTCATCACCCCAGGAGCCCCCTCTTGAGCCATTTGGATACGAGGACAGTCCTCTCGACTTCCATTCCCCGCTCCACCAAATGCTGCACCGACACTGGGAGAACACCTAATTACTAGGCCAAGCCTTACCCATGTCGGTCTTGTGTTGGTACTGTTTTCCTGGGTTGTCACTCCAAGAACCGGTTCCTAGGATCTACAACAAGCCTACCACCACAAGCATGTGCCCACGGCACCACATCCTTTCCACCTGGCTTGCATAGATCCCTAAGCCATGTTACTAAAAGATTTACCAAACATATCCCACGTGACATTGTTCCTTAATCAAAATTAATATTAACCCACATCCCATAAGCCATCTTAAGCATTTTCTACCCACAATTCACCCATTGGTTCAAGGCGACAAGGAACAGGGTAAAAACAATTACTAAGGAAAACCCTAACAATAGGTTCCCAATAAATTGACACAAGCATGCAATTCTATAGTAACATTTCAATATGTGTAATATGCATCAAGGACACTTGCCTTCGTCCTGCGCAGAAGGCTGCTCTAACCCTTCAAATTCCTGCTCTTGAAAATCCTCATAGGGTGGTCCTTGTGTATGCTCGCCTTTATGTAACGCCATACCAATACAAGCAAAACATACAAAATCAATGCACTATATGCAACAGAGGAAAAACAGTATGTAGATGCAAGGGATGCAAAGGTTATGCTCCTACGAGAATTTTGGCGCAAGAATCACCTAAATTGGAGTTATGAGTAAAAAGTTATGCTAGTTTGAAGTTTTAGGGGCAAAAGGGTAAAAACAGAGGCTTTTAAGGACCTATGTGTAATTTTATAAAATTACAGGGACTAAAATGTAAATTATTAGGGCTGAAAAGTAGTTATAAAAGTATAAGGTTGTTTTTGCAAAAATTCTAGGACTCAAACATAATTAATACTAAGTGCAGGTGTTTAAGTGTAAAAAGACAGGGCCAAAAATCTAATTAAAATTAAGTACAGGGATGTTCCTGTAAAAATTTAAGGCTAAAATAATATTTATACAATTATTAAGGATTAAGGTATAATTTTAAATTAATTCTGGGGACTAAAACATAATTAAAATTAGTCCAGGGGTGTTTTATAAAATTACAAGGTCAAATAATAATTTAAATAATGCATAGGGGTGTTTCTGTAAATTTTTAGGGCTAAAATAATATTTATACCATTAATAATATAAAAAGACTAGATTAAAATATAATTTAAAACAATTCCAGGGGTTTTCTACAATTTATAGGGCAAAAATATAATTTCTTAAAGGTATAGGGGCTTTTTGTAAAAATGTAGTGCTAAAAATAATTATTATAAAGTTCAGGGGTCTAAAAACAAATTTTTATTTGTTCTGCACAAAAACAGGGACCTAAACCTAATTTAAGCTAAGCACAGGGGCTAAAATGCAAAATTGCCACAATATCCAGGAATTAATTGAATTAATTTTAAACTAGAAATGCGTGGACCGGGTCTATAGGTTCTGTGGACCATTGGTCCACTGGTTCACGGTAGACCGATTAGATATCCCGAAGGGGTATGTAATCTGGACGGTTGGATCAAGATCCAACGGCCAGAATTAAAGGGCGGGGGAAGGTCGTCACCGGCGGCCGGTTAGGCGGCGGCGCGCGGCGGGGCTCGCTGGAGACCGGCCGGAATGGCACTCCGATCGGCCATTCCTCGCCGCGAGAGTCCTGGGAGAGAGAGGGGAGGGAGGGGAGTCTCACCGGCAGGTCGCGCGGGTGCGGGAAGGCCGGGAGGGGGTCGGCGGCGCGGCTCGGTGGCGGCGGTGGTCGGAGCTCGGTGGGGGAGGTCGTCCGATGGTCGCGAGCGAGCGGAAGAGAGCGGAGGAGCGGCGGCGGAGCAGGGCGGTGCCGAGAGGGTGCTTTATAGGCGCGGAGGCGGGCGAATTGAGCCGGCGCGAGGCTCTCCGGCCATCAATGGCCACTAGCGCCATTGATGCGCGCGGGGAGGGGTTCGTAACGGCCGAAACGGCCGAAAGTTAGGGGGGAAGGGAAGTGGAGGCGGTCACGCGCGCTCGGGCGCCGGTTTCAGGAGCCAGGGAGGTCGGGGGAGGGAGATCGACGGCGGCGGCGGCGTCGGTTTCCAGCTGCAGGAGAGAGAGGCGGAGGAGGGTATGACAGGTGGGGCCCGCGTGTCAGTGAGAGAGAGAGAGCACGGGAGGAGCGGGCCGCGCGGGCTGGGCCGGCCGGGAAGGTGGGCCGCGGGGGAGAGAATGAAGGGAGGGGAGGCGGCCTGGCCGGCTGGGCCGAAAGGAGGAGGTGGGGAGAGGGAAGGGGTGGGCTGAATGGTGGGTTTCGGCCCACTATTCTAGTTCCTCCTTTTCTTTTCTTTTTCTTTCTCAATTCTTTTCCTTGTCTAATTTCTATTCTAATTCTATTCCTAATATTCCTGGTAAAATAATAATAATTAAACTAAATGCATAATGCAATGAAAATCTATATGAATATGAATGTTATGCAAATGCAATAATTTAATTTAATTTATTATAAAAACAATTTGTCCTCGGTTATTTAATTAAACTCCTAAATGCTAATAGTTGGCATTTTTAGAATTTGCGAAAGTAGGGTGTTACATGGACTAGGAGGAGACGTTTGACGTGATCGACTACTTCCTCTACACTGACGCGCGACTACGTTGGACGAGCTGCTCCAACATTTGCTTCCGCTCCGCCTGCGCGTCTAGTGGTAACGATCCATGATCCCCTCCTTACAAGGTTTTCTGGTTGAACGGTAGAAATCATTATATGCTATCGTTGCCTACCCGTTCCCTAACAGTGGTATCAGAGCCGATCTTGTGTAGTTTGTGATCTGGATCTTTTGCATATAGTTGATATGCTGATGTATTAGATGAGATCTATTACATGTTCTTGTGTACGGGTTGATTAGATCAATGGTCATAGGGAGGTTCACAAAGTAATGGATGGATAGCAATACATGTATCAATGATTTATTTGTATTCCTTCTCCGTGCACGCGTGACTTGTCCCTACCGGCTGGAATCACCATCGGGACTAACTGCGTGCGCCAGTAGGGGAGCCAATAGTATCATGATCATGTACTGCAGTCTACTCATGAAAATCTAATGAGAAACTGAGGCATTGTGAATGACTCAAAATCGGGCAAATATGATTTTCCCGATAGGATTTCCATTGCGATTTCATAGATAGGACCGCCGTACGGACACGCCTAGATTGTTACACCCCTTTTTGGCAACACGTTAGCATTCGCTTCTCGCCTAACTCGTTTTTGCACAGAATGTTGTGAATGGTATGGCCCAAAAGATGCATGTGATGTATGTATGTGATTTGCATGGCCTGTGTGCCATCATTGTTACAGCTGGGTTGAGGCTGTCATATTATTGTATAACGGCCTGCGTGTCGACCTGTGATGCTTGATATTCTCATGTAATTTATTACTAGCTATTAGTTGTAGTAGCTAAGTGTTAGTTCATGGAGGCCTCAAGCATGATGGTTGAAGGAACGGGAGACATGGCGATGACAATGGAGATGGAGATCACCAATTGAAAGGGGCCATGCTATTTCACAGTTAATATGATTGCCTGTGATAATGTTCCTGTCATCCTATTCTTTCATGTGTTATTTATATTGGATATGATTAACATACTAGAATAGGTTCCCTCAAGAAAAATTAAATTATATGCCCTTCCAATAGCTGCACCTATTAAAATTATGATTGTTGTATGGTAGGTCTGCCAAAGTAGAGTACCTCAACTATCTTAATTATTAGGGTAAACGTCGGACATTTACATGCATAGTATTGGTTTAATTAACAAAGCTATCAAAACGGTTTCGGGCTTTGGGGCATGATGTTGGCGCCGGGGCATGTGATGCCACCCAACAAACAAGAGTCACATAGGGATGTGATTAGCAAAGTGTTGCTTACCTATGTCACTAGATTTCTAGCGGTGATGCCAAAGCTCACTAGGATCTAAATTGAATATGGATCTTGAAACCACTATATGTCGTTTTGAGGGAAAACGGTTCCAAGCATATAGTGGAATAATGAACTTTTGTTAAAATGTTTAATAAAAGTTTTACATTTACATAGTTCTTATATTTGCATATTTTCTGTTGTAGATCATGGCACCAACCGCTAATAACACTTTCAATTTGCGCTCGATTCTTGAAAAAGAAAAGCTTAGTGGAACAAACTTTATTGATTGGTATCGCAACTTGAGAATTGTTCTCAAGCAAGAGAAAAAGGAATATGTTCTAGAGCTTCCCTATCCTGATGATCTGCCAGAAAATGCTACTGCCGCTCAGAAAAGGGAGTATGAGAAGCATACCAATGATGCAATTGATGTTAGCTATCTCATGCTTGCCACTATGTCCTCTGAGCTTCAGAAGCAATATGAGAACATGGATGCCCACAATATGATTGAGGGACTCCGTGGCATGTTTGAGAACCAAGCAAGGTCTAAGAGGTATAACATCTCAAAGTCCTTGTTTGCGTGCAGGCTAGCTGAAAATGCTTCTGTCAGTCCTCATGTGATCAAGATGATTGGTTACATTGAGAATCTGGAGAAACTTGGTGCTGCTCTACACCCTGATTTGGCCACAGATGTGATTCTCCAGTCGCTTCCCGCAAGCTATGAGCCTTTCATTTTGAACTTTCAAATGAATAGCATGGAGAAGACATTGGCTGAGTTGCATGGGATGCTTAAGACAGCTGAGGCAAGCATCAAGAAATCTGGTCCAAGTCAAGTCAACTTGGTTCAAAAGGATAGCAGGAAGCGAAAGCGCAAGCCTAAGGCTAAGGCTACAGATGAGATCTCTAGCGCTAAGCCTAAGCCTGCAGCAGCTCCTAATCCTAAACCGGCGGCTGGTGAACCTTGTTTTCACTGCAAGAAAACTGGTCATTGGAAGAGGAATTGCAAGCTTTATCTGGAAGAGCTAAAGAAGAAGCGTGCAGACACTTCTAATTCAGGTATCAATGTTATTGAAATTAATAATGTTGCTGCAGGTCCATATGATTCATGGGTATTTGATACCGGATCGATGATTCATACTTGCAAATCATTGCAGGGGCTTAAAGAAGCAAGGAAATGTGCAAAGGGCGAGGTGGATGCTCACGTCGGCAATGGTGCAAAGGTTGCTGCAATGGCCGTCGGAACTTATCCACTTTCATTACCGTCAGGATTAGTTTAGGAATTAAATAATTGTTATTATATTCCCGCCATAGGCAAAAACATTATTTCTTCAAAATGTTTGGAGGAAGATGATGGTTATGAGGTAATAATAAGGAACAAGTGTTGTTCTATTTATTTGAATGATGTTCTCTATGGTAATTGCCCATTGGTGAATGGATTATATTACTTGGATCTTGAGAATAAGCCCATTTATAATATTGATGCGAAAAGGCTCAAGTCTAATGATTTGAATCCCACATATACTTGGCATTGTCGTTTAGGTCATATAAATGAGAAGCGCATAAAGAAGCTCCGTACAGATGGTCTTCTAAGTTCTTTTGATTTTGAATCAATTGACACATGTGAGTCTTGTTTACTTGGCAAAATGACTAAGTCGCCTTTCACAGGAAATAATGAGAGGGCGAGTGAACTATTGGGACTTGTACATACGGATGTATGTGGACCAATGAGTTGCACGGCCAGAGGTGGTTTTCAGTACTTCATAACTTTTACCGACGAATTTAGTAGATATGGTTACATCTACTTAATGAGGCATAAGTCTGAATCCTTTGAAAAGTTCAAAGAATTTCAAAATGAAGTACAAAATCAATTAGGCAAGACTATTAAACTTCTACGATCTAATCGTGGTGGTGAATATCTGAGCCATGAATTTGGTGAACATCTAAAGCAATGTGGAATTGTTCCACAATGGACTCCGCCAGGAACGCCCCAATGGAATGGAGTATCCGAACGGAGGAACCGAACCTGTTAGACATGGTTAGGTCAATGATGAGCCAAAGTGATCTTCCATTGTTCTTCTGGGGATACGCTCTAGAAACTGCCGCTTTCACACTTAATAGGGTTCCATCTAAATCCGTGGAAACGACACCATATGAGATATGGATTGGGAAGCCTCCCGGGTTGTCTTTTCTTAAGATTTGGGGATGTGAGGCTTATGTAAAGCGTATGACGTCTGATAAGCTTCCTTCCAAGTCTGATAAATGCTTCTTTGTAGGATACCCTAGGGAAACCAAAGGTTATTATTTCTACAATCGGGAAGAGGGCAAAGTGTTTGTCGCTCGTAATGGTGTTTTTCTAGAGAAAGAGTTTCTCTCTAAAAGGGTAAGTGGGAAAACGGTGCAACTTGAAGAAATTCAAGATGCTCCAGGAAATGTTTCTTCTTCCACTATACCACAATTGGATGAACAAGTTGTTGTTGAACCAATTGTTGCAACACCAGCCCCACGTAGGTCAGAAAGGGCACGTCGTGCTCCTGAAAAGTTCACGCTCCTAACCATGGGGCAACGCGACATATTATTGTTAGACAATGATGAGCCTAAGACTTACAATGAAGCAATGATGGGACTGGACTCTGAGAAATGGCTTAGAGCCATGAGATCCGAATTAGAATCCATGAGAGAAAATCAAGTATAGAACTTGATAGATCCGCCTGATGGTGTGAAAACCATTGAGTGTAAATGGGTTTTTAAGAAAAAGATAGACATGGATGGAAATGTTCACATCTATAAGGCACGATTGGTGGTGAAAGGTTTTAAGCAAATTCAAGGGGTTGATTATGATGAGACCTTCTCGCCCGTTGCTATGCTAAAGTCTATACGGATCCTTCTAGCAATTGCCGCATTTTATGATTATGAGATATGGAAAATGGATGTCAAAACGGCTTTCCTTAATGGAAACCTAAGTGAGGATGTGTACATGACACAGCCTGAAGGTTTTGTCGATCCACAAAATGCTAGGAAGATATGCAAGCTTCAAAAGTCCATTTATGGACTAAAGCAAGCATCTCGGAGTTGGAATCTTCGCTTTGATGAGGTAGTCAAAGGGTTTGGCTTCATTGAAAACGAAGAAGAGCCTTGTGTTTACAAAAAGGCTAGTGGGAGCGCGCTTGTCTTTCTGGTCCTTTATGTGGATGACATATTGTTGATCGGCAATAATATTCCATTGCTTGAAGCTGTAAAGACTTCTTTGAGAAAGAGCTTCTCTATGAAGGACTTAGGAGAGGCAGCTTACATTTTGGGCATTAAGATCTATAGAGATAGATCGAAAAGGCTAATTAGATTATGCCAAGACACGTACATCGACAAGGTATTGAAACGGTTCAATATGCAAGATTCCAAGAAAGGTTTCTTGCCCATGTCGCATGGCATTACACTTAGCAAGACTCAGTGTCCTCCGACACCTGATGAGATAGAGAAGATGAGAGCGATCCCGTATGCTTCGGCTATCGGATCCATCATGTATGCCTTGATATGTACGCGCCCAGATGTAGCTTTCGCTCTAAGCGCTGCAAGCAGGTTCCAATCAAACCCAGGAGAAGCTCACTGGGTGGCTAGTAAGAATATCCTAAAGTACTTGAGAAGAACTATGGGTATGTTCCTAGTCTATGGAGGTGAGGAAGAGCTCGTTGTAAATGGTTACACTGATGCTAGCTTTCAAACCGACAAAGACGATTCGAGATCGCAATCTGGATATGTGTTTTGCCTCAATGGAGGCGCGGTGAGCTGGAAGAGTTCCAAGCAAGATACGGTTGCTGATTCAACAACGGAGGCCGAGTACCTTGCCGCTTCAGAAGCTGCAAAGGAAGCTGTTTGGATCAGAAAATTTGTTTCTGAGTTGGGTGTGGTTCCTAGTGCGTCCAGTCCAATGGATCTCTATTGTGATAATAGTGGTGCCATTGCGCAAGCCAAGGAGCCTAGAGCGCATCAAAAGAACAAACACGTACTACGGCGTTATCACCTCATCTGGGACATTGTCGCTCGAGGTGATGTAAAGATATGCAAGGTACATACGGATTCAAACATCGCTGATCCGTTGACAAAGCCTCTCTCTCAGCTCAAGCATGAGGCACATATGAGATCCATGGGTATTAGATATCTGCATGATTAATGTATGAGAGATTGTGTAATGTCTATGTTTATGTGTGATTGAATAAAGTGTTATTCTATTCCATGGATAATAATTATTGCATTGATTGACAAGTACGTGACTTGTTTGTGAAACTCGTTGTTTTTCATAATATTATCCTAAATGATCCCTAGTTCCTTATCATTATGTGGAACAATAATGATTCATGGACTAGCACATGTATTGGTTGATGATCAAGTTTCACAGATCATTGATATGGAGATATCAAATCAATAATGTGGACACATGTTAGAGAACATGGTGTTGGATTGACCCACTAAAAGACTCTGCTATGATGTTATTTTTGTGCCATCAGTCGTTGTCTTGAATGATGTACCTTCGGGATCCTTAGACCTGAGATCGTTATTGATCCCCAGAATGCGTAGTAGCACACTTAGGGGTTACCAAACGCTACTCCATAACTGGGTAGTCACATTTCATGTTTGTCATGCATCACCAAAACTCCATACCTCGGGATGACCTCAATGGTCATGATCCTTACAATATCCCCCTTTTTGGTGATGGATGACAACCACTACTTATGATGATCCAAAAATGGACGAGCAAGAAAGAACCAAAGGAAAAGAAAAGATTGAAGGGCATACCTTGGTCCTTACCTTGGAAGTAGTCTCCCCCTTGAGATGTGCTAGGTGTTGAGGGAAGACTACCCAATTATGTAGCGCACTAGATATTGAGCTTGAGCCGAATTTGCGCCCGCCTTGGTGCCATGGTAGTCGATCTTGTTGATGTAGAGACGTACCAAGGACGTAGATGCTCATGTCGGTGAAGGTGTTCATTATCGCCATAGACACGCACCATCATTGTTATCTTCATGTTCATGTTCATCTTGATGTGATCTTCATGTTCCATTCTTCACGGGTTTGCCTTTTGAACCTTCATGTTCTCCTCTCCCCCCTTTGTGTTATCAACCGCCGTCTTCATGTTTCTTCTCTATCTTTGACCTATACGACTTGGCTTTTGGATCTTCATGTTTTCTCTCCCTCTTTGTCACCTATCACCAAAAACCACATAAAAAAAACCAAAAACCAAGAGGCATAAGATAATTGGCAAGAGTTAGAATAACTCCCCCTTTCATGGTGCTCCTTCTTGGTTGTAGTAACGTTCCATCGTAGCTCCCCCTATACTTATGACTCAACAAAAGATTTTGTCAAATGTGCAAGAGTTAGTCATTAGGGAGATGGGAATGTATGAGCCACTTGTCTTTGAGCTGCGTGAGTAGATTTAACCTCGGAGCTCCGTCGAACATGACTCAATGGACATGAAGCACAAATGTCACTATTTGATCGTCTAGAGAGTCATGTACTCACATTGTAAATGAGCAACTCCCCCTAGACACATGCTTGGGAGCATGTATGGTATCATAATGCAAGGATGCAAAAATGCAAAGAGTGCAAATGCAACAAGTATACAATGTATGGTGCGATGGTAAACAAAAGAGAGAGAACCACTACAAACCAAACTGTCCACAATGAGTTGTTCCCTTCTCAAGCTTGCTCACAATGGACCATTCTTCAAAGCCTTGGGTACACCATGAACCACCTTCCCAAGCTGAACCCATGTCCATTGCTATCTCAAGAAGGTCCGAAGTCCACCTACAAAAGAAGAGAAACATGCACAAACAAAGACACAAACAAGAACAAACAAAACACTATACATATGTACAAAGGACAAACTCAAGAGTTACTCATGTGAAGTTGGAGAGGTCGAGAACATTGAGTTCTCCCCTTAGCTTGTTGAAGGTCTTCTCATCAAGTGGCTTGGTGAAGATGTCCGCCAATTGTGTTGCATTCTTCTTTTTTCATGCTTGTATTCTTGTTTTGTAGGCAAGGATAAGCCTTCTTGGCGAGGTCAATCATTCTTGAATGGATGATAACCAGAGGAGACATTGTGCTGCAATTACGGGGTTCAGAACGTGTTGTTCGAAAACCGAATCAATTTGTGTATCGTCTCCGCCTTAATCAAGATTATCAGAACCTATCGGAAGATCAGGAACCCTTGTCCACATAAAGTGGTAATCAGAGCTTCAGGTATACCATTAGGTTCTCCCTTATCCCTGTTATTTTGTTCAGTTCTAAACTCCAGAAAACTGCCCTACAAAAATATTTGTTCGTTGTGTTTCCGCTATCCTGTATCCCCCTTGTGCTATGCAATTTTCAGTTTTTTTTGCTTTTCTGAATTTTAGTCCCTGCAAGGTCATAGTATTGCTGGTCTAGTGCTTGTTCTTTGGTCTTGTTTGAGTGGTGCACGTCCTTGTTCATAGAGAATCAAGAAAAAAAATCCAGTTTGTTGCACACATTGAGAGTTTTGGAATAATATATTATCTATCTCTGTGTCTATCATATTCAGATCATAATTTTCCTTGTGCTAGAATATATTTCCTTTTTCTTTCTAGCACTAATACCTTGCTGCAGTTTTGATTCACAAGAAAAGAAAAGAAAAAGGCAAAAGTTCACAATAGAAAAAGCTGCACAAAAAAGAGAAGTAGAAAAAGGCAAAGATAAAAACTCAGAATTACTTGCAGCCTTTGCGTCCTTTGTTAAGTCATTTGCTTGCTTGCTTGAACTAGGTCCGAGACAAGTTTAGGCCGGTGACATAGACTAGCTTGGGACTATTATTCAGTTTTGCAATTTCTGAATTGAAATTTTGCTAATCCTTGCTATCTAATATTTCCTATCTATGCTCTATATATGTCCTTCTAAACATGCACAAATTTTTGACTCTCACAATCGTCAATTCACACTCTCCAAGGTATCATTTGCTTGCTGTAATTAAGAACTTTGTAAGGGCTTGGTGAGATGCTTCCATTTTCTTGTTGAGAGTTTCCACCGTTATTACATAGTAGTGATAGGAAAATATACTCTTGTATGTTTTCTTGTTTGCTACTAACAATGACAGGTTTCAATACTCATGGAAATGAATTGATGGCATCTCATGATGATAAGAGTGTTGTAGCACAACGAGTGTTCAGTTCTCAAATGGAGAAGGTAGAGCAAAATCAATTGAACAATTTATTGCAGACTCACTTTGTTGTGAAGGATCAACATTGTCGTGTCATCATTGATGGAGAGAGTAGCCACAATATCGCAAGCTTGGAGTTGGTCGAGAAGCTTGGCTTCACCACATAGCCACACCCATGTCCATACTACATCCAATGGGTAAATTCTTGTGGTAAGATAAAGGTAGATCAAATTGCACACATTGAATTTTTTATTGGTTCTTACAAGGATAGTGCAGAATTTTATATAGTACCTATGCAAGCATGTCATTTGTTATTAGGTAAACCTTGGATTTCTACAAATAATGTTTCACACAATACCATTGCTAATAGCTACTCGTTTAAATACAATGGTAGAAGGGTTACTCTTAAACCTATGACTTCTGCTGAAATTTTAGAAGAGGACCAACAAAGATTTGAGAGAAGAAAGAATGAACCATTTAGGATAGAATGGGCTATTTCAAATATTGCAACACTTCCATCAAATCTGAATTACTAGAGGATGAACATATTTCGTTGCCTCTTGTTGCAACTAATACATTTCAACATCTACATAAAGAAGATGATAGTGGGAAAGATAAAGAACAAGTTGTTGCTTCAGGTAAAAGCTTTCTTGATGTGATGAATTGTTTCAATAATCTTGCTGTATTGGAACCTTATGATGATGTTCCTTTGTTACAAGTTGATTTATCTATTGGTTCTTGTAATAAAGAGGAGTTGTGTGCCAATGCTTCACTTATACCTTTGCCACAACAAATGAATGAGCTTGATGCTTTTGCTTATGATTCACCCAATAGCGTCGAAATAAAACATATGATTTTAGTTACATGTGAAAAGGATGAGCAAAAATTGTTGACTTCTCTAAATACTTTGGGTTATATTGAATTTGATGTTCTTTGTGATCTCAATGCCTCTCAGAAAAACATCTTTTCTCAAACTGAATTTCCTTTATTGACAAGAAATAATTTTCATGCTATTGGCTATTATGATCATAGAGGTTTGTTTATGGTGCACAGAGTTTATATTTCTTCAACATTGAAACCTCCTTGTGTTGTGCAACTCAACGAGACACTAGAAAACTGCAATAACAATTGTCATGTCATGTCAAGTTTTTCTACTGTTTCTAAGATCACACATTTTCTAACTTATCATAAGAGTGAGGATGATGTTCATACTGCTGGCCAATTTTTCAAGGACGTTGTTCAGTTGTGTGACATGCCGTCTACTGTAGTTTCACATTGTGATGAGAAATTTCATAATGCATATAAATATGAGTTACATCCCAAGTTTGGGAATAGTTTCACAATTAATATTTCAGATTTGAGACCATACATGGGTGAAAGAGATGAGCTCGAGTCGAGGACGACTCTGATTCAAAAGGGGGAGAATGATGAGGACATCACACATATGGATATACACAACACTCCTCCAACTAGGATGAAAGTTCATACGTATCACCTGAATTTACATGTGAGTTCGTTTCTCATGTTGTGTTTATGTGGTTTTGAGAATAGATTGCTACCTAATGAAATAATTGTTTTTAGGAATCATGGAGATGATGATGAGATAGCTGGGGAGGTGATTGGGGGCGTGATAGGCCAGCAAGGACATCCAAGCCAAGGTGGAGGCCCAATCAAAACTGACTTCGAGTCTGTTTCAAAGCCCAGGACCAGTCTACACTAAAACGGACGCCCAGGACGCATATGTACTTGGATTTGGACCTTCTATATATGCCTGAAAAGATAACGAAAAGAACTTTCCATCCCAACTGGTCCCATCTCAAAATTCGTGCCGAGTCATCAGGAATCGTGGAAACAAGTCAACTTACAAAATCTGTCTTGGTCCTACGACACCGTAATCTGTCTTTGGGCCGTGTATCGAGTTGAGCCCACTTAGGGCTGCGTCCAGGGAGTATTGCATTACCCTTGGGTCCTCATATACAGCCGCTGCCTCTTCATTAGTGTTTGGGTTTTTTTTAGATTATTCTGTTCATAATAGTTTTGCCGTCATCACGGTTTGTGAGACCCCAACTTCGTGAGATTCATAATACATCTGCAATTGTGTCGCATTCTTCTTTGTTCTTGCTTGTATTCTTGATTCGTAGGCAGGGATTAGCCTTCTTGGCAAGGTCAATCATTTTAGGACGGTTGATAACCAGAGGAGATGTTGTGCTACAATTGCGGGGTTTAGAACGTGCTGTTCTGAAGCCGGATCGATTTGTGTGTCGCCTCCGACCAAATCAACGTATCCAGAACCTTTCGGAAGATCAGGAACCCTTGTCCACATCAATCTTGATTGCCGCCTCACTATCACAATATAGTGGCATTTGGGTGTAGTTGAGGCCATAGTCTGAGAGTGTTTGCCTCATGTAGAGAAGTTGTGCACAACAAGCTCTCGCCGCCATATATTCCGCTTCGGCGGTAGATAGAGCCACGAAGTTTTGCTTCTTTGAGCTCTAAGAAACTAGAGATCTTCCAAGAAATTGACAACCACCCGATGTACTCTCTCTATTAACTTTGCAACTCATGAAGTCGGAATCCGAATACCCAAGTAACTCAAAGTTTGATCCTTTAGGATACCATAATCCCATAGTAGGTGTGTACTTCAGGTATCTCATTATTCTCTTCACGACCTTCAAGTGTGACTCCTTTGGATTTGCTTGATAGTGTGCAGAAGCACACACTAAACATAATGTCCGGTCTCGAAGCGGTGAGATAGAGCAAAGACCCAATGATTGATCTATATAGCTTGGGTTTCACCGGTTTCCCTTTCACATCATCATCCAAGGGTTTGCTTGTAGCAATAGGTGTGTGCAAGGGCTTGCAATTCTCCATGTTGAATCTTTTGAGAAGGTCCTTGGTATATTTTTCTTGATAAATGAAGTTTCCCTCTCTCAATTGCTTGACTTGGAATCCAAGGAACATGTGCAACTCTCCAATCATTGACATCTGGAATTCCCTAGCCATCATCTCCCCCAAACTGTTCATTGAACTTCTCATTGGTTGACCCATAGATGATATCATCAACATAGATTTGCACACAAAGAGATCCTTCCCAACATGCCTCGTGAACAAGGTGCTATCAATGCTTCCAATGGTGAATTCATTCTTGAGTAGGAAGTTCCTCAAGTGTTCATACCATGTCCTTGGTGCTTTCTTGAGACCATAGAGAGCTTTCTTCAATTTGTATACATGTCTTGGATGTTTTGGGTCCTCAAATCCTGGAGGTTGTTCCATATAGACTTTCTCATTGATTTCTCCATTCAAGAAGGCACTCTTGACATCCATTTGAAAGAGTTTGAAGCCATTATGTGATGCGTAGGCAAGTAAGATCCGAATAGCTTCAAGATAGGCCATGGAAGCAAAGGTCTCTTCAAAGTCAATCTCCGCCACTTGAGAATATCCCTTAGCCACTAGGCAAGCCTTGTTCTTGACAATTGCTCCTTTCTCATCTTGCTTGTTCTTGAAGACCCACTTCGTGCCAACCACATTATGATTCTTAGGTCTCTCAACCAATTTCCACACTTTGCACCTCTTGAAGTTGTTCAATTCTTCTTGCATGGCAATTACCCACTTGTGATCATCCATAACTTCATCAATGGTAGTGGGCTCAATCATAGAGACGAAAGAGAAGTTTTCAATCTCAACATTGGCCTCATCATTATTCTCTTCACTCACATAGTTGGGCTTGTATTGATTCCTCCTTGTTTTTATTCCACGAGATGGATTCCCAATGATCAAGTCTTGTGAATGATCTTTGTTGATGCCCTTGGGTCTAGGATGGTATTTTCTTTGTGTGGGAGAGGCTCTTGGTGAAGTGTCTTGTGCGTCATGAATTGTTTGCTCTCATGATATATGAGTGTCTTGTACCTAAGAGAGGTGGAGGAGTCACTCTTATGCTTTCTTGTTTTGGACTTTGCGCTTGAGGTGGATGGGAGGTTATCTTGTGAAGAACTAGGAGAAGTGGCTTGTGATGAAGTATGTGGGGAGGTTTGTGGCTCACTTCTCAGTTGAGATTCCTCATCATTTGATGGGTATACTCTCAATGAATCTTGGGAGGAGCTTGCTGGAGTATTTGTGGCATCTTGGGTTGTTTGTTGTGCCTCAGAGGGGGAGGTAGGTTGAGGTGGTGGAGTAGAGGGCTCATCAACATCACCATCATTGGCCTCGTGGGGTAAAACCTCGCCCACGGGCATGTTTCTCAAAGCTTCCCTCATAGGCTCATCTCCAATGTCCACTTCATGAAATGTTTCTCAAAGCTTCCCTCATAGGCTCATCTCCAATGTCCACTTCATGAAATTCATCCTCCTTTTGGGACCCATTTGACTCATTGAATTGCACATCATAGGATTCCTCCTCACATCCGGTGGTGGAGTTGTAGACCCTATATGCTTTAGAAGTTCCAGAGTACACAACAAGAATGCCTTCATAAGTTCTTCTCTCAAACTTCCCAGGCTTTCTCCTCTTCTTGAGAATGTAACACTTGCATCCAAAGACTCAGAAATAGGAAACATTGGGTTTCCGTCCCACCAATAGCTCATATGGTGTCTTCTTCAACAAACGGTGGAGATAGACATGGTTGGAGGTGTAGCAAGCCGTGTTGATTGCCTCCGCCCAAAACTTCTCATGAGTTCCATACTCATCCAACATGGCACGAGCAAGAGTGATGAGCATCTTGTTCTTCCTCTCCACTACTCTATTTTTCTCAGGAGTATATGTAGCAGAGAATTCATGTCTGATCCCCTTCTTGTCACAATATTCCTCCACTGTGGTGTTTTTTAATTCCGTCCCATTGTCACTCCTTATCTTCACAATGCTAGCATTGAACTCATTCTTTACCCTCTTGGCAAACTTTCTGAAGATACCACTGGCTTGAGATTTGTCCACAAGAAAAAAGGTCCAAGTATATCTTGTGAAATCATCAACAATCACCAAGCAATATGGATTGCCTCCTAGACTCTTGTAATGTGTTGGCCTAAACAAGGCCATGTGCAAGTGCTCTAGAGGACAAGATGTAGACATGAATGACTTGGTGGGATGTGAGGATGCAACTTGTTTCTGCACAATTTATCCTTCTCAAAGGTCACATCCTTGATTCCTTCAACTAGATTCCTCTTGACAATCTTCTTGAGCTGATTCATTCCAACATGTGCTAGCCTTCTATGCCACAACCATCCCTTGGATGCCTTAGTGAATATGCAAGTGTTTGGTGGCATATTACTTGTCTTGAAGTCCATGACATACAAGTTCCCATGTCTCACTCCATGAAATACTAGCCCTCTCTTGACATTCTCAATTGTTGCACCATCCTCATCAAACGTGCACTTGAAACCCATGTCACAAAGTTGACCAATAGATAGAATGTTGAAGTTGAGGGTTTCCACAAGGAAGACCTTGGAGAGATGGAGGTCATTTGTGATGGCCACCTTGCTCGAGCCTCTAACGCTCCCTTTTGAGTTATCCCCAAATGGCTTGTGATGAAGTATGTGGGGTCACCTTCTCACTCTCTTCGTCTTCATCAATGGTGGTGAACATGGTTGGCTTCCCGATCATGTGTTGAGTGCACCCACTATCAAGAATCCAATGAGTGCCTCTACTCTTGTAGTTGACCCTAGTAGTAGCCATAAGACAAGCACTAGAGGAAAAGGAGTTAGTATCCAAAGCATTAATTGATTGACTAGCACTAACCTCATGATGTCGAGCAATGAGACCATCCTCATAGATAGGGATTCTTTTAATCCCATCCAATAGTCTCCTCCTAATGGGATAGTGAGGAGCATGATATCTCCAATGTCCATGATCATCCCCCATGTGCACATTGTCAAGGTTGATGTAGTAATGGGGAGGATCATAGAGTCTAGTGATGTGCTCAAGCACATGTCCCACATGAGAGTGGAGCACAAGTATCATCTCCATTGCTCTCTCAATTGAGAGCTCATGTCTTCTATTGACTACCTCCTCAAGTAAGAAACTCCTCTCATGAGTTGTGATTTGTTGGAGGAGCTTGTCAATCACTTCATGTGGTGCAATCTTCCAAAGTCCCCTGAAAGAGTTAATCCTACACACAAGATCATAGATGCTCAATAGATTCTCACAAAGGTCATCATTTGGATTTCTCACAAATTCACCAAGTTCAAAGAGGAGGTCTTGTTGGTGAGCTTGACGAAGATGCCAAAGATGATCTTGTGGTGGAGGGAGCAGAGGAGGTGGAGGTGTTGGAGCCTAACCCACAAGATTGATCATCTCAAATGATCGAGCGAGCATTGTTGTTGGTGCTCCCCCTACGCCAATGCTCGGTCCACTCAAAGTGCTTGGAGTAGGACTTGGAATGACACTTGAGGTAGAGCTTGACGAAGCGCCCGATGTATGTCTTGCCCTAAAGGGGTTGTAGAAGTTGTTGCAAGACAATCTTGTGGAGGGATCAAAGAAGTTTGAGCTCGAAGCTACTCCTTTCCCTTTGCTCGAGGATGCTTCATGAGTTGCCTTGAATGTCCTCTTCCATGCCATGCTTGCGGCAATCTCCTCATCCTTGAAGAGCAGCTCAATCACATCTTCTACGGAGTGACTCTTCTCCATGAGAAGGTCAAGTGTGACGTAGAAGAGCTTGCTACTCAGAACCAAGGAGAGGATCTTCTCCACTATCACGATCTTGAGAAGCTCGAAAGAAGTTGCCCTAATCCTGTCCACAATACCTCGCAAGCGAATAAGAGAGTCAAGTAAGTTCTCATTATCATTAGCATGAAAAGCAAATAACTCCTCAACAATAGAACTACTAGCATGATCAATAGGAGACTCACAAACATCATCAATGCTAGTAGAGCAAGCAAAATCAAGAGACACATCATTATCAATCATCATGTTAGGCATACTAGTAGAGCAACCTATCAAGTCATTGCTAGAAGAGTCTAGGCACTCACTAGTACAAGGCACATCCACGTGATCATCACAATCATCATACACATGATTATCGGTAAAGATATTGGCAAAGTCCACAAGAGTATCCATCAATTCATCCGGAATCATGGCATTTAGGTAGCTTTTAAAGCGATCCTTCCATGAGCCATGACCCGGTCCTGAATGGGATGACATCCCAACTCAATACAGTCACTACTCAAGGAGGTTAAGCCTTATGATGAGCACTTGGCTCTGATACCACTTGAAAGGATCATAGTGACCGAGAGGGGGGGGGGGGGTGAATCAGGAACTACCACTATGTACCAATTTCACCAATTTCTCAAACCGACCACTCAATCAACTCCTATAACAATTCTAGTGGTGATCACACTAACTAGGTAATCCTATGAAAGGAAAGACAACCTATGCATACTAGTAGATCACACAAGGCAATACAACTCCTATGCAATCTAGAAAAGAAACAATGCGGAAGCACACACCAAGCTAGCAGAAGAGCCTACTCATGCAATTCTACAAGACAAGGAACTAGTGGAAACAAGCATGAGTAGTATCACACATACAAGGATAGCAATCAATCCAAAACAACTACTATACATGCCAGTGATCAAATGCGGAAGCTCAAGCACTACTAGTAAGCAAGAAGCCTATTCATGCAATTCTACAAGGTATGCAAATGCGGAAAGTAATCCATCAAAGTAAGGAGTAGAGTAAGAGATGGCTCATGATTTTTTTTCCGAGGTCTCGAAAGGATGGCGCCTTCCCCTACTCCTCGTTGGACCACTCTCGCTGGAGTCCCGGTCCCTTCCGCCACCAAGTGGAGTTCTCGCCCATGAGCCCGCAATCACTCCTCGTGTGAAGACACTGTGTGCATCACGGCTGCACAAAGTACAAGCTCGCCTCCCTCGAGAACTTGCCGTGCTCCCCGAGCCGGCATGGGCGCTCACTATTAATGCCCCTTCCAATGGCGGGCTCAGACCGTGTACAAACTTATGACGGCCTTCACAACCAATCACGATAAGCTCAATCACCGACACCTAACCGGTCTAGGTCTCACCATAGACCAAGAGTAACAACCTAGATCACAACCTTAAGGACACCCTAGCCTTAGATGTGCAAGATCACTCCATGTTACTCTCACTAGCACTCTTAAGATATCCAATATCCTCTCCTAGTGCTCTCCTCTTTTCCTCTTGGACATTACCAATTATTCTCTGGTATTCCTCTGGCCAAGGGAGGTCTCCAAGACCCCAGCAACAAAGTTATATAGGCTCTCAACCTCAAACTAGCCGTTGCTCCATGAAATTGCCTTTCTGGACACACTGACCGGACTGTCCGGTCACTCTGGTAACGGCTCTCCCAGCCGTTTGCTCCCTGTCCAGGCAAGATCCTGTACTGACCGGACTGTCCGGTCCATTTTCTGTCATCCCTGCACTCCTACTGACCGGACTCCATTCCAGGACGGTCCGCAAACTGCATCCTCTCTGTTGTCCCTGCACTCCTACTGACCGAACCATCTGGTCAACAGACCGGATCGTCCGGTCTATATGCAGTCTCCTATAGACAGTGCCCTTGCTCCTCGCGCTAATTCCTAGAAAACTCCACATAGTGACTGTATAGTCCGGTCACCTCTGACCCCTCTATCCGATCACTATGTCCAGAAGCTGAAACTTGTTGTCCTCGCTTGACATTGTTTTCCGGCTTCTCCGAACAGCTCCTTGGCTTCTCCACTGTCACCTAATGCCTGTGATTTCACCAAGCAACCTTGCACATCACCGACTAGACATGACCTAAGAGAATGACCTAGACCTCCTTGATAGTTTGGTTTTTCCTATGGACTCAAAGCCTAACAACTAGACAAGTGTACCAAACACTTTCTCCATAGCTTGTTCTCCATATTGATCCATCTCCATCAACCCTTGGACTCCATCAAGCTCACTAGCCTTCATGCTTGCCGTCATTGTCATCCATTTCCAAGGACGCCGTAGACAATCATCATAAGATAGAAAGGGTTTCCTACACGAACAACACTCGTATAGTCATTAGTCACATTTCATGTTTTTCATGCATCACCAAAACTCCATACCTCGGGGTCACCTCAATGGTCATGATCCTTACAACTAGCACTGGCTACCTCTCCCCCTGCTACTTCTGCTGAAGACTGAGGCACATCTGCAGCTACTAGAGTACTGCCGTGGGGAGGTGATGCAATGAGAGAAAACTTCTCCGGCGTGACTGAGGGATGCTTGTGATCACAAATGAACTGGCAGCCCACCACAGGCAGAATCATCTTCATGATATAAGGAGTATAAATCAAGGAGGCTTTACTACTGTAGGAGTTGTAGAGAATCTCTGTCCATATGATGTCAAACACACTAAAAGGCTCTGCTTCCTCTTTCATAGCAGACATCAAAGTCTTGGTGGAGCTGAGAATATGAGTGTGATCCCCGACCTTAGGGGTCAAAGTCACCCGGAGCATGTTGTTGAGAACTCAAAAATATGGTTTCATGCCATGATAAGAACCAAACTCAACACCATGCTTGGGGTCAGCATAACGGGCATCATACATAAAAGCCCACTCACTGTCTACTGAGGATCAAAGATAGTCGCCTTGGGTTTCACTCTGTCAGTCTCATCAAAGCCAAGGATCTGAGAGAAGTTGAAGTAAGTGACCATGGAGCGGTTGCCCTCAATGGTCCAGTGTAGCTTAGAATCTATGTGGTTTTCCTCATCAAGCTCAATCCACATGGTAGAGTAGAACTGGGCAATGATCTCATCATTCCAGTGCTGGTGCAAACCCATGATATCTGTCAAGTTCCTCTTATCACACTCTGCACGGATCAACTAAAAAGTGGGACCATTTGCTGCTGCCATCCTGTCCCAGTCAATGCACTTCATAGGTGCTACTCTATGAGTGGTCTTCTTCAAAATATTCGTGTACCATGCAACTTGAGTCAACTCCCAAAATCTGTCATCTGAGATGCCTGGGTGCCTTGGCTGGGTCCAGGGATTAGTGTGGCCATAGTCTCATATCTCATCCCTGGACGGAGCCACTAGAATCCAGAACTGCTCATCCACCTGTGGTGCCAACAACTGATATGTAATGGAGGAGCACATGGGTGCATAATGAGGTTCATGAACAACCTCATCCTCAGACACCTCATCCTCTTCATCACTCTACTCCTGCTGCTCAGTCTGCTCGTCCTCTACCTCTTCTTCCTCCTCTGATTGTTCCTCTTCCTCACTAGGAGTAGGATCCTGTGGAGGAAAGACCTTGCCTTTGCCATTGCCATGCCCAAGGCCAACACCACGTGAGGTGGCTTGGATGGAGTCTCCGCCTTGACCCCACTTGGCTCCCCCAGCCCAACAAGCAACAAGGGAGACATTAGGGTCAAATTCGGCATCGGAGTCACTGGCATGGCTTGGATGTTTCTGCCGCTTGCCACCTGGCATCTGTCAAAGAGAGAGGAAGTGGTGTGAAAAAATTGCAACAAGAACAGTACTAAACTGTAGTGCTGGTGGGACAAACAGAAAGCAGCCCGAGTGAAACTGCTCTCTAGTTGGCCCAACCGGTAGTGCTGATGACTGTCACCAATAGTGCCAATAAGTTCAAACAGACTGCTGCAATGGTCACTTAGGTTTGGAAATCTCCTAACCGGCAGTGCCGATGGTGTCCACAGGCAGTGCCGACCGAGGGAGAAACAAACCCTAAATCCACTAAAAAAATGAGATTTAGCCACTAGAACTCTACCAAATTGCATGGGTGACTAAATTACTCCTAGATGAACATCTCTATCAAGTGAAATTATGCAAAAACATGAGGCATTGCAAGATTCAAAAGATGGAGATTTTCAAAAATACCTTCAAAAAGTCCTTCAAATCCCAGAGGAGATGGAGGAGAGAAGGCCTAGGAGATGATTTGATCCACTCCCCGCTTTATTCCATGAAGATTTGCAAAGGATTTAGAGGATTAGGGTTAGAGACGAGAGAGAGGCAAGGTGATCCTAGATACTGAAGAGGGTCTCGGTCCCATGAGGGGATCGAGTCTACTTCAAGTTTCGAGACCCTGCACCAGCAGTGCTAGTGCAGGTCAACGCACATGGTCCAGGCCCGCATCAGCAGCACTGACAGGCACTGCCGAAAGGGGGACTGGCACTGCCGATGAGCTACAGCTAGAGAGACAGAGAGATAAACCTTCTCTAGTAGGAGAGACTGGCACTACCGATGAGGCCATCGGCACTGCCGGTGCTGGCAAGACAGAAACCAGAGAAGTGTCTGGGCAACATAGCGCCTCTGGGAAGAATGATCGGCACTGCCGATGAAGGCAAAAATAGAGGGTGACAGAATTGGTATTTGTGGGAAATTTGAGCATTTGACTTTAGCAACTTTGTGAATTATACCCCTCTTAATAGTATGGTTTACCTATACTCAAGAAAAAAGATAAAAACAACATTGACCCTTTATTCTTTAGTGGGTATTGGACTTTCAACTTGAGGAAAATGACCATCTTCTTTTCCCTTTTTTGTTTTAATGCATCTTCTTCACCAATTTGAGATAGTCATCTACACACATGCTCAATGAGAACATTAGTCCATTCTTAATTGTATTGATGTCAATCTCCAAAACAAAATTAGGGGCCTAGATGCACTTTCAGCAAGGTTGCTTGGTGAAATCAGATGCACTAGTTGACAGAGGAGAAGCCAAGGAGCTGTTCAGAGAAGCTGGAAAACGAAGTCAAGCGAGGACGAGGAGTTTCAGCTTCTGGACGAAGTGACCTAACAGAGGGGTCAGAGGTGACCGAACTGTATAGTCACTAAGAGGTTTTGTCCGGAGACTACAGCGAGCAGTGAGGAAACTACCAAATTAGAATACTCGAGTGATCGGACGATCCGGTCAGTAGGAGGTAACTCGGGCAACAAGGAAGCAGAGCACGGAATGTTTCTGGACTGGAGAGAGAAATGGACCAGACGATCCGGTTTGGCTGACTCTATGGTCTGGTTAGCAGGAGTCACTAGAGGGGACAGAGCCGTTGGATCTCGATCAGTGACCGGAGGGTCCGGTCAGGCAGTGACCGGACAGTCCGGTCAGTAGGCCCAGAAAGCTAATTTCGTGGAGCAACGACTAGTTTCAGGTTGGGAGCCTATATAACTTTGTTGTTGGGGTCTTTGTGACCTCTCTGGGCCAGTGGAATACCTAAGAACATTTGGTAAGGTTCAAGAGGAAAAGAGGACAGCACTAGGAGGAGATATTACATATCTTGAGAGTACTAGTCGAGAGTAACTTGACCATCTTGCACATCTAAGGCTGGGGTGTCCTTGAGGGTGTGATCTACATTGTTACTCTTGGTCTATGGTGAGATCTAGGTCGATTAGGTGTCGGGGATCGAGCCTATCATGATTGGTTGTGATGGTCGTCACACGTTTGTACACGGTTTGACTCCACCGTTGAAAGGGGCATCACTAGTGAGCGCCCATGTTGGCTTAGGGAATTTGGCAAGTTCTCGAGGGAGGCGAGCTTGTGCCATGATGGCAGCGGTGATGCGCACCATGTCTTAACTTCGGGAGTGATTGCGGGCTCGTGGGTGAGAACTCCATATTGGTGGCAGGAGGGACCGGGACTCCGGCGGGAGTGGTCCAATGAGGTGTAGTGGAAGGTTCCTTCTTTCTGAGACCTCGGGAAAAAATCATGAGCATTCCTTGACCCTCCCTTTACTATTTCACAATTGTGTGCTCTAGTAACTATGTTGAATTGTGGCTTGCATAGGCCAGTGTGTTTGGCTTCCGCGCTTGCTTCTATTAGAACACTAGCATGTGTAGGGTCTTGGCCTACTAGAACTATTTAGTTTGCAACACTTGTTAGACTCAAGTAGTGTGAATTGAAGTATTTGGTTTTGTGAGTGGCTTACCGATTCACCCCCCCCCCCCCGCCCTCGGTACGCCTTCGGTCCTTACACCGTCTGGCATTAGGAGTCAGAAGTGCAAAGTACAGAGGATGCGTTGCAGGAGATAAGGGCTGGTAAATATTACTATAATGAAGAGGATGATCAGCCGTCAAAGAAAGTCTGGAGGCTGAAGGTGAAATCACAAGAACAGACGCCAAGTACTTCTATGAATATGGTGATGATATTGCCCCAAGAATTTATGCTTGCAGAGCAGGAATTGTTTGCTGATGAAGAAAGTGAACCACAACTTATATTTGATACTCAGCAAGCAGTATTTAATAAACCAGATAAATCTAGACATCATCACTTAAAGGCTTTGTACTGAAAAGGTTTTGTTAATGGGATGCCGATGGGAAAGATGATGGTCGATGGAGGTGCTGCAGTGAATATCATGCCGATCACTATAGTCTGGAGGGATTACGGTGGTCGTACTGCTCCAACCAAAGGAGTCTTGAATGTGGAGCTCACGATCCACAGTAAAACTTTGCCAGTTACTTTCTTTGTGATTGATGGAAAGGAAACCTATAGCCTTCTGTTGGGACGTGATTGGATACATGCTAATTGTTGTGTTCAATCAACAATGCACCAGTCTCTGGTCCAATGGATAGGCAATCAAGCGGAGGTAATTCCGGCCAATGAAACCGTTAATGTCACATCGGTTGATTTACTACCATGGCACGTGGATGATATGGAGTGTTTGCCTAGCAAGATCTGGGATGGGGATTATGTTAAGATTACTACACAGGGTCTTCAGATAGTGGACCGATCAGGTTCTAAGCTATTTCTTTGATAGACGTCCTAGTGAAGTTTAATAGAAGATGGCAAGTATTTAAGAAGATATCATTTGAGTGTTTGAGTGGTTCATGATCTTGGGCGATTGGTCACGGTCGATATGCAAATATTATTTTTAGCTGAAAAATTAAAAGGGCGAGGAAGGAAGTTTTTCATATCCGATGAGTTATCATCAATTTCAGATGGTTGATATTGAAAATATCGCACCTAGTTCAAAAAATATTACAAAACAAGACAATGTGCTTCATGTTCTTTGCAGTTCAAGCTATTCACATCTATTTTTGGGGGCAGTAGAAGTCGATCATGTCGATGGCGTGAAACCGAAGTTGATCGACTTCTGTGACGGTGATTACGCCTTCTTCTATCAATCTGGGAATACTAGAGGCTATGTTCCATAAGCTAATCACTTGATCATAAGCCGTTGTGATGACAGTCTCTTGCGCTATAATTTCCTCGGGTACTCTAGTGAGAGTTGTTTCTACATCGGCTATTTCTTTGTTTTTGGCCTCTAATGCAGCTTGGATTTCTTCACGCCCCTTCTTCAACCCCTCCAGCTTTGTTTCAAGATCGGCTGATTTGGATACCAGAGATGTGTATTTACTTTTCTCTTCAGCTACCTTTTTTCAGTTGCTCCTGCCTGACTCCTTTGTTCCAAGTGTTGTTCAATGCAGGCTTTGGCTTGAAGCAGTCAGAAATGATGGAACTCTATGAAGGCTATTGGATGGAGCACCGAAGCGAGGCTAGATGGTAGCATGTCTTTGATTTCCAAATACCACTGCCTAATGGGGCTTGCAGCCAGCACAATTTGCTCGATTGGAATTCCATCGAGGCGTTCACGGATTTGCAGAAGCGTGGCTTTGATCTCTGGGGGAAGAATAATTCAAGATGTGTGCCGGGAGATTTGGGCATGGGAATGGAAATGTTAGAGAAAGCAATGGCAGATTGATCAAATAATATGGAAGAGGTTATTTATACCGCTTTTTCTGGGGCTGATGAGGGTGCTAGAGCATCATGGGCAGGAGTTGATGAAGGCTTTGGAATGTCTAAAGATGCAGGCATGTATGCATTGATTGCAAAAGATCAAAGTTCCTGAAATTACAAGAAGTTAACAATGAGAATGAGTGTCAAAGTAGAGAAACAACATTTGAAAAGAGAATACTTGTGGAGCAAACCATGGTATGATAGTTAGTGTCGAAGATGGTTCCGCGGCTGGAATTTTTGAGGTTTCTTCGGAGCATGCTGTATCGACATCTTCGGTATCCATGGATGCGGTATGCACTGAAGGTATATCTGATAGGGTTGCACTGCTTGATACATTCCTAGGGTTGTAAATGATTTCCTAGAGAAAAAATATTAAAATATTAAGAGTATATATTGATGAAAAAGGTTCTTTATCAACAATGTTTGTTACCGTAGCCACGAAAGAGGGTTGCCTTGCTAGGTTGGGAGATACCGATACTTCTAGTGGATGGGTCATGGCTACAGGAGTCAATGAGGATGCCAAGTTTGATGGATGAACCTAAAACTAAAAATGTTAGACAAAGGGAAGTAAAATATTATATGAAGATAATGGTGATACCTGTGCAGCATAAGCAAGCCCCGAGACGACTTCTTGGGCTACCTTTGGGAGAACGGTTGGAATCATTGAAGCAAGCTGGTATTTGAAGAGGAAGTAAGGATGATAAACATAAGAAAAGAAATATTGAGGGGTGTTATGAATATTACTTGGGAGGCTGGAGTCGATGCATCTGCCGTTAGTCTCGCCTGTTTCTGTTGTTCGGTGGCCATAGTTAATGAAGGGGGAATCTCTTCATTCTGTGATCACTGCTTTGTGAGTTTTCTTCAAGCCACGACCACTAAGGATTTGGGTGGGAGTTGGGTCGTCACAAGCAATATTCGGATTATTGGCCGCTTGAAGGTATTTGATCGGCTTCCCACTGATGCTCATCGATGGATGGGTAATGGATGGTTCCTGTGTTCAAGAAAAAGTTGATTATGGAGATCTATGTGAATATGATGAAAGTGATATTAAGAGGAATAAGCTTACTGTGTCTTTGAAGCCGGGGACATGATCAGACAACGAGCGACAGAAAAAGTATTTTCTGCATTCTTTCCACAAGGTCTTGAATAGAGCAGTGCTAGACGAAGCCAGTTGGATATCTGCTGGGTTGCCCATTGGAATATCCAGAGCCATATCATAAATTTTCTTATATTATAGTCCAAACAAGAAAGAGCTAACGGGCAGCTGGCCGAAGCCAAGTTGACAAGGAATTGCTGCAAGGTTGTAGAATTGAAAGTGCCTAGGGAGGGGGGGGGGGTGAATAGGCAATTATCTTTGAAAATGACTTAATGATAAAGTTAAATGCGCAGTATCAGACTTGTCCAAGGATTATGAGAAAAGTCTGATGACTTGTCCGATGGCACGAGATAGAAAAGTAGATCGGCCAATTAAAACTTCAAACTAGTTCAACGCAAGGTAGGAACAAGTAATAATAAGCTAGAGAATGCTACAGAAATGAGGAGAAGAACTAGCATGCACCTACACAAGTTAATTGAGAAATACGAAGCAAACACTAACTAACGAGATTAAGAACAAGAACTAGTAAATGAAGAACAAATAATTAAGCACACAAGGGACACGGGATTTTTCACCGAAGTGCAGCTCCACAAAGAAGGCTACGTCTCCGTTGAGGGATCCCTAAAGGACTGGGTCTCTTTCAACCCCTATCCTCTCCAAGTGATCACAAAGATCAAACTTGGTGTTCCACTATAAACTCCACAAAGGAGGGGTCAATACAAACTTCCCGAGGTGACACAACACAACTTGGGAGCTCAATGGGTAACTCTAACCATCTAGGGGATGAATCCTCAAGAGTAATAAACACAAGAGTTGTCGGCGATGAGGCTGAACCAAGTGCTCGAGAGAATGGAAGCTTCAAGATGATGGAGCTCTTCAATCTTCTTCAATCAAGAGTGGAAGCAAGAGAGGAGAGTTGGGGAGAGCAAAGTGAGCTTGAGAGTGTTTTTGAGTGGAATGAGTGACCAACCAGCCAAAGGGCGAGATGGGAGTCTATTAATAGCCATGGAGAAAAAGAGTCATTTGAAGTGGTATTTCACAGATCTGCATCAAACAAGTCCGATAGACATCAGACAAGTCTGACAATTTAGGGTTGGCGATGAAACTGGAGTCTGAGGGACTTACCCGATGCCTCAGACAAGTCCGATGGTCATCGGACAAGTCCGACAACACGTGGTGGCAGAGGTACTGGAGTCCGAGGGACTTACCCGATGCCTCGGACAAGTCCTGGTCATCATACAAGTCCGATGGTCATCGTACAAGTCCGATGACGAGGGGTGGCAGAGGTATTGGTGTTCGATGAAGATGTCTGATGTGTCGGACTTTCCTCAGGTCATCGGACAAGTCCGATGACCGTCAGACATGTCAATGGCCCAGAGTAGCAATGCTACTAGAGTCCGATGGACTTGTTCGACACGTCGGACAACTCCGATGAAAAACCTCTGGAAGAGTTTATTTGGCTGGGAAAAAATGTTTTAGCACTTAGTTCACCTTCGCTTCACACTTTTGTGTCCCTTTTAATAGTACTACTTTTCCTATATTGAAGATTCAAAAATATAAACACATGAACTTCATTCTTGAGTAAATTTGAAAATTCATCTTGAAGTCACTTTGCCATCTTGTTTTCTCCTTTTGGCTTTGATGCATTATATTTCAATAAACTTTGGACCATTATCTACACACATGCTCATCAAAAGATTAGTCCATTCTTAATTGTATTGACGCCGTCACCAAAATAAAATTAGGGGCCTAGATGCACGTTCAATCTCCCCATTTTTGGTGATTGATGACAATACAACTAAAATTTCATAAAAAATACAAAAAAAGGTTCAGTTTGTGATAAGGAGATGAGGAGTTCCCCCTAAAAGTGTGGATGAGTGATGAAATAGGCAATGATAACGAGTGCACATTTTTAAAGAAAAGTGTGAGAGCTCCCCCTAACACTATGCATACATGTTAATTTGCAACAATTGATCAAGAGAGATAGAAACAAATGCAAATGACATGTAATTTCACACAAATGCAACAAGATGAGGATAATCAACAAAGCACCATTACAATAAGCAAATAGAATTGACAATCCACAAATAAACATCTAACCACAAGGAAAGCATAAAAAGTTTTACAAACCAAACAGTGCCACAAATTTGTCCATCTCCATCACTCTCACAACTCACAAACTAAATCGACTAAGATAGATAGCTACTTCTCCCCCTTTGGCTTCAAAACACCAAAAAGTAGAGAAGCGGAAACACGAGCAAGGAGAAACATCTACTCCTCATAATAATCTTCATCATCATCCTCTTCATCGTCATCCTCATATTCTTCAGTGACCGGGGCCTTTCCCTTGCACTCACGAAGAGCATAAGCAGTGGGATCTTCTTCTTCCTTATTTTCTTCATCATCATCATCGGACATGCTTTCCACTAGAGGTGGCTCCGGTGCTAAAATGAGGAGGTGGAGGATAGTTGCCAAAGTAGTTCATCTCCTCTGTAGTGAAAGTGTCAGTCGGAGTAGCATAAGTAGGAGGAGGAGATGCTTCCATGGGAGAACGTGGAGCAGGAGTCTCAATACCAAAGTGATCAAAGAGTGCGTGTTGATTCCTCTCAATGACATCCATCTTTTGGTTAACGTTCTGACACATTCCAAGGAGAGATTTAAACATCTTCATGATTCCACTTCTCTTCCCACAATATGGTGGAGGCACACGAGATGATCCAGTGCCCCTAGAAGTAGCCCTAGGTGCCTGAGGAGATGCAGCAGAAGATGGAGTCTGAGCTCACCGAAGTACTAACCAGATGTAGTGTCGGGAGTCCAATTAGAAGGAATCTAAGGTTTGAGGCTCAGATGCTTTATATCCTTGTTGAAAGTCAATCTCGAGACCTTCTCAATCATGTACATGATGTGAGGTGCGTATCCACAGCCACGCTTGGGAGAGATTGAGATGTCCCACATCTCCTGATAGACATACTCAAAGGCATCAAACTTGCTATTTCCATGAATCCAATGCAGGATATCACTCTGAAAAGCAGGGATACGATCAGAATTGCCTCCCCTTGGAGCTAAGGTGCTCCTGCAGATCCGAAACAAGACTGAGAAGAATGGTTTCAGTCCATTAGAGTTAGGAGGGAAGCAGGTGTCCGAGTCCACATACATATACCGCATGTCCTCAGCATCCATGTGGTTTCCCTTGTGAATCTTGTGCTTCTCTTTCTGAGAGTGCTTGAGTCCAATCATAGTGGCAAACAGATTCACTAAGGGTGTACTTTGTGCCATTTGATATCCAGGTCATTGACTTTTCTTCATCAAAGTACATGGTGGAATAAAACTGAGCTATGATCTCCAGGTTCCAAAAATAGTTGAAGGTGAGGAAGGTCTTGAGTCCATGATGCTCAAGGGCTCCAAGCACTTGATTGAGTAGAGGATGCTTCCTTTCCATCATATGAAAACCTGCATTCTTCATGCGAAGGTAGGTGGAGCGGTACCAATCCGCATCAAAATGTGCATGAAAGCGGAAATCAGAAGCTTCTTTCTCACTAGCATAGTAGTTGGTCAACTTTGCCTCAAAGCAGGTCTCAATGGAGGCATGAAGGCAGTCCACAATATCTTAGTCAGAGTTCTCCACTTCAGCTGGAGGATGCATCACCCGAATTAGATCCTTAGGTTCTTCTGGTTTCGATCTGTCAGCCGCTTGCAGGGTGGTGCGAAGAATGCGCTTAGTAGTGGCTTTACTTATCTTCGGAGCTTGGCTTTGGCCTTGATCGTCACTTTCTTTGGTCCTCTTCTCTCTCAAGGGAGAAGCTTCCTTGTCAGACATGCTGAAGAAAATGTGGTGAGCAACATGTTAGGAGGGAGTCAAAGAGAGAAATAGGGGTAAGGGGAACCAATGAGGGATTTAGGTTTTTGAAAAAGCTGCAGGTCGTCGGACATGTACAGTAATGATTGGGAAAGTCTGATGCGTTGGACTTGTCTGATGACCATCGGACTTGTCCGATGACACGTAGTTTTTCCAAAAACCTAGATCCTTCACAAATCCACCTACCACGAGAAACCAAACTCTATCTACTCCACCTACAACTAACTAAAAGCATTCTCCATGGATCAAACATGCAAGGTAAAAGTTTTGAACCCTAGCATTGCCTTGAAACCCTAACCCTAGGTGGGAGAGGAGGGAAAAGGATCAAAACCTTGCAAATCAATGGGATATCAGACTTTTCCGAAGGAGGACTTCTTGACCTTGAATCTTGCGGCAATGGATGGTTGAGGTGGGAGATCGCCTTGGAATCGCCTTTGGGGGAGCTCTTGAGGAGAGACAACATAAGGGAGGTGAATGAGGAGGGTTTGACCGAAGGGGTAGTTAGGCTGGGTTAAAGTCGAAACCTGGAGCCATCGGACTTGTCCGATAGTGTCGGACTTGTCTGATGGCAGAAGGCCCCAGAGGTAGAAAGGCAGGTTCAAGGAAAGATTGGGAGCCCTTAAGAGTAGATGTTGATGGACACAAAGAATCCTTGACAACATATGGTTAGCCAATCAAACAATCATACAAAAACTATGACCATATTTTGACAAGATTGATCAAGAGATCAAGAATCAATCAACAAGCAATAACAAATAAGTTTTGACATATAACCACAATTTTTGCTGTAATTAAACAATTACCATTCAGATGTGCACATTTTCTAAATCACATTGCTGGAGTCAAGAATATTTAGTTCACTCCTAGGATAGCCAAATCTCTTCTCATCTAGGGGCTTGGTGAATATATCAGCTAGTTGTTCTTCAGTTCTCACATGACTTACTTCTATATTACCCTTGATAGAATGATCTCAAAAAGTGGTGGCGGATATCTATATGCTTTGTGCGCAAATTCTAAATGGGGTTATAAGCAAGCTTTATGACACTCTTATTTTCACATAGGAGAGGAACACGGTTCAACTTGTAACCGTAATCCCTTAGATTTTGTCTCATCCAAAGTAGTTATGCACAACAACTACCGGCTGCAACATACTCTGCTTCAGCCATGGAAAGTGCAACATAATTTTTTTTTCTTGGATGACGATGACACTAGGGACCTACCCAAGAATTGATGTGTCCCGGAGGTGCTCTTTCTATCTACCTTGTCCCCGGCATAATCCACATCAGAATAGCCTAATAGGTTGAACTTTGAACCCTTGGGTACCACCAAAGACATAGGTTGGGTGTGTGAACCAAATATCTCAATATTCTCTTAACGGCCACCATGTGACACTCCGTAGGAGCGGCTTGAAAACATGCACACATACACACACTTAGCATGATATCGGGCCTAGATGCACAATGATAAAGCAAAGAGCCTATCATGGAGCGGTATACCTTTTAATCAACGGGCTTATCCTTTTTATTGAGGTCGAGGTGGCCATTGGTTGGCATGGGAGTTTCGATGGGCTTGGCCTTATCCATGTCAAACTTCTTTAATAGGTCTTGTCTGTACTTGGCTTGACATATGAAGGTGCCCTCCTTGTGTTGCTTCACTTGGAAACCTAGAAAGAATGTCAATTCTCCCACCATGGACATCTCAAACCTCCTTGTCATTATCTTGCTAAATTCATCACAAAAGTTTTGGTTAGTAGAACCAAATATTATGTCATCGACATATATTTGGCACACAAATATATCATTACCAAAATGTTTAGTGAAGAGGTTTGCATCGGCCTTGCCAATGACAAAACCCTTTTTAACCAGAAAATCCCTAAGGCATTCATACCATGCTCTTGGAGCTTTGTTTAAGCCCATAGAGCACCTTATGGAGCTTATAAACATGATTAGGATAATTAGGGTCTTCAAAGCCCGGTGCTTGCTCCACATACACCTCTTCCTTTATTGGCCTATTGAGCAATGCACTTTTCATGTCCATTTGGTACAACTTAAAATCATGGTAAGTAGCAAAAGCAAGTAATATTCTAATGGACTCAAGTCTTGCTATGAGAGCATAAGTTTCATTGAAATCCAATCCTTCAACTTGTGAATACTTGTTTTCCACGAGCCTTGCCTTGTTTCTTGTCACTACACCATCTCCATTTTGTTTGTTGCGGAACACCCATTTGGTGCCCACAACATTTTTGTTCTTTGGTCTTTCCGCCAAAGTCCATACTTCATTTCTTGTGAAGTTGTTCAATTCTTCTTGCATGGCTATTACCCATTCAGAATCCTCAAGTGCTTGTCCCAACCCTAATTGGCTCCGTAGAAGAGAAAAAAGAGTAATGTTCACAAAAAGTACTAACTCAAGATCTAGTGATTACTCCCTTATCAATGTCTCCAAGGATTTGCTCGACAGGGTGATCACGTTGTACACTTTGATGCACACTTGGGTGTGGTGGATGTGAACTTTCTTGACCACCATTTTTATCAACCTCTTGATTATGTCTTTGATAATCATCACTTGATGTTTGTTCATGATCTCCAACATCTTGATCTTGACCACTCACATGATCAATTTATTCATTTTAATGATGTTGGTCTTGTCTTGAGGAAGAGGGTTGATTTTCAATACTTGATGTTTCTTGTGGTCTCACATCACCAATAGCCATCCTTTTTATTGCATTTCTAGGAGCTTCATTATGTACATCATCAATAGCAACTTGCTCCTCTTGAGTGCCATTAGATTCAACAAATGTCACGTCACATGAAATTTCAACACAACCGGTGGTTTTGTTGAACACACGATAGGCATGAACATTCGACCCATAACCAAGCAAGAAATCTTCATCAACTTTTGGAGCAAACTTTGAAGTCTTGGGTTTCTTGTTTAGCATGAAACATTTTCTCCCAAAAACATGAAAGTAGGAAATATTATGCTTGTTACCGGTGAGTAGCTCATATGGTGTCTTCTTCAATAATCGATGGAGATACAACCGGTTGTAGGCATGGCATGCGGTGTTGATGGCTTCGGTCAAAAAATGGTCGGATGTATTGTATTCATCAAGCATTGTTCTAGCCATCTCAATGAGCGTGCGGTTCTTTCTTTCGGCCACACAATTTTGTTGAGGGGGGTAGGGTGCCGAAAATTCATGCTTGATCCCTTCTTCATCAAGATACTCCTCAACTTGTGTGTTCTTGAATTCGGTGCCGTTATCACTTCTTATTTTATTGATCTTGACATCATATTCATTTTGTGGTCTTTTCATGAATGTCTTGAGCACGTCTTTCACTTCACCTTTATCATGCAAAAAGAATACCTACGTGAAGCGAGAAAAATCATCAACAAATACAAGACCATATTTGTTACCACCGATGCTTATGTAGGAGATTGAGCCGAAGAGGTACATGTGCAACATCTCCAATGGTCTTGTGGTTGTCATCATGTTCTTGGAGGGGTGTGAAGCTCCAACTTGCTTTCCCTCTTGACATGCACTACAAATTGTATATTTCTCAAAGCACACATTAGTTAGTCCTATGATGTGGCCGCCCTTTTGGAGTTTGTGATGAGTTCTCATACCAACATGGGCTAGGCTTCTATGCCACAACCACCCCATGTTGGACTCTGCTAATAAGCATGTACCAAGTCTAGCTTCATCCGTGGAGAAGTCCACAACATAAAGCTTTGCTTTGAGCACATCCTTAAAAGCAACTAAGCCATCACTCATCTTATAGATGGTCACACCACATTTGTTGAACAAGCAATCATAGGCCATTTTACAAAATTACGAAATGGACAATAGATTGAATAACCTTATAAAGTGAATACGAGGGAGTGAGAGGAACTTTACCATAACCTAGTACTTGTCCCGTTCCATTGTCACCAAATGCGATATATTCATTGTTGTTGTGACTTGGCTCAAATGACTTGAACATCTTTTTGTCTCTGGTCATATGATTGGTGCATCCACTATCAATCACCCAACTTGACCCTCCGGAGACATAGTCCTACAAAATAAGTTAAGCTTTGTGTTTAGGTACCCAAATTTGTGTGGATCCTTTCACATTAGTCACAAGCACTTTGGGCACCCACACACAAGTCTTTGGCCTCTTGTTGCGTGGCCCAACATATTTGGCGAACACATGACCATGCATGTTTCTCATGAGCACATATGAAGCATCAAAGTCATGAAAGAGTGCACAAGATATTAAGAACATTAGCATGAGAATTATTAACAAAAGAAGTTTGATTAGTATTCTTGTTTTTGGCTTGCTTCTTTTGGTAGGATCCTTCCTTGGTGAACTTAAGGAAATCCTTCCCATTCTTGTTCTCCCTAGCATTGTTCTTAGCACCCTCCATATATCCAATGCCATCCATGACATTTGGGTGCCTCTTGAATGAGCATGCACCTCTTGCATACTTTGCCTTCTCATCATCAACAACATGTTTCTCATGTTGTATTTTTCTTTCTAGAGTTTTCAGTTGCTTGTTCAAATCATCAATCAAACTGACATTTGTGGCACAAGCATCAATATCAATGTTATAGAACCTATCACATCCTTTGCTATCGGAGGCATGATAGATTTTAGTGGAGGATGTGAAAGTTGAAAGTATTTCATATTGTTCTTCAAGGGACTTATGATTATTTTCTAAGTTCTCATACTTCTCTAGAAGAGCATCTTTTGAGCTCTTAAGGTTTTCACAAGAGTTTTCAAGTTTAGTGAGAGACATAGTTAAATCTTTATTTTTCTTTCTCTCATCTTCTAAGAGCTTCTCTAGTTCAAGGTTTCTCTTCTTTTCAAGAATGAGCAAGTCTTCTTGCTTTTCAAGAAGCTCCTCTTGCCTATCATTTTCTTCCTTTTATTTTCCAAGCAATTCCATGAATTAAAGCATTATAGGAAGTGAAGTGTTAACATTATTATCATCATCATCATCATCATCACTATCAAACATAAGAGAAACACTTATGTTTAGACTTAGATACCTTGGATCCTCTTGCCATAAGGCACTTGTGAGTGTTGTCATCATCATCGTCACTCAAGCTCCCAAATAAAGAGGTGTTGATAGAAGTGACGCCAATGGTGATTGTAACAATGCATGTGGGATATATATACCAGGGATACCTCACCACTCGGATATATTGCCGAGTGGGCTGGGTCCAATAAAGATAAAGACCCATGAAGATAACTACTCGGATTATTACTTGGAGTACACGACAAGTCAATACTAGAGATAGAAAGTTAGAGATAGAATCCTAGTCGGAAATCATGTTGTAACCGACTAGGACACTTGCCATGTAACCCTGCCCCCCGGATATATAAGGAGGGGCAGGGGCTCTCTCATTGATACCCACATAATACAATACAGAACACAGGACGTAGGGTTGTTATCCTTCGGGAGGCTCGAACCTGTCTAATCCTTGCATCTTATATGTCCATCGACTCTCAGTCTCACGCATGCCTCTACCGATAAACAAGGATCATGGGTAACCCTATGATCCACTGCCGATATTAGTATCGACAGTTGGCGTGCCAGGTAGGGGCTGGTATTGAGATCGACTTGTCAAGTTCGATGGCTTTCTTTGTCAATTTTGGATCGCTGCTTCATGTGGCAGCTTGTGGCGGCCCCTCATGCGCCGCATCACGGAGGAATCAGATCAAGACCGAAAGTTGCTGCCATGACGTTTTTGGTGCCACAAAATCTTGATGGCTGCCAGGAGAGATCGCGTCTTGTATGAAGTGCGCGATTCGGTTGCTGAGGAATCGATTGACTTGCCGAGATCTAATCATGATTACGTGATAACGAGCGAGATCCTTTGCACATCAACTTGACTCGGATTGCACTAGCCAACTTGTCTAGTCGACCACTCGATGATTCGGCGAGTCGCAAGACTCGGCCGTTCTTTCCGGTGCATGGAGCAAGGCAATGAATCAGATGAGCTTGGTGAGTGCATGTACAGCGAACATTGGAAGCCAAGTCTGAATCATGGTTTACGTGTTGAACAAGGAAGAAGTCCGCGTCCCACATGACCGGGAGATATGAAAAATTCTTTCTTTAATCTTGTTACAATTATTATTTTTCTTCTTGGACTATGATGATTATTTTAATTAGCAGAATGCTAATCACGTAATCTTTGTTGCATGAACGTAAGCTGCATGGCGATCAAAGAGCAGGCAACTCACTTATCCGATCGATGGTTCAACAAACTTGATGACTCAGCACGGACAATATCAGAGTCCGGATTACATATGTATTTGGCCCTTGCCATAAGTCCTGCACATACACATCAGGGAAGTTTCTTTCTTTGTCTACTCTTCCGCATTATTTATTACTTAATTGCTAATCCATATGATTAGTATAACATATTCCTCATGCGATACTTTTTTGCATGTGTTTGAGCCGTACAAAGCATCAACTTGTAACGTGGTTGTTGGTTATGTCAACTCGGACTCGACTAATGATCACTCAGATGTCTGGATGAGGCAATAGACGACTCGGGCACTCGTTGTCAGCGACGATAAATGACGATTTTGAGCACTGCGTCGACCACGAGAGCAACACGTATCCACCAGCCGCGACCTGACGACTCGGTGGCGTGACGACTCCGTTGTTCATGACTCCTTGTCATTCTATGACTCAACCAAATCACTCGGCGATTTCATCGTCGGCTCGACTATTCAGTGATGTGTTGCAGATTTCCCTATATACCATCAATCATTGCAGAGCTAAGTTATTTTAAATGTTTTTATTCATATTTGCTTATATTAAAGGCTGTAGGTTTTTAATCTTACGGTGATGGTTTTAAATTTCTTTTACACTTAACATTTTGCATTTATTAGTTGATCATCTACACTATGGTTAGATGTATGGTATTTAGTCATATTAAATCATGTGCTTGTTGCCGTGAGAAGGCTGATGATAAAGATGGCGAGCCAAGTCGTCACTAGGCCGTTGGCTCGGCAATTTGAAGATGCAATGATTCGTCTACACGGCCAGTGGCTCAAACAATTCGGTGACACGATGAGTCATTCAATAGAAGATAACTAGCATCGACAGTTTGTTGTCCGCGATTCAATCGTCGAAGCAAGGAAGAAGTCAGACTGTTTAGTTGGATCTGTTCAGTCGCAAATCACTCAGCGGCACGACGATTAGACGACAAGGCTGATTGGCAAACTTTTGGCCAGGAATACTCATCTCATGATTGAATTCCTTGCATGTACGATAGTTGTTCCACGGAGGTCGGCGTTGTCATCAACTCCGTTCCTATCTTCATGGTTCGCACCGTGACGTTTAGATGGTTTCGTCAACAACAACATCCAAGGCCAAGGCCGAGTCTGATCTCGGACATTCACACGCCATCGAGGAAATTTCTTTCCATCTTAGTTATTCAATATTATTTTATTCTTTTAATATTAATCTATCTGATTAATGGAATAACGTCTTTTGTGCATGTACATGTTGACTACTATGAGAAACGTTGGAGATCAGATCATGGTCCATGCTGACGGACATGCATTTCATCCCGACTACTCAGCCGGGTACTTGGTGACTCGGTTATTATGCCGGCAATACGATGACTTGGCGGCTTACAATTTAGAGACTTGCCAGCCACTCGGCGACGCGACTAATCTCTTGGCAAGGCAACACGGCGATTGGGATACTCGCATTGACAATCAAGCTACACATTTTGGGGCTTGCATATGGCTCGTCTACAATTCGTCGAATATTAAAGCTAATTAATATTTATAGTTTTTTATACATACGAGCTCGATTTAAAGGCTGTAAGTTCTTCATCTTACGGTGATATTTTTGAGTTTCTTTTCAACTCTTATTTTTGCCTTGACAATATTGGTCAATATTTTTTCTCGGTTGATTTTGACTCGTACATGTTTGGCCGAATGAGTTTTAGCAGTACACAAGTGGTATTAGGAGGAGTTCAGCTGTTTTGCTTAGTTGCCCGTCTGACTCCCATTACCCAAGTTGGTCAGTCTAGCTCCATGGCTCATGTCGTTTGTCGAAATCGTCATGGACATCGTTCTTTTAATGAACCTTGTTTATTTTTTATGTCTGTTGGTTGAATGATTTGTTATTTCTGCCACTACTCTAAGCAAACATAGGCCTTAGACGAATAACAGAAATCCAACAGACTTGGAAATTACAGACCTTGTTTCATTAATGCTTTATATTAATTTTACATATAACTATATTATTTGTGTTCTTGTATTACATGTATTACAATTATCTCATTGATATCACTCGGCCACAGAGCGCCGGGTCATTGGATCACTCGACCATGATCAACTACTCATGATTTCTAGAGTTTTGATTCCTCGGACCTTTTGAGATGTTATCTCAAGGGCTCATCTTTGGCTCACTGGATATTAAACAGCTAAGTATTTTTATAATTTTAGTTTTATTCATCTAATTAAAGGCCGTAGGTTCTTTAACTTAGGGATGATTTCTTTCGGCATAAGCTTGATGCATTAGACTCTCGGTATTACCTTAACTCGCATATGATTGACCGAGGGAGTTCTTAGTCTTCATAGTTCATATCGTTTGTTGAGGACCGAGGCGGCTTTTTATCTTGACTCACATGTTCATCCGAGTGAGTTCTTAGTCTCCATGCTTCATGTTGAACGTTAAGGAAGTCGTTTAGTAGTATTGGTACCTGATATTTACTGGTTGTGAGAGTTAGGCTCGAGTTCATACAGTACTTAATCACCCAATACAACCCAAGCATCTATTGCATTTCTGGCAATGGATCAATATTGTTATTTTATCACATATTGAATACATTGTTTGATTTATCAGTGTACTACCTATTGAATACATTGTTTGTTTTATCATTGTATTATCTTTTTAGTACATTGTTTGTTTTATATATGTATTACTTATTGAATACATTATTTGTTTTATTGATGTATTATTTATTGAATACATTATTTTCATGGATTATAGTAGCTATATCAACTGAAGCTACTTTATTGACATCACCCAATTTTGTTATCACGAGTTATTGGATCATTCAGCTTTATTATTGGATCACTCGGCCTTCTTATCCTGAATCGTTATATCATTCGGCTATATTATTGGATCACTCGGCTATTATTGATTACTTATGATTTTACTCAATATTGAAGAGCCCTGTAAGAGTTGTTATTTTTCACTCGGAATCACGCCCGGGGGCTGCTATACATGTTATATTTAATCAAGTATTGCTTGGATATTTTCTATGGCTCTTATACTTGTTATATTGGATCAAGTATCACCCGGATATTTTGATGACTGCTATGCTTGATATATCTGATCAAGTATCACTCGGATTCATTAGTACCAATGGTTTCTTTTGTTAGGGAGAGTGGTAGAACCAATCTTGGGGGCTACTTTATTGAAACTCCTCATCAACTCAGTCGGGGAAAGTGGTAGATCCAGATGTACATACGGTGTTATTATTTTTGACTCACAAGATATTTTGTGATCTAAATACCTTCTGAGTCGGGGGCTATACCTACACATAGTAGGTGGATTTTTTCCCCGCATATGGATATTATTTGGTGCATAATCCTTTTTGAAGATTCTTGGAGACCTATACAAGTTTGTTGTTGTACATGAAAAAGCTTAATCATATTCATGGCAAAGCATTAGTCAATCAATTGAAGATCAACAACTAACTTGCAAATCTCTCGGGGGCTACTATGGGATATATATACAAGGGATACCTCACCACTCGGATATATTGTCGAGTGGGCCGGGTCCAATAAAGATAAAGACCCATGAAGATAACTACTCGGATTATTACTTGGAGTATACGACAAGTCAATACTAGAGATAGAAAGTTAGAGATAGAATCCTAGTCGGAAATCATGTTGTAACCGACTAGGACACTTGCCATGTAACCCTGCCCCCTGGATATATAAGGAGGGGCAGGGGCTCTCTCATTGATACCCGCATAATACAATACAGAACACAGGACGTTGGGTTGTTATCCTTTGGGAGGCCCGAACCTGTCTAAACCTTGCGTCTTGTGTGTCCATCGACTCTCGGTCTCACGCATGCCTCTACCGATAAACAAGGATCATGGGTAACCCTATGATCCACTGCCGATATTAGTATCGACAATGCCTTCCTCATCCGAGTCGGATTCGGAGGAAGAAGGGTTCTAAAAGGATCAGAGCCCCTAGACTTGGGAAGTGAGCGAGCAAGAACGCTCGAAGGATTGTGAACCCATCGAAGGGGACCGCGGCACCTTCAAAGTTCAAAGGTTGTGCCCAAAGCCGAAGGCGGGCGAGGCATGCACCAGACGACATGTGGCATCAACATATTTGGTGACGTGCTGATCAAGGAAGGATACGGGAAAAGCTCGGATGACTAGTTTACCCTTCATGACCATTTTGTACCGAATATACAGAGAATATAGTAGGTAATTAGGGGCAAAATGGTCATTTGCATATGACCTAAGTACGGGCCTATAAATAGAGCACCCCTACTCACTTGTAAAGGAGGAATTTTTTTGGGATATGAGAAGAATACCCGCTACATCACCCAGGATCCTTCGAGTATTCCCTTTCAGTCTTCCCCTTTTTTTGTTCATGGTTTCAGAGCTCACGCTTCGTTACACCAACAGTGGTGCCCACCGTGTTGTGAGCTTGTACACCAGCTCACGATGACTCAACTCTATGGATTGCTGCCTTCGAGTCGCTCCCCGCCCTTCCGAAGCAGCGCCTCCAGGAAATACCCATCTGGCCGACGACCAATCCACATCACAAGTTACAAAAGAAAATACCCCCAAAGCCCAACCATCACAGACAGATGCGCTCGTCGACCCAACAGACCCAGCACAGCCGCCAAACTCAAACCCTCTGGGAAGCAGCACCTCAATGTCAATGACAGCAGCATAGGAAATGGAACTACTAACCCAAAGAGCTGAGCACCTCGAGCAACTCAAGCATCAGCTTCTGCAAGAGCAAGAATTAAGAAACAAAGCGCTGTCAGACAGGGCAAAAGCCTTGCAAGAGAAGGAATTTATAGCCAAGCTCAGACTCAAGAACCTGCATCTTGCAAAAGAAGTAGAAGGACTTCAGAGAACCATTCGCAGAACCGGTCATCAAGAATCAAACTCAGAACCAAGACAATTGATACTCCGAAGGGCAAGTACAATAAGCATAATCGACAAAGATTCACGCCTTTCTGAAGGATTGCAAAGAACTCAATGCCCATCATAGTTTCGGATCATACCTTTAGCCAAATTCAGGGGAAACTCAGACCCAAGACAATTCCTCATGAGATATGAAGCAGCAATCATATCAGTAGGAGGAGACGAGACAACCCTTGCGAAAGCATTCGTTTGTACTTTAGAGGACTCTGCTTTAAACCGGTACTTCAACCTGCCCCCTGGGTCACTATACAGCTGGGAAAATATTAGAGACAAGGTTGTCACAAGTTTTCAAGGGTTCTGCACCTTCATGGAACCATGGCACAAGCTTTTAAACATCACCGAGCAGGAAAATGAACTGTTGCACGACTATTATATAAGATTCCTCACACTTCAAGCCCAAGCGCCAAGCATAACGGATGAGGCGGAAATAAATTCAGTACTTCGAGGAATGCGAGCATGGCAAATGTCATCCTACTGTGCTCGAATACCCCTGCGCACAATGCAAACACTATGCACAAAGTTCAAAGAATACAACAGATCAGATGTGGATTACAAAAGGCGCAAGCAAAGCCAGAGCAGAAATCACAATCAAACACACATCAAGAGTACTTACCAAGAAAGACAGTACAGAAAATCCAGACCGCCCGCTGAGCAGTCATCATTGTTTGTAGAACACATTAAAGAGGAAAAGTAAGACCATAACATCAAAGACATCGAAACAGCAATTATAGAGAGAGAAATTATCGAGGTCGCGGCAGAGGCCATAGTTCACCAAGCCAAAACCGCTCAACAAGAAAGCCATACTGTTTCTACTGCGAAGAGGACAAGGGGCACAACACTTCCACTTGCCTCAAAGCAAAGGAGATACAAGAAAGAATGGAGGCAGAAAAGAAAGCACCAACTCAAATAAAAGCAATTAACTACACATCGCCCAATCCATGGCCCCAGCAGCCGTACCCACAACCCGCACAAATCAACTATCATTACCCAAACACTCACCACCAACCATATACACCATCCCTATACTTCAACACAACCCATCCAATACAACCTCCAAGCCACTATACGCAACCAAGACAATCAACCCAACAATTAGCGACAAACCAAGAGCAGCAGAGGCGAAAATAAGAGCCATCACAACTATCGCAGCCCAAGACGGAACCCAACCTAAACCAAGCTACAACATTCCCGGTACAAGGATTCATCGGAATGATATGTGGGAGGTCATCCTCAGGCTTCCAAAACAACAGAAGAAGAAGAGACCATTTTCGAATGGTAAATAGCATCTTCACTGAGGGACCGATCATCAAATCAAAATGGTCCCATGTTTGCATCAAATTCACTGAAGCCAATGTCAACCTCAAAGCTTACCGGCACGTTGATGCATTCGTAATTGAAGCCCACATCCACACTTGGATGGTCAGCAAAGTTCACATAGACAATGGTAGTCAGGTAGACATACTGTTTATAAATGTCTTCGAGTAAATGGGCCTCAGCAAAAGTTCTCTGCAACCATCAAACATGCCACTCATAGGCTTCGGAGGAAAAGAATCACACCCATGTGTACAATTTCCCTCCTAGTGTCGTTTGGTAACACTCAAAACCCTCGGACAGAGTATGTAACATTCGATGTTGTGGACCTTCGCCACCCTTTCAATGTCATATTTGGCCGGGGCACAATCAACACATTCGAGGCAGTCATCCACAGTGCATGCATACCTATGCATGAAGATTCCAGCCGCCGGGGGAGTCATCACAGTCAATGGAAATTAGCAGATGGCAAGAGACATAGAAAAAGGTTACGCCCAGGAGAAAGAAATTACAATAACATACAAGTTTTTAGTCAAGAGCAACTAGAAGAAGAGGAAAGAGTCTGAAAGGCTCGGGAGCAACATAAAATGAACGCAAAAGAAGAGGCCACCACCTCAATAAAGAAAGGATCGTAGTCTAGCCAGATAAAGAAACCAAAAATGTACTCTTCGATGAACAAGTCTTGGGGCAATTCATCACAATGGGTTCGGGATTAAACCCCGAAGAAGAGAAAGAGCTACTTGCATTCCTCTTCAAAAACAAAGATGTATTCGCCTGGTCCTCGGCAGATCTCGAGGGAGTGGACGGAAGCATCATAGAGCACAAGTTAGAAATCGATGCAACTGTCAAACCAAAGAATAAGGCTTGGAAAGATGTCCGATGAAAAAACCGAAGCCATCAAAGCAGAAGTGCAGTGACTCCTCGATGCCTCCGTTATTCATGAAGTTAAAAACCCATGTTGGCTAGCAAATTGTGTAATGGTGAGGAACAAGAATAGAAAGTGGAGAATGTGTATAGATTTCACAGATCTCAACAAGGCTTGCCCCAAGGATGATTTCCCTTTACCTCGAATTGACAAAATCGTGGATGCAGTAGCCGGAAGCGAACTGTTGTCACTGCTGGACTGTTTCTCATGTTATCACTAGATTTGACTTAGGAAGGAGGATGAGGAAAAAACGAGTTTCATCACACCCTTCGGCACTTACTGTTTCGTAAGGATGCCGGAAGGATTAAAAAATGCCAGTCCTACATTCTGTCGTATGATTCAGAAAGCTTTCAAGTCACAATTTGGAAGAAGTGTGCATGCCTATGTGGACGACATCATAGTAGCCAGCAGAAAAAGAGTAGCCATATCTCAGACCTAGCAGAAACATTTGCATACCTCCGAGCAGCGAGGCTAAAGCTATACCTAGAAAAGTGTGTGTTCAGAATCCGAAAAGGAAAAGTACTCAGTTGCCCTGTTTCAGCCAAGGGCATAGAAGCTAACCCTGATAAAATCAAAGCAATCAACCAAATGCAAGAACCCAAGTGCAGAAAAGATGTGCAGAAACTTACAGGCAGAATGGTAGCTTTGAATCGATTCATATCCAGATCGGCTGTGTGAAGCTTGCCTTTTTTCCAAACACTTCGGGGGCTCAACCCTTCGAATGGGGCCCAGAAGAGCAAAAAGCTTTTGCAGAGTTGAAAAGTTACCTTCAAATGCTATCAAAGCTAACCAACCCTGAGCCAGGGGCTGTCCTACTGTTATATGTCACCGCATCTCATTCGGCAGTCAGCACAGTTCTTGTGCAAGAGAAAAAAATAGTCAAGATAGTCAAAGGAGAGCCCAAAGAGCTCTTAGCACAATTCCTAGTATATTATGTTAGCAAAGCACTATCCGGCTCCAAAATTCTCTACTCTGAAATGGAGAAAATTGCATACGCAATGGTCATGGCCTCCAGAAAAGTTGAGGCATTACTTCGAAGCTCACCACATTAAGGTGCTCACTAATCAACCGCTCAACAAGATATTCGGCAACTGAGAAGCTTCGGGAACAATCGGCAAATGGGCCATGGAGCTCTCAGAACATGTAGTGGACTTCGAGAAACAAAGTGCAATCAAGTCTCAAGTGCTCCCTGATTTGATAATAGATTGGACGGCTACACAACACACCAAAAACCAGACATCTCAGAGCCAGTGTGGACAGCACATTGTGACGGAGCCTAGGGATTAGCTGGAACAGGTATAGCAGCCATAATCATTTCACCCGAAGGCATAAAAATGAGATACTCGGCAAGGCTCGAGTTCAGCAAGGAAACTGATAGGTGCACCAAGAACATAGCAGAATATGAGGCAGTATTGCTAGCGCTCAAGAAACTCAGAGCACTTAGAGTTCAGAGGTGCAAAGTCAAAACCAATTCCAAAATTGCCGTCAGCTGGCATGATAAAGAATTCACAATCAGAGATTCTCAGCTCAAAAAATATTATAGTGTTGTCTGGAGCATGGAAAGGTATTTCAAAGGCTTCAACATTCAGTATATTGAAAGGAAATTCAACACAGAGGAAGATGAGCATGCAAAAATGGCTGCAAGGCAAGATTTGATGCCACAAGACGTGTTCTTTCAAACAATCACCAAGCCTTTGATCAAATTGGCCCTTCAGGACCCCAAGCAAATCCACGCAGTGACAAGTGAGGATTGGAGAGCTCAAATCATTGCATACCTTCGGGGATTCTACGAGCCAGATACCGAATAAGAAGCAAAGAGGATGCAACAGAGAGCTAGGAATTATAGAAAAATCAAGGTGAAGCTCTACGAATCCGGAGTATGCGACCCATTTCCTAAGTGCATAAGCCGATCGGAGGGTGCAAAACTGCTCAGTGAAATACATGAAGGCGTATGCGGAGCAAACATTGGATCTCGAGCGTTAGCCGCAAAAGCAATAAGGCAAGGTTTCTTCTGGCCGTCAATGATCAAAGATGCTGCCGAAGTGGTAACCAAATGTGAAGCTTGCCAAATGATATTGAACAAACAATCAGCACCTTCGTAGCTAATGCAACTCATAGTGCCAGCATGGCCTCTCCAACTCTGGGGGATAGACATTTGTCGAAGCTTGAGATCGGCAGTAAAATGTATAGGGCTACGTCGATACTAAGAACTATGATGATAACACAAGACACCGAGTTATATAGGTTCGGGCCCTCTCGATGAGAGTAAAAACCCTACGTCCTGTGTTCTGTGTATTGTATTGATGTTGCAAAACTTGTGAACTCTTCCCCCGATGAGGGGGTACCCTGTTGCCTTATATATCCGATCGACAGGGGGGTACATGAAGAGTCCTAGTCGTAACCCCTTAGGATTTACATAGAAAGTCTATCTCTACATGCCTTGTGCTTCAAGTTGAGTCGGTCGGTTTCCTTGTTGATGAAGTACCTGGTTGGCTACCGACTTAGTCTTGTATGAGGATACCCGTAAGGCAAATATCCCACAGCAGCCCCCAAGTGCTTCTCAATTTTGAGCTTCAACTCTCAAAAATGACCTTCAATGTAGGTCATAAATTAGGAAGACCTCTTTGTCGAAGGTCCTGATAGATCTGGTGCACCGGTTAGGTGCACCTGATCAGGTGTAGCCCCCGACTCTTGTATAATTTGGAGACTTAACAAATAATGCAAGAGTCTAATTATATTAGCTCTTATTATTTTGTATGTATTTTACTCAAACCATCAAGCCTGAGTCTAACAGACCTCTGGTCATCAAACCAGTAAGTTAACTTGCAAAGCTTCAGCCTTGCCGATCGATTATTAAATAGGCCAAGTGACATTCACCATGTCCGAGTGACTGGTCGGTCTGAATTTTATGACATCAGTCATATTCAATTCATGTGGACCAATATGACATCAATCATATAATGGTACTAAGATAAATGACATCAATCATAATACAACTTTTCCCTAATAATTAGTCACTCTAATTATCCATAAGTCCAATTTTGACAATTTGGTTATTGACTTCAATCAATACCATATAACCTTTGAACTTATATCCATATGACCATCAAGTCCTTTGCTACATGATCATCAAATCATATAGATATGGTTGAATATTTATCAAATGCTTCTCATCAAAGAAGCCCCCAAGCTTTATTTCTCAAGGTCTTTAGACCCCAATCATATTTTAAGGCCCTTAAATAATCTTTGCTTGAGCAAAAAATCATCATCATTGTACGGTCCACCCCGGCCCATGGGACCCTTAGGTCAAAAAGTGGGAGTATAAAAGGCAGTGTCGAGTTGACTCTCAGTCCACGCTGTATTTGTGCACGAACCCTTCGTCTTCCTTGCGCCTCCTCTGTTCTTGACTCCTGAACTTTCCATCTAGGGTTAGCACCGTCACTTCCGGCCGCTACAGATCTCACTGCGCTTAGCCCCTAAGCCTTTGCTAGGGTTCAGCATTTGATCCACCATGCCCAAAACAATCATCGCCATGGGTCGCAAGAAGGTTTCCACCTCGATCCCTGCCACTCCCATTGCCGCCGCCGCGTCCTCCTCATCGGAGATCGATATCCCGGAGCAGCTTCGTGAGTTCTCAAAGAGCAACATCTCCCAGGTCGATATGAATCAGATAGTGGTCGACGCATCCTTCCAGAGCAAGTGCGGATCGACTGGAAGGTACCCCGTGAATCTTGCCCCATCCATATTCATAAACAGATAGTTGTATTCCGCTCATTCTTCGAGCACGACTTTAGAGTCCCCTGCTATAGCTTCTTGCACAGGCTCCTTTTCTTTTATGGGATTGAGCTTGTCAACCTCAATCCCAATTCCATCCTTCACATCACCATCTTCGTGCACATGTGCGAAGCATTTCTAGGAATCCTCCCCCATTTCAATTTATTCCGCCATCTGTTTGTCCTTCGTCCGCTGCCAACCAAGGACAATCAAGTAGCTATAGGCGGCGTTGGCTTCCAGCTACGCAAGAAGGAGGCCTACATCAACGTGCCATTGAAGACTGGGAACAATAACTGGAAGGATGAGTGGTTTTACTGTGACAACCCTCCCCCTATTCTTGCCAATTTCACCGGTGCCAAGGCGATTCCTCTGGTGCAATGGACAGAGAAGCCCAATCCGATCGATCCTCAGGGGGTAACTCTGCTTAAAAAGATAGCCGACTTGAAGGCTAAAGGTATTGACGGAATTACCGTCACCAAGAGCTTCATAGTACGCAGAGTGCAGCCCCTAAAGCTACAGAGTCACCCGGCGTGGAACTACGTCAAAAATGATGAAACCAGGGAGGTGCCTGACCCGCCGAATGGTGAGCTCTGTCTGAAACGCCTGTCAAAATTGTTTGAAGGAGATATTCTTCAGGATGACTCGCTGATTAAGAAGGCGTATAACAAGGGTACTATGCGGGCCCGAGTAAGCCTTAGACTGCTTTGAGCAATCCTTTATGTTCTTGTCTTGATGCCCTGCTTGATATTTTGATTCTTGTGTAGGTTTTGGATACTTATATTTCTCATCCTCCGCTCCCTCCGACCGATTCTGAGGGACCGGACTATGTTGAGAAAACGTAGCAGACCGGCACTTGAGGCTCGAGCTCTTCTGCAAGCGCTCGTCCTGATCCGGTCTCCACCCTGCCTCCCCCAGTCGATGAGTAAAGTAGACCGTTGGGCACTGACAACAATATATAGTAGATCAGGATGATGATGAAGAGTTGCCGTCTGCTGACGCTGGTCATCTCACCCCCACTCCCTCCGACCGACCTTCAAGCCAGTCGGAGCCCCCGAGCCATACTCTGAGTGATGCTGGGAGGGTGGATCAGACCGACAAGGCAGAAAAATCTACCCAGATGACGAAGGAGACTGATTCTTAGTCCACTTCTTCAAAGAAGAGGTTGTGCTGAATCAAGAGTTCGGAGACACTCGGTCTGGACCTCCTCCTCGCCCGACTGATCTGCCCAAGTCGGTCGGCAAGTCATCAAACACGCTGACCGAAGTGGATAAGCTAGTTGACAAGGCAATTCCTGCCCCCATTCTGGTGCCTGTATCCCATCCTGCTCCTGTCGTCATCCCTTCACCTCTTGACAAAGGTAAGGCGACATTATCTATAGATTTACTCGGTCGGACCGAGGTGGAGAACGCGGAAATCATGCATCAACATCGAGAAGCTAGCAAGGTACTTCAATACTTTGCTTTTGCTTTGTCTTAATCTTGCCTTAGAGCTTAACCCCTTTTTGTATACAGAAAATGTATGCTCATCTAGAGAGAAAACAGGCTAGGGTGGAATACCTTGAAGCCGAGACTTTTGGTATGTCCTAAACTCTTTGGTCTTCAAGTCTTTAAATAAGACTAACACTTTGCTGGTGTTTTGCTAGTCACCAGTCAGCAGCTTGCCAAAGCACAGAAGGAGATTGAAAAGCTGCAGACCGACCAAAGAGAAATGACCAAGGCCTTAAACCAAGGCCGAGAAGATTTAGCTGGTAAGATCACTCACCACCTATGTTTAAATAACCAACCAATCACTCTAGCGCTAAAGATTCAAATATTTGTCTTTTAGCTCGTGACCAGAAAGTTGCCGACCTTGAGAAGTTGACTTCCAATCAGCAAAGGTTTGTCAACGTCTTGAATACTGAGAAGGAAAACCTCTCCAAGTCAGTCAAGGACTAGAAGGCGAGATCACTCGGTTGTAGAAGGAGCTGAAGGAGGCTGATGCCAAGATAGAGGAAGCTAAGAGCACCTCAAGTCCTTCAAATGTAAACTTGCCAGTAAGCCCTTTGTTATTTCTCACATCTGCTTGATTCCTCTATTGATCATACTGACCAGAAATAATCACTCACAGCTCTATCTTACGCCGCTCAAAAGGCAATGAACTATGCTCATGCCGACCCAGTGGAGCAGTCTGGCCATTCCTTGGAGTATTTGCTAGAGCATGCGTCGGAAGATATTGCTCATAACACTCGACGAGTGGCGACCGAAGCCGGGACTCAGGTTCTTGCTATTTGCCAATCTTGGTCTCCCGCTCTGCCATTGGACAAGATCAAGGAGGGCTTAAACCCAGACTTGACTGACGACCAATGCTAGTTGCTCTTGGATTCCATGCTGGAGACTTCCCGAGCTTTGGTCGATAATATAGAGATCAATCCGTGCCTACTCCTCCAGCAACTCCTGAGGTTGAGCTACGAGCTGAATCTTCCTCTCCTTCAAAGGAGCTGTAAATCCTATAATATTAGAGATAATATGCAATATCTATGTAATGAAACAATGTTACCTATATGTAATCTAATTTCATGCTTATCAACTTTAAAAGATTGATAAAAATGTCATAAGTATCGGTCTGTCATTGAGAAACTCAAATTGTATCGGTCTGCCTTAACATTTTAGGTTGTGACTTGTAACCGCGTAACAAGCAGAGTCGACCAATCGACACATGACCTCTTGCACTTTGGCTCTGGGTTTAGTGTAGTGGTAGTCTGATGCACAGTATAAAGTATATAACCATAATGTATAGACGTTAGACCAAGAAAATGAAGACCGTATTCAAAGAGAATAAATCGGTCAGAAAGTAGTCCAAAACCAAAATATGGTTAGACTGAGGTGGGACATTATTACTAGCCCCCTGGCTTGATTGTTTAATAAAATAAATTAAGGAATCGAGACAATATAGAATGAAAATCATCAAAAAATCTTTCATCAAAAAGACCAAAGTTTCATTTATGAATAATGTATAAATATACAAAGGAATAATTAAGTATAGAAACGACGTAGCTGATTTATGTTCCATGAATTTGGTATATCATTGCCGTCTTCATACATCAGTCGGTATGCCCCCGAGCGAGTGACTTCCTTCAAAACATATGGTCCTTCCCACTTCGGAGAAAGCTTATGCTGGTTCTTCTTTGACTGCACTCGGTGAAACACTAAACCTCCAACTTGAAAGTGGCTATTACGTACATTTTTATCATAATAATGATATAAGCCTTGTTCGTAATGTGCCGACCAAAATAGAGCGCGATCACGCAACTCCTCTGCTGCAATAAAATCAATCTCTCAATTCTCCTCCAAAAGTTGTTCATCATACGCCTAAACCCATGCTGAAACAAGGCTGACTTCGGTCGGCAGCATAGCCTCTAAGCCGTAGACCAATGAGAAAGGTGACTCACTAGTTGCCCGACTGGTGTTTGTGCGAAGCCCTCAAAGAACTGAAGGCAATTCTTTGACCCACCAGCTGGCATAAGGCTTAAGCCTGTCGAATATCCGAGGTTTCAATCCTTGAAGAATCATACCATTGGCCCGTTCGACCTGTCCATTGCTTTGAGGATGAGCCACTAATGCAAAGTGGATTTTTATTCCCATCTCGTCGGCAAAGTCACGGAACTCCACTGAAGTGAATTGAGTGTCATTATCGGTAATGATATCATGGGGAACCCTGAACCGAGTGAAGACATCCTTGACAAACTTGATAGCCTTCTTCAACGTAATCTTGCCGACTGGCTTTGCTTGAATCCACTTGGTGAATTTGTCAATAGCAACAAACAGATAAGTGAACCCACCTGGCGCCTTTTTGAAAGGACTGACAATATCGAGCCCCCAAACAGCAAAGGGCCAAGTCAAAGGTATCATCTGAAGTTGCTATGAAGGCACATGCATTTGTTGAGCGAATAATTGGCAACCTTCACACGTCCAAACGACCCGGTGTGCATCTTCAACCGCCGTGGGCCAATAAAACCCTTGCCGAAAAGCTTTGCGGACCAAAGTCTTGGAAGCTGCATGATTGCCACATATCCTGGAATGTATTTCTTCTATCAACTTCTGGCCTTCTGGTATCGAGATGCATCTCATCAAGATGTTTGAACCTCCTCTTTTATAGAGTTAGTCTCCTACTAACAAATACTCTCGGCATCGGGTCTCCAACCTCCGTTGCCCATTAGGATCCGAAGGCACCGTTCCCTTATCCAAATATTGGATGAGCGGGTCGCACCAATCGGTCTCCATGTTGTCATCACCAACGAGATTAGTAACATCACTCATTAATACATCCGACCGAGGAGATATCATTGGGGAATCCAGAGTTATTGTCTCGAAGAACATACGTGAACTTTAATCCATCGAACTTGTCTTCGAGCTTCCTTACTTCTTGATAGTAAGCACTCATATTGTCATCCACACAGTTCCAATCCTTAGTGACCTGATTAATAACAAAAGCCGAGTCACCAAAGACGTCAAGGCGCTTGATGTCGTGTGACGCGGCAATGCATAGACCGTGTAGAAGGGCTTCATATTCTGTAGCGTTGTTGGACGCGCGAAACTTCACCTGAAGAACATATCAAAGCTTCTCTCTAGTGGGTGAGATAAACACGACTCCCGCACCAGCTCCTTGTAATTGAAGAGACCCATCGATGTACATTTTTCGATACTTGATGTCTTGTACAGTAGGTTGGTTTGGAATCTCTGTCCACTCAGCAATGAAATAAGCTAGCGCGTGTTCCTTTATAGCCGACCAAGGCGCGAACGTGATGGTATATTGACCAAGTTCGACTGCCCACTTGGCGATTTTGCCTTCGGCTTCTCGGTTGTGTAGCACTGTGCCGAGTGCGAAGGAGGTCTGGACTTCGATCGGGTGAGCTTGAAAATAGTGCTTCAACTTCCTGGAGGTGACCAACAATGCATACAACAACTTCAAGATCTATTGGTATTTTACCTTAGAGGGCATGTATGGTATCACAATGCATACAACAACTTCAGGACCTCACTCACAAAATAGATTGGGTGTTGTACTTTTTGTATATGCCCCTCTTCTTCTCGTTCGACCGTTAAAACAGTACTCACAACCTGAGTTGTGGCCGATATGTAAAGCTGAAGTTTTTCTCCTGGCTCTGAAGGCACCAATACTGGAATGCTGCTGAGATAACCCTTCAACTCGTCCAATGCCAACTGCGCCTCTTTGGTCCAAACGAAGTCTTCCTGCTTTTTAAGCAGTCAGAAAAGTGGTAACCCTCTAACCCCCAGTCGGGAAATAAAGTAACTCAAAGACGCCATGCATCCGGTCAGCTTCTGTACATCCTTTTGAGAATTAGGTGGCCCCATACCAAGGATCGCCTTGATTTTATCCAGTTGGCCTCTATACCTCATTTCGAAACAATGTAATCGAGTAGCTTTCCCAAAGGAACCCAAAAAACACACTTCTTAGGATTCATCTTTATTGAATAATGCCTCAGTTTGTCAAAGGTTTCTGCCAGGTCAGAAATAAGATCTTCGACGTTCCGAGTCTTGACAACGATGTCATCAACATATGCATCTGCATTTCGACAGACCTGAGGAGCAAGGCAGTGTTGAATACCTCGTTGGTAAGTCACGCCAGCATTCTTCAGACTGAAAGGCATTGTGATATAGCAATAGGCACCAAAGGGTGTTATAACGGAAGTTTTAATCTGATCTTCGACCTTCAGTGGGATCTGGTGATAACCTGAATAGGCATCTAGAAAGCTCAAGAGCTCACACCCAACTGTCGAGTCTACAATCTGATCAATACGAGGAAGAGCGAAGAGGTCTTTAGGACAGACTTGTTGAGATCAGTATAATGAACACACATCCTCCATTCTTTATTCTTCTTGGGTACAAGGACTAGATTTGCTAACCAGTCAGGATGATACACTCCTTTATAAACTTAGCATCTAATAGTCTAACTATCTCCTTCTTCATGGCATCCTTGCGATCTTGCGCAAATCTTCTAAGCCTCTGTCGAATGGGGGTAGCTCTAGGAGGTACCCTTAACTTGTGCTCAATCTTTTCCCTAGGAACTCCTAGCATGTCAGATGGTTTCCATGCAAAGATATCCCTATTTTTCTAGAGGAAAAGAGTGAGCGCGAGTTCCTATTTCTCGTCGAGGTTGGTCCCAGCATAAGTTACCTTATCGGGGTCCTCAGGATCGAGCATGATTTTCTTGGTTTGGATGTCATTGGTCTGAATCTTGTCTTTGGTAGGCCTCTTTGTTGGAACCACCGCATCGGTCTGCTCCTCCGTGCCGACTGACTACTGGATCTCCTTCTGGTCGAACAGCATCAACTGTTTATTGGCCATCTCACAACTCTGTACATCGCAATCAAAAGAATTCCAAAGATTAGAGTGGAGGGAGATTATTCTGTTCGGGCCTGACATCATGAGGGTGAGATATGGATAATGCGGGATAGCCATGAATTTAGCCATAGCCGGTCGACCGATGATAGCATGATATGCTGAGTCGAAATCCGCCACCTAGAAGAGAATGCGCTCAGTCTTGAAATTCTCACGGGTCCCGGTGGTGATCAGCAGACTGATCTGTCCAATAGGAACTGAAGTCTTGCCAGGTACAATCCCGTGAAAAAGGTGAAGAACTCGGCTGAAGATCATTGATTGACAGAACGACCTCTTTGAGAGTCTTGGTGAAGATTAAGTCCAAATTGCTTCCTCCATCAATGAGTACTTTGTTGAACTTCACCTCCTTTATCATAGCAGCAAGCATCAGCGGGTATCGACCCGGCTTCGGGATGTGCTTGGGGTGATCCGACTGATCAAAGGTGATTGGCATCTCAGACCACCTCATGAATTGAGGTGCAGCCGGTTCCACCGAGATGATCTTCCAAAGTTCCAGCTTCTGCTTGCTGTTAGCTTGTAAACTTTCTATGAGCTTCCTGTTGAGGTCTCCCCAAGATGTGATTGACTCCTTGGAAGAGATGTGAGCTATATCCGAACAGCTGGATCTAGGCAGATGTTGGTGGTTCCGATGTACCCATTTTATATGCAAATAACCACCAACATCGTACCATATTCTCATCACAATCATATGTTTTACCTCTAATATTGACGATTTCCATATGTAGTATCGTTTTAGTGCTTTATTGTAGAAATAGGTGAAAAGACGACAAAATGACTCTTATATGAGAAGTACCGACATGAAGCCCGATTCGCCATATAAGGAGGGCTTTCCACTAGCCCATGAGTCTTACAAGATACACATGGATGTCCGTGAGGTCCAATGTGTAAGCCCATGATCATGGCCCAATGTCTAATGATTTCTAGAAGGTTTATCCGGAAGGAAAGTTCAATTCGCTGAGTCCAAAAACAGCACTGTATTGTCATACGATTTTGGAGCCTAATACCTGGTCAACTAGGAAACCTTAGAATAGAAAAGTTGAAGATCTCGTTGAAAGCTTTCCGAAACATATATTATTACATTTATTGGACTCCAGAGCTGGGAGATATGGCCCCCGCAATGCAGGCTGCACAGAGGAATCCGAATCAGGATAGATATTTTGGTATCGCAATTTTGGGTATCTAAACGTCCAAATCTGAGGATCCAAATAATACCAAAGTTGTAGATCTTTTCAAGGGCTACGCGATAGAGTGTGGGTTTGCCTCATTTGGACTACTGAAGTATCAGTTATGATTAAAGTAAATTGACACTGTTTAAGGAAGGTACAAAACCGACTTGGATTCAATCTCTACGAGCTAAACTTGGAGGCCAAGCAAGGGAGGACGTGACCAGAGGCTACATAAACACCCATATGACGTCCAAGATGAGGGTACACGAAGGAAAAGTGGGAGAATTAAGACATAGGGGCCGCTGCACATCGCCGGGAGGCCGAGTTGAAGAGCCACCAAATTGAGAGATGTAGTCTAGTCGGGTAGGGACCCTGCATGGTGCACTACATCGGAGCTAGGAGAAGTAGAGCCATGTACCCTAGGAATCGTCAATGTTGCAACAAGGACGGCGCCGATCGACGCACCTGTTGAGTCGATCGGCGCTCCTCTGACGGTGATGAATATTGGTACCGTTATCTATATCTATGTTATCTATCTTGATTCTGTCCTTGGTCGCTTCTTGAATCTCTTTCGATGAATTCAGTCTATGTGGTGTACTTAATATCTATTTGTTCCCATTAGTGTAAATTGCAATTACTCTTTTGCTCATCGCATAGGGCAAGAAACCAGTAGGGAGCTAATAGCCTCTGTCGTGACAGCCGGGGTGAATGAAACTACCATGTCTTGTAGAATACTAAGTTTATAGTTCGAGTCAATGAAGTGCGAAGTAAGATTGGATTAAGACGGTAATGATTACTGCTACAGTGCCGATCAGGGCACCAGTTGTGCCGATCGACACATCCTTTCTCCAAGTACTAGATGCATATAGGCTAACTCCAGGTGTTCCTCTTTGGTCGATGTGTATGCTCCTATAAACCCTTTCACCAGGTAAGACTTCGAGTCGATCAGTGCACCTATTGAGCCGATTGGCGCAACCTTCAACATTCACCTCTTTTCATGCTCACGTATGTGCAATACGTACTTCATGCTAGGATTGATTTGTTAGACAAAATAGTAAACTCCAAACACGGTTCTCTTCTGATCCCTTTGGATTCGATTAAACTTTAGAATACTCTAAGGGAAAAAGTGCTACAATGTACACCGTCCTCTTGCGGTATATAGGGTGCGCAGTAACGACCAACAAGCATCTTTTTCTGGTGTCGTTGCCGGGGATCGGCAACTCAAACCTGTTTAGGGGGATCTATCTAGTTTATCAAATTAATCCTTTATCTTTTTATTGCACATACCATATTTTTCTTTGTTTGTGTGTCCATTGAAAATCAGGAACAAAGCTAGGCACACAACCTCGACTGGAGCATGGCGACATAGCTACTTGAGCCGATCGGTGGATCGGCGCCGCATCGATGCCGACGCCGACGACCTTGCTCTTCGTTGACTCTGTTGCTCTGTAGCAGTAGATGCTAACTCTGTTAGTAGCCCATCATCTACTATGGAGTCCATGTCCATGCAAGACTTGCTTGTGCCGATCGGCACAACGCCCATGCCGATCGACATCTCACCACTCCATAAAAAGAGAGGTACGCTCCTTGTATCAATATTTTTTTAACTAATGCTTTGCAAGGATTCTATCTTGTTCACAGTAACAAATAATGGGAGAAAAGAATCATGAATATCAAGAATTTCAATTGCAAAGAATGAAGACACGATGAATACATTCTTGATCATGAGTAGATATGTTGTCCACTGACCAAAAGATGGTGTACGACATTCTACAGAGGATTGAAAGACCTACAAATTTGATATTGTGGAACAGCATCAAGTCTAGTTTCCAACGGTTTAAACCTCATATCGTTTGGAGTTTCCTACAAGGATTTATGGCTAGAACAAGAGACGCTGCACAGGCTATTTGAATATCTCGTGAGAGTTGCAAACAATTGGAAGTTTGAGCCAAATATGGAATTAAAGTCCTATATCCACGTGATATATGGGTTTCCAGACATTTAAGAGGCTTCTTTTGGTGATTGATATGGATTTAAGTCGTTTCAAACACGGAGTTTGAATATTTAGAAAGTTTGAATTAAATTCAGATTCATCGCGAGACAGCCTGACATACCTTTAGAAAAAAGGCCATATCTCCCTCATATGGAGTCCGATTGGAACGCATGAGCACTGCTTGGAAAGATAATTTGATGCCCAACGCAATGGCACAGGTTTCAGCCTCTAATTCCTTCTGGTCGCGGTGCAATATCCAAAACAAGACGTCGGTTCAGAGAAGCAACAGCAGATTTCTTTGGATTTCTTCACCGTCGACTTGATGGATCATTGGACAAGAATTGAGAAGTTGCATCCACTCTTCATCATCAATACTTCCTGGTACAACAAAGATCAAGATTCACATGTCAAAGGACAAGCTGACATATGCTCCAATGCTTAAAAGACGAAGTCATCAAGATTCTCCGGAAAATGAAGCTAGAAGCTGAAATCATTGGTAATTCTGTATACTTCCTCTGCTGACCATTAGATAAAATTTTTATATCTGAATAGAGCTTCAATCTTCTTTCCAACGCAACAAACGGTGCTAGATTTGGATTTTTCTACAAGGATTTATGAGCACATTATTGGTCGCTATGCAATCTGTCAGCACGTAGCCCTGGAGCAAAAACATCATAAATCACACATACCGTGTCCGTTTTAAGTGTATGAGCACTCGTTGGAAAGATAATTTTGCAACCTACAAGATGGTACAGGTCTTTGGCCCTGTTCTATCCTGTTGGTAAGGCAAAATTCAGAGAGAAGAGGATCTGCAGATTATCAATAACAAAATTGGAGATGAAGATGACAACAAGGATAGCTCGAGCAATTCTCCTACAAGCAAATGATTAGAAGTTTAACAAGATTGAAGACTCCAGAGCATTATGTCATATACACTCATTGAGCATTATACAACACAATGAAGACGGCAATGAGCGAACCACGATGAAGATTGCATAAGTACAAGCTACATAGAAATCTTTGGATCTTACACCAAGAACGATGGCTTCGCAACAACAAGGTATGTAAGAAGTCTAGCTACATGACTCTAATTGAAGCGCTTTTTGGGAGGCAATCTGTGTTTTTGTGTTTCTTTTTGTTTTATTTGGATTGACTAGTGCTACTAGGAGGGCAACCTATAATTTTTGCATCGTGAGAATAACCCAACTCAATTGATTCACTTGTGGCAAATTAGTTCTAGATTAACTTTTTATTTTTAGACCTCCGCCACCATCATTTTGTGTTTCGTTTGCAAAAATCATCCACTGCAAGCATATTTGTGAGCACTTGCTTTGTTTTTGTTTTTATTTTTGTATGATGTTTTCGCCTGCATGCATTTAACCATCTAACTTCAGCCCTTCTAAGCCTCCCACCCTTCATTTCCCATCAAATTCTATAGCCAATTCCAAATGCGTCAATCGGCACATATCCATTGCCGATCGGCACAACACCCAAATGCTTTTCCAAGCATTCCTTCACTGCCGCCTAACATGTTTTTGTTTTGATTCGCCCAAACCTCTAACTTTGCATGTTCATATTCACCTTCCCACTCATAATAGCTTGGTTTGAACTTGATAATTAGCACTTAATTCGCTTGCGCACAATATCCTTAGCAAATTTAGGTGTAAACTTGGTGTTTATGCTTATTTGTTGAACAACATTGGATAGTTCATCTGCCTTGCTCTGTTTTGCATCATTTGCATTGGTTGGTTGCTAATCTTTTTCATTGTGCTATCTCTCTAGTCCAACGGGATTTTGCAATATCTAAGTCACAAAAACATGGTGTTTAGACTTTGGTTGTTAACAAATTTCGTTTAGATTGCTAGCAATCTAGTTGTAAGCATCGTGCTTAGAGCTAGGTGTAAACATTGTCCTTGTTTAGCTTCCACGCCGCTAACCTTCGTTGCTAACATGCTTGTTTGCTTTGCTTAAAGACTAAATGATGAAAGCATTTTGATCCCAGAATTGTGGACATGAAACATTCATTTAGCAATTTTATGTGAACGTGGTGTTTAGATGAAATTGTGGAACAACATTGATTATAGTCTTGTTTCTTTGCTAACATTGTGATACTAACTCCATGCATCCACACTTGTGCACACAAGTACACCCATTAGGAGTTTGTTTTCTTTTTGCTACTAGAATTAAAATGCCACAATTTGAAATTTTGAGGTTGTTGCTAGACGGTAGATATTGTTCTATCCCCGACCATCATATCGGGGGTAGTATGTCCATTTCAATGTTTTGCAGAAATGAAAGAAGTACTCTTGAACGAGGACAGTCGAAGGAAACGAGGTGATAATAGCCGCATATACAAGAGGGAGCATTGGGACAGCACATCAAGGCTGGAGATGGAAGTGATGAGAGGCACAACCGTCAGCGCCGATCGGCGCATCCTCATGCCGATCGGCGCACCCTCGCTACCCCTGCTATCGCCCTTCTCTCGTGCAATCCAGCAAGATTTTAAGCATGGGGGAGGCACAAGCTGAGCTTCCATCGATTAAAATGCGGTAACATCCCTTTGATTCTTCACTTCTCCTAATCTTATTTTCTTCTCAAACCTATACTTGTTGTCTGCTTTCAACTTGGGAATTTACTCTCTTTTTCTTTTTGTGATACCCTTTTTGTTTTGTTCATGCGAAAGGTTATTTGTTATTTGTCACTTATAACATAGAATGGACAATGGCATATACCTAATAGCTACCTTAGGGTGACCAAATGTCATTAATTTATCTAGGGGAGCTTGCCTGTATCATCACCGTTGTCTTATAATGCTTTCACGATGAATAAATGCATAACTATGATGAGGATCTTTGCTAGAGATATGATGGAAGTTGCTATTGTTATTGGAACTTGCATGATTCATTGCACATAATTATCCACCTCTTAATTTTCAACTAAGCACCAATTCTATGAACTCTATTTGTTGACAGATGTTTCGATAAAGACCCCGTATGGTTGAATTGTTCTTCATGACAATATGCTTTGCTCTCTAAGAAGAAAACTCCAACATAGCTAGTGAACATAATAATTTTTGGAAAACTGTTACATGTGGTCTCTGACCCTTACAAATTTTGCTCTCTTGTATTGATCATACCTACCAAAGCCAAATCTGCTACACTTATATGATAAACCTGTAGATTGCAACATGTAATTTGATGAGTCGTTTGAAGTTTGTGTTCTTTTGGTATGAGACTTAGAAGTTTGCCATTTTGTTTGCGTAACTATCACTTGTTTGCTAGCCTCTTCATATTTAGCAATGCTCGCTGAATATTCCCACCTATAAACCCATATTTCTTTTGGTGATGTCCTCTCCTTGTCCACAACCTATGATATGAGTTTCTCGTCGAGCTGTTGCACTATTTATATGGTTTTATGCACAAATTATCAAGACCTCTTGCTGAAGACGATGATTCTTTCATCAATAAACACCTCTGAAGACTCTCTGAAATGCAAAGCATCAATAGAAGGAGAAGACAAGGCAGAATCATATGTGTGCTGATCAGCGCAGGTGTTGTGCCGATTGGCGCAAGGAATAAAAAGCGCTCTGTTATCTCGAGAAATTAATTATATGTGTTCTAGATGGTTGAAGAGAAGAAATAAAGGATTTAGCTAGTGCTTATCTTTTGTCACTCCCTTTGCTCGAGGACGAGCAACATTTAAGCATGGGGGGATGGACGTCATTCATCATTCCGAAGCACTAGCTAATGGACTTCAAATATTGTTGAAGGAAGATCAAGGATGTTTCAAGTTATATCAAGTTGGAAGAGAGGAATTCACAAGATTTGTGCATAAACCATTATTCTTCAAGTAAGTGCATTCAAATTGGCTGAAACTCTATCACTCCAACCATGTGCAATCCGATTTCGAGAACTTCATTTGCGTCTTGAGATCATTCTTTGCCTTTTGCACATGTCCACCTTTCAAAAGCGTGTGTTTTTCCTCTTGTTCATAATGTTTTCCAATAGCCTTTTTGACAAGTCTTTGTAAAACCAATTAGAACTATCTCTTGATTTGACAATACTCTGAGTTACATTGTTGCTAGTTATTTTCCTACCAAGCTACACATAAAGCCTTCCACCAAATATTTGTAGATAGGATCACTTCTAGTTGTTTGGCTTGTAAGATTTGTAAAATGAGTGTTGCCTTGATTCTTTGCAAGAGAGCATTTTTGTTTGGATAAATGAGACTAAATTTTTGGAAAAACTTTATCATTTAAGGCCTAGGTTGAGAAGCAATCTGATTTGAGAGTTGAAGCTACTTTATTTGATCATTGTGGTCGGATCTTAGTCATTTTCTGTTCCCCACTAGTATCTTTGAGTAGTAGAATTGGTGCAACATAAAACTTTTTGTGCTACACTTTAAAAGCGGGTTAGATATGCATGTGCCTTGATGAATGCGAGTGAAGATAACATGATTGCAACGCTGATCTCTCCTTGAGGGTGATTTGTTTGCTCGAGGACGAGCAAAGGTTTAAGCATGGGGGAACTGTTAGTGGTTCCTATGTACCCGTTTTATATGACAATAACCACCAACATTGTATCATATTCTCATTATAATCATGTGTTTTACCTCTAATATTGACGATTTCCATATGTAGTGTTGTTTTAGTGCTTTATTGAAGAAACAGGTGAAAAGACGACAAAATGACTCTTATATGATAACTACCGACATGAAGCCTGACTCGTCATACAAGGAGGGCTTTCCACTAGCCCATGAAGCTTACAAGACACGTCTGGACGTCCATGAGGTCCAATGTGCAAGCCCAAGGTTGTGGCCCAATGACTAAGGATTTCTAAAAGGTTTATCGGGAAGGAAAGTTCAATTCACGGAGTCCAGAAACAATACAGTATTGTTACGCGATGTCGGAGCCCAAGACGTGGTCAAATGGGAAAACTCAGAATACCAAAGTTAAATATCTCGTCGAGGGATTTCCGGAACATATATTATTTATATTTATTGGACTCCGGAGCTGGGAGATATAGGCCCCGCAAGGCAGGCTGCATAGAGGAATTCGAATCAGGATAGATATTTTGGTATCATAATTTTGGGTATCTAAACGTCCGAATCTGAAGATCCAAATAATACCAAAGTTATAGATATTTTCGTGTGCTACGCGATAGAGTGTGGGTTTGCCTCACTTGGACTACGGAAGTATCAGTTATGATTAAAGTAAATCAGCACTATTTATAGAAGGTACAAACCGACTTGGATTCAATCTCTATGAGCTAAACTTGGAGGCAGGAGGCCGACGGAGTTGAAGAGCCACCAAATTGAGAGATGTAGTCTAGTCGGGTAGGGACCCTGCGTGGTGCACTACATCGGAGCTAGGAGAAGTAGAGCCATGTACCCTAGGAATCGTTAATGTTGCAACAAGGACGGCACCGATCGGCGCACCTGTTGAGCCGATCGGCGCTCCTCTGACGGTGATGAATATTAGTACCGTTATCTATATGTATGTTATCTATCTTGATTCTGTCCTTGGTCGCTTGTTGAATCTCTTTCGGTGAATTCAGTCTATGTGGTCTACTTAATATCTATTTGTTCCCATTACTGTAAATTGCAATTACGCCTTTACTCATCGCATAGTGCAAGAAACCAATGAGGAGCTAATAGCCTCTGTCGTGACAGCCGGGGTGAACGAAACTACCATGTCTTGTAGAATACTAAGTTTATCGGTTTGAGTCAATGAAGTGCCAAGTAAGCTAGGATTAAGATGGTAATGATTACTGCTTCAGTGCCGATTGGTGCACCAGTTGTGCCAATCGACACATCCTTTTTCGAAGTACTGGATGCATATAGGCTAACTCCAGGTGTTCCTCTTTGGTCGATGTGCATGCTCCTATAACCCCTTTTACCAGGTAAGACTTCGCGCCGATCGGCGCAGCTGTTGAGCCGATCGGCGCAACCTTCAACTTTCATCTCTTTTCATGCTCACGTATGTGCAATATGTACTTCATGCTAGTATTGATTTGTTAGACAAAATAGTAAACTCTAAACATGGTTTTCTTTCAATCCCTGTGGATTCGATTAAACCTTGGAATACTCTAATGAAAAAAGTGCTACAATGTACACCGTCCTCTTGTGGTATATAAGTGGGTGTGTAGTAACGACCAATAGTAGGCCGGGAGGTAATTAGCCGTTACATAGGAGTCACCTCCAGCCGATAGAATCACCGTGCTGTAAAGCTGCAACCACTCTTGGGGATTGGTCTGACCATCATATTTTTCGATGGGGACCGGCTTGAATCCTTTTGGCCATCGAGCTATGCGAAGCCTAGGGATGTAAGCCTTGATGCCATCGATCTCATCGTTAGTCGGCGTCATCGACCGCCTATGCCAGTCTGGGGACGGAGTTGCACGACGGTCGTGTCCCTGACCAACATCGTCATCATGACAATGACGCCGATGGTCGTTATCATCATTATCCCGCCGATCCTGATCGTCACATCGATGTCGGCCATCGTGGTTGTGCCTTGGAGGAGGATCTTCACGGTCCTCTCGTCGGTCATCCCGTCGGCTATCCGTTCTCTAATCACGGCGTTCTTCCTCATAGCATCGGTTGTCCCGAGCGCGTTCTTCATAGTGAGAGTTGATGGTATCTCGTCCATCACGGAGGCTGAGAGAATTTCTCAGATCTTCACGCCTTTGCCAACCTCATGAAGATACGTGACTAGAGCTTGTGACCGACTGAGATTTTGTGGCCTCTTGAGCCACAGCAGCCTTAAGCATAGCCATCGCCTTCTGCATCGCATGAGTCTAATAATTCGAGTTGACCATTAGAGTGTCGAGCAAAGTTTTGGCCCCTGTGATGTTATTCTGAGGAGTGTGGTAGACCTTGACGCCATCCACTTCGTGTTCTAAACCGAGATCCAGTCAGCGTGCATTGCGTGAATCGTGCGACCCTCTTGGTCGACGGTGGTATCCGACCGATAAGTCATCAGTTGGAGGGTCCACCTCCTGTTGACCTCCTTCGGCTAGTTGATTCGGGTGGCCATCAACAGGGTTATCTTCATGTTCACTATCTTGGTCACCATCCTGGTCTCCATCCGTAGGATCTGCTATATCCACCATGTTGACAGTATGGGGATATGGGTAAGTGGGTCCGACCGAGTCCTCATCAAAAGATCGAACCGATTTTGAATCATTCCTGAAGGAAGGATCTTCTTCCTCAGATCCGAGTGGGACCAACGTGGGGATCATGCCAGACGAGCTCGGTGATCACGCCATGGAGACTGCTGCGGCCGAGTCGGATCTGTGGTTTTTCAGACCTAGGGCTCTGTTATCGCCGACTGTGAAGTCGAGTGATCCAAAGGAGATCTTGAAGTCCGATGAATACTGGATGAAAGGGAATTTCGGCCATCATAGTCAATGGAGAATCCCGGTGAGCCTTGTCCCCTACCTGGCGCGCCAACTGTTGAAGCTTGAGATCGGCAATAAAATGTATAGGGCTACATCGAGACTAAGGACTATGATGGTAACACAAGACACCGAGTTATACAGGTTCGAGTGCTCTCAATGAGAGTAAAAACCCTACGTCCAGTGTTCTGTGTATTGTATTGATGTTGCAAAACTTGTGAACTTGTCCCCCGATGAGGGGGTACCTTGCCGCCTTATATATCCGGTCAGCAGGGGGGTACATGAAGAGTCCTAGTCATAACCCCTTAGGATTTATGTAGAAAGTCTATCTCTATATGCCTTGTGCTCCGAGTCTGTCGGTTTCCTTGTTGATGAAGTACCCGGTCGGCTACCGACTTAGTCTTGTATGAGGATACCCGTAAGGCAAGTATCCCACAACATTGTTGGACCCCTACCCACGGCACCTAGGAACTACAGATGGGTAGTTGTAGCCCTCGAATACTTCATAAAGTGGATTGAAGCAAAACCAGTCACAAACATATCAGCCGCAACAATCAAAAAACATTTCTGGCAAAATGTTATCTGTCGTTTCAGAGTCCCAAGAGATATAACCATGGGAAATGGAAAGCACTACGAGAATGATATATTCAAGGAATTTTGTCATTCCATCAGAACTAAGGTCGATTTCGCATTAGTATATCACCCTTAATCAAACAAAGCTGTTGAGCGGGCAAACAGTCTCATATTCAAAGCGATTAAAAAGATACTCCTCGACAACAAAAAAGGAAAGTGGGCAGAGGATTTACCAAGGGTCATATGGTCACACAACACAATTGAAACCAGGGCTACCAACTATTCACCATTCAGATTACTCTATGGGGAAGAAGCGGTTACCCCTAAAGAAATGGCCCACCAGAGTCTAAGAATAGTAAACACGAAGCCACCACAGCCCATAGAGGTAGAATCAAAGGATCTCATGGAGGTCAACAGATTGGATGCAGTTGCCAACCTCGATAAGTATGAAACATAAACACAAAATAGAGGGACAGAAAGGTCCTGCCTCGAGCGTATGTAGTAGGAGATCTAGTCCTACTTCGAAGCCCAAACACGGAGAGCAAAGGCAAGCTTGAACCCAAATGGGAGGGCCCATACATAGTGACAAAGTCAAGTAGACCTGGAGCGTACAGGCTCCAAAATTAGCAAGGAGAAGAGTTGCCTTATTCCTGGAACGTGGACAACCTTCGAAAGTTCAACATCTAAGGAAGTAACACCCAACAAATGTAAACAGCCAAGCATAGCACCAAACTATAAGTGCTACCTTGAGCTTAGTTATTAGTTTTCTGATTCAAGTCTTTTCTTTTCAAGTTGTAACAAAGACCATACTCTTTTCCTCACAACGGGAACCCTTCGCAGGGGTGAGGTTTTTAACGAGGCGAATCCTATGTAAACCCTAGCTAAATCTATAAAGCTGCCTTCCCCAATGTGGAAAGCCTCGCCTAGTAAAACACGTTGAAACAACTCCCCATCACGAAGATTGTAATATTCGACGAAGTGCAAAAGCTCCCAAGACATAGCTACTGCACGGATTAAGACAAAGAGCTACAAACCGCGCTGTCAGCTAACTTAGAAAAAAATACTAAGGGGCTCGTTGTAGCCTAGACCAATCGAAGAGTTCACGCAAAAACCTCGCCCCTAGCACATCGACGGGGAGGGTGGCATTTTTCAAAAAACTTAGCGAAAAATGCTAAGGGGCTCGTTGCAGCCTAGACCCATCAAAGGGTTCATGCAAAAGCTTCGCCCATAGCACTTCGAAGGGGAGGGTGGCGTTTTTCAGAAAACTTAGCAAAAAAATCCAGGGGCTCATTGCAGCCTAGACTGAGCAAAGGGTTTACGCAAAAGCCTCGCCCCTAGCACTTCGAGGGGGAGGGTGGCATTTTTCAAAAAATTTAGCGAATAAATGCTAATGGGCTCGTTGCAGCCTAGACCGATCGAAGGGTTCACGCAAAAGCCTCGCCCCTAGCACTTCGAGGGGGAGGGTGGCGTTTTTCAAAAAAACTTAGCGAAAAAATTCTAAGGGGCTCGTTGGAGCCCAGACCCGTCGAAGGATTCATACAAAAGCCCCGCCCCTAGCACTTCAAGGGGGAGGGTGGCGATTTTCCAAAAAACTTAGCGAAAAAATGCTAAGGGGCTCGTTGCAGCCTAGACCCATCAAAGGGTTCATGCAAAAGCCTCGCCCCTAGCACTTTGAAGGGGAGGGTGGTGTTTTTTAAAAAAACTTAGCGCAAAAATCCAGGGGCTTGTTGCAGCCCAGACCGATCAAAGGGTTCACGCAAAAGCCTCGCCCCTAGCACTTCGAGGGGGAGGGTGGCGTTTTTCAAAAAACATAACGAATAAATGCTAATGGGCTCATTGGAGCCTGGACCGATCGAAGGGTTCACGTAAAAGCCTCACCCCTAGCACTTCGAGGGGGAGGGTGGCGATTTCTCAAAAAACTTAGCAAAAAAATGGTAAGGGGCTCGTTGCAACCCAGACCCGTCAAAGGGTTCACACAAAAGCCTCGCCCCTAGCACTTCGATGGGGGGAGGGTGGCGTTTTTCAAAAAACTTACCGAATAAATGCTAACGGACTCATTGCAGCCCAGACCGATCGAAGGGTTCACGTAAAAACCTCGCCCCTATCACTTCGAGGGGGAGGGTGGCGTTTTTCAAAAAAACATAGCGAAAAAATGCTAAGGGGCTTGTTGCAGCCCAGACCCGTCGAAGGATTCACACAAAAGCCTCTCCCCTAGCACTTCAAGGGGGAGGGTGGCGATTTTTTAAAAAACTTAGCCAAAAAATGCTAAGGGGCTCGTTGCAGCCAAGACCCATCAAAGGGTTCATGCAAAAGCCTCGCCCCTAGCACTTCGAAGGGGAGGGTGGCATTTTTATAAAAACTTAGCAAAAAAATCCAGGGGCTCGTTGCATCCTAGACCGATTAAAGGGTTCACGCAAAAGCCTCGCCCCTAGCACTTCGAGGGGGAGGGTGGCGTTTTTCAAAAAACATAGCGAATAATTGCTAATGGGCTCGTTGCAGCCTAGACCGATCGAAGGGTTCACGCAAAAGCCTCGCCCCTAGCACTTCGAGGGGAAGGGTGGCATTTTTAAAAAAACTTAGCAAAAAAATCCAGGGGCTCCTTGCAGCCTAGACCGATGAAAGGGTTCATGCAAAAGCCTCGCCCCTAGCACTTCGAAGGGGAGGCTGGCATTTTTATAAAAACTTAACAAAAAAATCCAGGGGCTCGTTGCAGCCTAGACCGATCAAAGGGTTCACGCAAAAGCCTCGCCCCTAGCACTTCGAGGGGGAGGGTGGCGTTTTTCAAAAAACTTAGCGAATAATTGCTAATGGGCTCATTGCAGCCCAGACCCATCGAAGGATTCACACAAAAGCCTCGCCCCTAGCACTTCGAGGGGGAGGGTGGCGATTTCTCAAAACACTTAGCGAAAAAATGCTAAGGGGCTCGTTGCAACCTAGACCCGTCAAAGGGTTCACGCAAAAGCCTCGCTCCTAGCACTTCGATGGGGGGAGGGTGGTGTTTTTCAAAAAACTTAGCGAATAAATGCTAATGGGCTCGTTGCAGCCTAGACCGATCGAAGAGTTCACGCAAAAACCTCGCCCCTAGCACTTCGAGGGGGACGGTGGCAATTTTTCAAAAAACGTAGCAAAAAAATGCTAAGGGGCTCGTTGCAGCCCGGACCCGTCGAAGGATTCATACAAAAGCCTCGCCCCTAGCACTTTGAGGGGGAGGATGGCGATTTTTCAAAAAAACTTAGCGAAAAAATTCTAAGGGGCTCGTTGCAGCCCAGACCCATCGAAGGATTCATACAAAAGCCCCGCCCCTAGCACTTCAAGGGGGAGGGTGGCGATTTTCCAAAAAACTTAGCGAAAAAATGCTAAGGGGCTCGTTACAGCCTAGACCCATCAAAGGGTTCATGCAAAAGCCTCGCCCCTAGCACTTTGAAGGAGAGGGTGGTGTTTTTTAAAAAAACTTAGCGCAAAAATCCAGGGGCTTGTTGCAGCCCAGACCGATCAAAGGGTTCACGCAAAAGCCTCGCCCCTAGCACTTCGAGGGGGAGGGTGGCGTTTTTCAAAAAACTTAGTGAATAAATGCTAATGGGCTCATTGGAGCCTGGACCGATCGAAGGGTTCACGTAAAAGCCTCACCCCTAGCACTTCGAGGGGGAGGGTGGCGATTTCTCAAAAAACTTAGCAAAAAAATGGTAAGGGGCTCGTTGCAACCCAGACCAGTCAAAGGGTTCACGCAAAAGCCTCGCCCCTAGCACTTCGATGGCGGGAGGGTGGCCTTTTTTCAAAAAACTTACCGAATAAATGCTAATGGGCTCATTGCAGCCCAGACCGATCGAAGGGTTCACGTAAAAACCTCGCCCCGAGCACTTCGAGGGGGAGGGTGGCGTTTTTCAAAAAAACATAGCGAAAAAATGCTAAGGGGCTTGTTGCAGCCCAGACCCGTTGAAGGATTCACACAAAAGCCTTGCCCCTAGCACTTCGAGGGGGAGGGTGGCGATTTTTCAAAAAACTTAGCAAAAAAATGCTAAGGGGCTCGTTGCAGCCAAGATCCATCAAAGGGTTCATGCAAAAGCCTCGCCCCTAGCACTTCGAAGGGGAGGGTGGCATTTTTAGAAAAACTTAGCAAAAAAATCCAGGGGCTCGTTGCAGCCTAGACCGATTAAAGGGTTCACGCAAAAACCTCGCCCCTAGCACTTCGAGGGGGAGGGTGGCGTTTTTCAAAAAACTTAACGAATAATTGCTAATGGGCTCGTTGCAGCCTAGACCGATCGAAGGGTTCACGCAAAAGCCTCGCCCCTAGCACTTCGAGGGGAAGGGTGGCATTTTTAAAAAAACTTAGCAAAAAAATCCAGGGGCTCGTTGCAGCCTAGACCGATGAAAGGGTTCATGCAAAAGCCTCGCCCCTAGCACTTCAAAGGGGAGGCTGGCATTTTTATAAAAACTTAACAAAAAAATCCAGGGGCTCGTTGCAGCCTAGACCGATCAAAGGGTTCACGCAAAAGCCTCGCCCCTAGCACTTCGAGGGGGAGGGTGGCGTTTTTCAAAAAACTTAGCGAATAATTGCTAATGGGCTCATTGTAGCCCAGACCCATCGAAGGATTCACACAAAAGCCTCGCCCCTAGCACTTCGAGGGGGAGGGTGGCGATTTCTCAAAACACTTAGCGAAAAAATGCTAAGGGGCTCGTTGCAACCCAGACCCGTCAAAGGGTTCACGCAAAAGCCTCGCCCCTAGCACTTCGATGGGGGGAGGGTGGTGTTTTTCAAAAAACTTAGCGAATAAATGCTAATGGGCTCGTTGCAGCCTAGACCGATCGAAGAGTTCACGCAAAAACCTCGCCCCTAGCACTTCGAGGGGGACGGTGGCAATTTTTCAAAAAACGTAGCAAAAAAATGCTAAGGGGCTCGTTGCAGCCCGGACCCGTCGAAGGATTCATACAAAAGCCTCGCCCCTAGCACTTTGAGGAGGAGGATGGCGATTTTTCAAAAAATTTAGCGAAAAAATGCTAAAGGGCTCGTTGTAGCCCAGACCCGTCAAAGGGTTCACGCAAAAGCCTCGCCCCTAGCACTTCGAGAGGGAGGGTGGCATTTTTCAAAAAACTTAGCGAATAAATGCTAATGGGCTCATTGGAGCCTAGACCAATCGAAGGGTTCACGTAAAAGCCTCGCCCCTAGCACTTCGATGGGGAGGGTGGTGATTTCTCAAAAAACATAGCAAAAAAATGCTAAGGGGCTCGTTGCAACCCAGACCCGTCAAAGGGTTCACGCAAAAGCCTCGCCCCTAGCACTTCAATAGGGGGAGGGTGGCATTTTTAAAAAAACTTAGCGAATAAATGCTAATGGGCTCGTTGCAGCCTAGACCGATCGAAGGGTTCACGCAAAAACCTCGCCCCTAGCACTTCGAGGGGGAGGGTGGCAATTTTTCATAAAACGTAGCGAAAAAATGCTAAGGGGCTCGTTGCAGCTCGGACCCGTTGAAGGATTCATACAAAAGCCTCGCCCCTAGCACTTCGAGGGGGAGGGTGGCGTTTTTCAAATAAACTTAGCGAAAAAATTCTAAGGGGCTCGTTGCAGCCCAGACCCGTCGAAGGATTCACACAAAAGCCTCGCCCCTAGCACTCCGAGGGGGAGGGTGGCGATTTTCCAAAAAACTTAGCGAAAAAATGCTAAGGGGCTCGTTGCAGCCAAGACCCATCAAAGGGTTCATGCAAAAGCCTCGCCGCTAGCACTTCGAAGGGGAGGGTGGCATTTTTATAAAAACTTAGCAAAAAAATCCAGGGTCTTGTTGCAGCCTAGACCGATCAAAGGGTCCACGCAAAAGCCTCGCCCCTAGCACTTCGTGGGGGAGGGTGGCGTTTTTCAAAAATCTTAGCGAATAATTGCTAATGGGCTCGTTGCAGCCTAGACCGATCGATGGGTTCACGCAAAAGCCTCGCCCCTAGCACTTCGAGGGGGAGGGTGGCATTTTTCAAAAAAACTTAGTGAAAAAATGTTAAGGGGCTCATTGTAGCCCAGACCCATCGAAGGATTCACACAAAAGCCTCGCCCCTAGCACTTCGAGGGGGAGGGTGGCGATTTCTCAAAAAACATAGCGAAAATATGCTGAGGGGCTCGTTGCAACCCAGACCCGTCAAAGGGTTCACGCAAAAGCCTCGCCCCTAGCACTTCGATGGGGGGAGGGTGGCGTTTTTCAAAAAACATAGCGAATAAATGCTAATGGGCTCATTGCAGCCTAGACCAATCGAAGGGTTCACGCAAAAACCTCGTCCCTACCACTTCGAGGGGGAGGGTGGCAATTTTTCATAAAACATAGCGAAAAAATGCTAAGGGGCTCGTTGCAGCTCGGACCCGTCGAAGGATTCATACAAAAGCCTCGCCGCTAGCACTTTGAGGCGGAGGGTGGCGATTTTCCAAAAAACTTAGCGAAAAAATGCTAAAGGGCTCGTTGTAGCCCAGACCCGTCAAAGGGTTCACGCAAAAGCCTCGCCCCTAGCACTTCGATGGGGAGGGTGGCGATTTCTCAAAAAACTTAGCAAAAAAATGCTAAGGGGCTCGTTGCAACCCAGACCCGTCAAAGGGTTCACGCAAAAAGCCTCGCCCCTAGCACTTTAATGGGGGGAGGGTGGCGTTTTTCAAAAAACATAGCGAATAAATGCTAATGGGCTCATTGCAGCCTAGACCGATCGAAGGGTTCACGTAAAAACCTCGCCCCTAGCACTTCGAGGGGGAGTGTGGCGTTTTTCAAAAAAACTTAGTGAAAAAATGCTAAGGGGCTCGTTGCAGCCCAGACCCGTCGAAGGATTGACACAAAAGCCTCGCCCCTAGCACTTCGAGGGGGAGGGTGGCGATTTTCCAAAAAACTTAGCGAAAAAATGCTAAGGGGCTCGTTGCAGCCAAGACCCATCAAAGGGTTCATGCAAAAGCCTCGCCCCTAGCACTTCGAAGGGGAGGGTGGCATTTTTATAAAAACTTAGCAAAAAAATCCAGGGGCTCGTTGCAGCCTAGACCGATCAAAGGGTCAACGCAAAAGCCTCGCCCCTAGCACTTCGAGGGGGAGGGTGGCGTTTTTCAAAAAACTTAGCGAATAATTGCTAATGGGCTCGTTGCAGCCTAGACCGATCGATGGGTTCACGCAAAAGCCTCGCCCCTAGCACTTCGAGGGGGAGGGTGGCATTTTTCAAAAAAACTTAGCGAAAAAATGCTAAGGGGCTCGTTACAGCCTAGACCCATCAAAGGGTTCATGCAAAAGCCTCGCCCCTAGCACTTTGAAGGAGAGGGTGGTGTTTTTTAAAAAAACTTAGCGCAAAAATCCAGGGGCTTGTTGCAGCCCAGACCGATCAAAGGGTTCACGCAAAAGCCTCGCCCCTAGCACTTCGAGGGGGAGGGTGGCGTTTTTCAAAAAACATAGCGAATAAATGCTAATGGGCTCATTGGAGCCTGGACCGATCGAAGGGTTCACGTAAAAGCCTCACCCCTTGCACTTCGAGGGGGAGGGTGGCGATTTCTCAAAAAACTTAGCAAAAAAATTCTAAGGGGCTCGTTGCAGCCCAGACCCATCGAAGGATTCATACAAAAGCCCCGCCCCTAGCACTTCAAGGGGGAGGGTGGCGATTTTCCAAAAAACTTAGCGAAAAAATGCTAAGGGGCTCATTGCAGCCTAGACCCATCAAAGGGTTCATGCAAAAGCCTCGCCCCTAGCACTTTGAAGGGGAGGGTGGTGTTTTTTAAAAAAACTTAGCGCAAAAATCCAGGGGCTTGTTGCAGCCCAGACCGATCAAAGGGTTCACGCAAAAGCCTCGCCCCTAGCACTTCGAGGGGGAGGGTGGCGTTTTTCAAAAAACATAGCGAATAAATGCTAATGGGCTCATTGGAGCCTGGACCGATCGAAGGGTTCACGTAAAAGCCTCACCCCTAGCACTTCGAGGGGGAGGGTGGCGGTTTCTCAAAAAACTTAGCAAAAAAATGGTAAGGGGCTCGTTGCAACCCGGACCCGTCAAAGGGTTCACACAAAAGCCTCGCCCCTAGCACTTCGATGGGGGGAGGGTGGCGTTTTTCAAAAAACTTACCGAATAAATGCTAACGGGCTCATTGCAGCCCAGACCGATCGAAGGGTTCACGTAAAAACCTCGCCCCTAGCACTTCGAGGGGGAGGGTGGCGTTTTTCAAAAAAACATAGCGAAAAAATGCTAAGGGGCTTGTTGCAGCCCAGACCCGTCGAAGGATTCACACAAAAGCCTCGCCCCTAGCACTTCAAGGGGGAGGGTGGCGATTTTTCAAAAAACTTAGCAAAAAAATGCTAAGGGGCTCGTTGCAGCCAAGACCCATCAAAGGGTTCATGCAAAAGCCTCGCCCCTAGCACTTCGAAGGGGAGGGTGGCATTTTTATAAAAACTTAGCAAAAAAATCCAGGGGCTCGTTGCAGCCTAGACCGATTAAAGGGTTCACGCAAAAGCCTCGCCCCTAGCACTTCGAGGGGGAGGGTGGCGTTTTTCAAAAAACATAGCGAATAATTGCTAATGGGCTCGTTGCAGCCTAGAGCGATCGAAGGGTTCACGCAAAAGCCTCGCCCCTAGCACTTCGAGGGGAAGGGTGGCATTTTTAAAAAAACTTAGCAAAAAAATCCAGGGGCTCGTTGCAGCCTAGACCGATGAAAGGGTTCATGCAAAAGCCTCGCCCCTAGCACTTCGAAGGGGAGGCTGGCATTTTTATAAAAACTTAACAAAAAAATCCAGGGGCTCGTTGCAGCCTAGACCGATCAAAGGGTTCACGCAAAAGCCTCGCCCCTAGCACTTCGAGGGGGAGGGTGGCGTTTTTCAAAAAACTTAGCGAATAATTGCTAATGGGCTCATTGCAGCCCAGACCCATCGAAGGATTCACACAAAAGCCTCGCCCCTAGCACTTCGAGGGGGAGGGTGGCGATTTCTCAAAACACTTAGCGAAAAAATGCTAAGGGGCTCGTTGCAACCCAGACCCGTCAAAGGGTTCACGCAAAAGCCTCGCCCCTAGCACTTCGATGGGGGGAGGGTGGTGTTTTTCAAAAAACTTAGCGAATAAATGCTAATGGGCTCGTTGCAGCCTAGACCGATCGAAGAGTTCACGCAAAAACCTCGCCCCTAGCACTTCGAGGGGGACGGTGGCAATTTTTCAAAAAACGTAGCAAAAAAATGCTAAGGGGCTTGTTGCAGCCCGGACCCGTCGAAGGATTCATACAAAAGCCTAGCCCCTAGCACTTTGAGGGGGAGGATGGCGATTTTTCAAAAAAACTTAGCGAAAAAATTCTAAGGGGCTCGTTGCAGCCCAGACCCATCGAAGGATTCATACAAAAGCCCCGCCCCTAGCACTTCAAGGGGGAGGGTGGCGATTTTCCAAAAAACTTAGCGAAAAAATGCTAAGGGGCTCGTTACAGCCTAGACCCATCAAAGGGTTCATGCAAAAGCCTCGCCCCTAGCACTTTGAAGGAGAGGGTGGTGTTTTTTAAAAAAACTTAGCGCAAAAATCCAGGGGCTTGTTGCAGCCCAGACCGATCAAAGGGTTCACGCAAAAGCCTCGCCCCTAGCACTTCGAGGGGGAGGGTGGCGTTTTTCAAAAAACTTAGCGAATAAATGCTAATGGGCTCATTGGAGCCTGGACCGATCGAAGGGTTCACGTAAAAGCCTCACCCCTAGCACTTCGAGGGGGAGGGTGGCGATTTCTCAAAAAACTTAGCAAAAAAATGGTAAGGGGCTCGTTGCAACCCAGACCAGTCAAAGGGTTCACGCAAAAGCCTCGCCCCTAGCACTTCGATGGCGGGAGGGTGGCCTTTTTTCAAAAAACTTACCGAATAAATGCTAATGGGCTCATTGCAGCCCAGACCGATCGAAGGGTTCACGTAAAAACCTCGCCCCTAGCACTTCGAGGGGGAGGGTGGCGTTTTTCAAAAAAACATAGCGAAAAAATGCTAAGGGGCTTGTTGCAGCCCAGACCCGTCGAAGGATTCACACAAAAGCCTCGCCCCTAGCACTTCGAGGGGGAGGGTGGCGATTTTTCAAAAAACTTAGCAAAAAAATGCTAAGGGGCTCGTTGCAGCCAAGACCCATCAAAGGGTTCATGCAAAAGCCTCGCCCCTAGCACTTCGAAGGGGAGGGTGGCATTTTTAGAAAAACTTAGCAAAAAAATCCAGGGGCTCGTTGCAGCCTAGACCGATTAAAGGGTTCACGCAAAAACCTCGCCCCTAGCACTTCGAGGGGGAGGGTGGCGTTTTTCAAAAAACTTAACGAATAATTGCTAATGGGCTCGTTGCAGCCTAGACCGATCGATGGGTTCACGCAAAAGCCTCGCCCCTAGCACTTCGAGGGGAAGGGTGGCATTTTTAAAAAAACTTAGCAAAAAAATCCAGGGGCTCGTTGCAGCCTAGACCGATGAAAGGGTTCATGCAAAAGCCTCGCCCCTAGCACTTCGAAGGGGAGGCTGTCATTTTTATAAAAACTTAACAAAAAAATCCAGGGGCTCGTTGCAGCCTAGACCGATCAAAGGGTTCACGCAAAAGCCTCGCCCCTAGCACTTCGAGGGGGAGGGTGGCGTTTTTCAAAAAACTTAGCGAATAATTGCTAATGGGCTCATTGCAGCCCAGACCCATCGAAGGATTCACACAAAAGCCTCGCCCCTAGCACTTCGAGGGGGAGGGTGGCGATTTCTCAAAACACTTAGCGAAAAAATGCTAAGGGGCTCGTTGCAACCCAGACCCGTCAAAGGGTTCACGCAAAAGCCTCGCCCCTAGCACTTCGATGGGGGGAGGGTGGTGTTTTTCAAAAAACTTAGCGAATAAATGCTAATGGGCTCGTTGCAGCCTAGACCGATCGAAGAGTTCACGCAAAAACCTCGCCCCTAGCACTTCGAGGGGGACGGTGGCAATTTTTCAAAAAACGTAGCAAAAAAATGCTAAGGGGCTTGTTGCAGCCCGGACCCGTCGAAGGATTCATACAAAAGCCTCGCCCCTAGCACTTTGAGGGGGAGGATGGCGATTTTTCAAAAAAACTTAGCGAAAAAATTCTAAGGGGCTCGTTGCAGCCCAGACCCATCGAAGGATTCATACAAAAGCCCCGCCCCTAGCACTTCAAGGGGGAGGGTGGCGATTTTCCAAAAAACTTAGCGAAAAAATGCTAAGGGGCTCGTTACAGCCTAGACCCATCAAAGGGTTCATGCAAAAGCCTCGCCCCTAGCACTTTGAAGGAGAGGGTGGTGTTTTTTAAAAAAACTTAGCGCAAAAATCCAGGGGCTTGTTGCAGCCCAGACCGATCAAAGGGTTCACGCAAAAGCCTCGCCCCTAGCACTTCGAGGGGGAGGGTGGCGTTTTTCAAAAAACTTAGCGAATAAATGCTAATGGGCTCATTGGAGCCTGGACCGATCAAAGGGTTCACGTAAAAGCCTCACCCCTAGCACTTCGAGGGGGAGGGTGGCGATTTCTCAAAAAACTTAGCAAAAAAATGGTAAGGGGCTCGTTGCAACCCAGACCAGTCAAAGGGTTCACGCAAAAGCCTCGCCCCTAGCACTTCGATGGCGGGAGGGTGGCCTTTTTTCAAAAAAACTTACCGAATAAATGCTAATGGGCTCATTGCAGCCCAGACCGATCGAAGGGTTCACGTAAAAACCTCGCCCCTAGCACTTCGAGGGGGAGGGTGGCGTTTTTCAAAAAAACATAGCGAAAAAATGCTAAGGGGCTTGTTGCAGCCCAGACCCGTCGAAGGATTCACACAAAAGCCTCGCCCCTAGCACTTCGAGGGGGAGGGTGGCGATTTTTCAAAAAACTTAGCAAAAAAATGCTAAGGGGCTCGTTGCAGCCAAGACCCATCAAAGGGTTCATGCAAAAGCCTCGCCCCTAGCACTTCGAAGGGGAGGGTGGCATTTTTAGAAAAACTTAGCAAAAAAATCCAGGGGCTCGTTGCAGCCTAGACCGATTAAAGGGTTCACGCAAAAACCTCGCCCCTAGCACTTCGAGGGGGAGGGTGGCGTTTTTCAAAAAACTTAACGAATAATTGCTAATGGGCTCGTTGCAGCCTAGACCGATCGATGGGTTCACGCAAAAGCCTCGCCCCTAGCACTTCGAGGGGAAGGGTGGCATTTTTAAAAAAACTTAGCAAAAAAATCCAGGGGCTCGTTGCAGCCTAGACCGATGAAAGGGTTCATGCAAAAGCCTCGCCCCTAGCACTTCGAAGGGGAGGCTGTCATTTTTATAAAAACTTAACAAAAAAATCCAGGGGCTCGTTGCAGCCTAGACCGATCAAAGGGTTCACGCAAAAGCCTCGCCCCTAGCACTTCGAGGGGGAGGGTGGCGTTTTTCAAAAAACTTAGCGAATAATTGCTAATGGGCTCATTGCAGCCCAGACCCATCGAAGGATTCACACAAAAGCCTCGCCCCTAGCACTTCGAGGGGGAGGGTGGCGATTTCTCAAAACACTTAGCGAAAAAATGCTAAGGGGCTCGTTGCAACCCAGACCCGTCAAAGGGTTCACGCAAAAGCCTCGCCCCTAGCACTTCGATGGGGGGAGGGTGGTGTTTTTCAAATAACTTAGCGAATAAATGCTAATGGGCTCGTTGCAGCCTAGACCGATCGAAGAGTTCACGCAAAAACCTCGCCCCTAGCACTTCGAGGGGGACGGTGGCAATTTTTCAAAAAACGTAGCAAAAAAATGCTAAGGGGCTCGTTGCAGCCCGGACCCGTCGAAGGATTCATACAAAAGCCTCGCCCCTAGCACTTTGAGGAGGAGGATGGCGATTTTTCAAAAAATTTAGCGAAAAAATGCTAAAGGGCTCGTTGTAGCCCAGACCCGTCAAAGGGTTCACGCAAAAGCCTCGCCCCTAGCACTTCGAGAGGGAGGGTGGCATTTTTCAAAAAACTTAGCGAATAAATGCTAATGGGCTCATTGGAGCCTAGACCAATCGAAGGGTTCACGTAAAAGCCTCGCCCCTAGCACTTCGATGGGGAGGGTGGCGATTTCTCAAAAAACATAGCAAAAAAATGCTAAGGGGCTCGTTGCAACCCAGACCCGTCAAAGGGTTCACGCAAAAGCCTCGCCCCTAGCACTTCAATAGGGGGAGGGTGGCATTTTTAAAAAAACTTAGCGAATAAATGCTAATGGGCTCGTTGCAGCCTAGACCGATCGAAGGGTTCACGCAAAAACCTCGCCCCTAGCACTTCGAGGGGGAGGGTGGCAATTTTTCATAAAACGTAGCGAAAAAATGCTAAGGGGCTCGTTGCAGCTCGGACCCGTTGAAGGATTCATACAAAAGCCTCGCCCCTAGCACTTCGAGGGGGAGGGTGGCGTTTTTCAAAAAAACTTAGCGAAAAAATTCTAAGGGGCTCGTTGCAGCCCAGACCCGTCGAAGGATTCACACAAAAGCCTCGCCCTAGCACTTCGAGGGGGAGGGTGGCGATTTTCCAAAAAACATAGCGAAAAAATGCTAAGGGGCTCGTTGCAGCCAAGACCCATCAAAGGGTTCATGCAAAAGCCTCGCCCCTAGCACTTCGAAGGGGAGGGTGGCATTTTTATAAAAACTTAGCAAAAAAATCCAGGGTCTTGTTGCAGCCTAGACCGATCAAAGGGTCCAGGCAAAAGCCTCGCCCCTAGCACTTCGTGGGGGAGGGTGGCGTTTTTCAAAAATCTTAGCGAATAATTGCTAATGGGCTCGTTGCAGCCTAGACCGATCGATGGGTTCACGCAAAAGCCTCGCCCCTAGCACTTCGAGGGGGAGGGTGGCATTTTTCAAAAAAACTTAGTGAAAAAATGTTAAGGGGCTCATTGTAGCCCAGACCCATCGAAGGATTCACACAAAAGCCTCGCCCCTAGCACTTCGAGGGGGAGGGTGGCGATTTCTCAAAAAACATAGCGAAAATATGCTAAGGGGCTCGTTGCAACCCAGACCCGTCAAAGGGTTCACGCAAAAGCCTCGCCCCTAGCACTTCGATGGGGGGAGGGTGGCGTTTTTCAAAAAACCTAGCGAATAAATGCTAATGGGCTCATTACAGCCTAGACCAATCGAAGGGTTCACGCAAAAACCTCGCCCCTACCACTTCGAGGGGGAGGGTGGCAATTTTTCATAAAACATAGCGAAAAAATGCTAAGGGGCTCGTTGCAGCTCGGACCCGTCGAAGGATTCATACAAAAGCCTCGCCGCTAGCACTTTGAGGGGGAGGGTGGCGATTTTCCAAAAAACTTAGCGAAAAAATGCTAAAGGGCTCGTTGTAGCCCAGACCCATCAAAGGGTTCACGCAAAAGCCTCGCCCCTAGCACTTCGAGGGGAAGGGTGGCATTTTTAAAAAAACTTAGCAAAAAAATCCAGGGGCTCGTTGCAGCCTAGACCGATGAAAGGGTTCATGCAAAAGCCTCGCCCCTAGCACTTCGAAGGGGAGGCTGGCATTTTTATAAAAACTTAACAAAAAAATCCAGGGGCTCGTTGCAGCCTAGACCGATCAAAGGGTTCACGCAAAAGCCTCGCCCCTAGCACTTCGAGGGGGAGGGTGGCGTTTTTCAAAAAACTTAGCGAATAATTGCTAATGGGCTCATTGCAGCCCAGACCCATCGAAGGATTCACACAAAAGCCTCGCCCCTAGCACTTCGAGGGGGAGGGTGGCGATTTCTCAAAACACTTAGCGAAAAAATGCTAAGGGGCTCGTTGCAACCCAGACCCGTCAAAGGGTTCACGCAAAAGCCTCGCCCCTAGCACTTCGATGGGGGGAGGGTGGTGTTTTTCAAAAAACTTAGCGAATAAATGCTAATGGGCTCGTTGCAGCCTAGACCGATCGAAGAGTTCACGCAAAAACCTCGCCCCTAGCACTTCGAGGGGGACGGTGGCAATTTTTCAAAAAACGTAGCAAAAAAATGCTAAGGGGCTCGTTGCAGCCCGGACCCGTCGAAGGATTCATACAAAAGCCTCGCCCCTAGCACTTTGAGGAGGAGGATGGCGATTTTTCAAAAAATTTAGCGAAAAAATGCTAAAGGGCTCGTTGTAGCCCAGACCCGTCAAAGGGTTCACGCAAAAGCCTCGCCCCTAGCACTTCGAGAGGGAGGGTGGCATTTTTCAAAAAACTTAGCGAATAAATGCTAATGGGCTCATTGGAGCCTAGACCAATCGAAGGGTTCACGTAAAAGCCTCGCCCCTAGCACTTCGATGGGGAGGGTGGCGATTTCTCAAAAAACATAGCAAAAAAATGCTAAGGGGCTCGTTGCAACCCAGACCCGTCAAAGGGTTCACGCAAAAGCCTCGCCCCTAGCACTTCAATAGGGGGAGGGTGGCATTTTTAAAAAAACTTAGCGAATAAATGCTAATGGGCTCGTTGCAGCCTAGACCGATCGAAGGGTTCACACAAAAGCCTCGCCCTAGCACTTCGAGGGGGAGGGTGGCGATTTTCCAAAAAACATAGCGAAAAAATGCTAAGGGGCTCGTTGCAGCCAAGACCCATCAAAGGGTTCATGCAAAAGCCTCGCCCCTAGCACTTCGAAGGGGAGGGTGGCATTTTTATAAAAACTTAGCAAAAAAATCCAGGGTCTTGTTGCAGCCTAGACCGATCAAAGGGTCCACGCAAAAGCCTCGCCCCTAGCACTTCGTGGGGGAGGGTGGCGTTTTTCAAAAATCTTAGCGAATAATTGCTAATGGGCTCGTTGCAGCCTAGACCGATCGATGGGTTCACGCAAAAGCCTCGCCCCTAGCACTTCGAGGGGGAGGGTGGCATTTTTCAAAAAAACTTAGTGAAAAAATGTTAAGGGGCTCATTGTAGCCCAGACCCATCGAAGGATTCACACAAAAGCCTCGCCCCTAGCACTTCGAGGGGGAGGGTGGCGATTTCTCAAAAAACATAGCGAAAATATGCTAAGGGGCTCGTTGCAACCCAGACCCGTCAAAGGGTTCACGCAAAAGCCTCGCCCCTAGCACTTCGATGGGGGGAGGGTGGCGTTTTTCAAAAAACATAGCGAATAAATGCTAATGGGCTCATTACAGCCTAGACCAATCGAAGGGTTCACGCAAAAAACCTCGCCCCTACCACTTCGAGGGGGAGGGTGGCAATTTTTCATAAAACATAGCGAAAAAATGCTAAGGGGCTCGTTGCAGCTCGGACCCGTCGAAGGATTCATACAAAAGCCTCGCCGCTAGCACTTTGAGGGGGAGGGTGGCGATTTTCCAAAAAACTTAGCGAAAAAATGCTAAAGGGCTCGTTGTAGCCCAGACCCATCAAAGGGTTCACGCAAAAGCCTCGCCCCTAGCACTTCGATGGGGAGGGTGGCGATTTCTCAAAAAACTTAGCAAAAAAATGCTAAGGGGCTCGTTGCAACCCAGACCCGTCAAAGGGTTCACGCAAAAAGCCTCGCCCCTAGCACTTTAATGGGGGGAGGGTGGCGTTTTTCAAAAAACTTAGCGAATAATTGCTAATGGGCTCGTTGCAGCCTAGACCGATCGAAGGGTTCACGCAAAAGCCTCGCCCCTAGCACTTCGAGGGGAAGGGTGGCATTTTTAAAAAAACTTAGCAAAAAAATCCAGGGGCTCGTTGCAGCCTAGACCGATGAAAGGGTTCATGCAAAAGCCTCGCCCCTAGCACTTCGAAGGGGAGGCTGGCATTTTTATAAAAACTTAACAAAAAAATCCAGGGGCTCGTTGCAGCCTAGACCGATCAAAGGGTTCACGCAAAAGCCTCGCCCCTAGCACTTCGAGGGGGAGGGTGGCGTTTTTCAAAAAACTTAGCGAATAATTGCTAATGGGCTCATTGCAGCCCAGACCCATCGAAGGATTCACACAAAAGCCTCGCCCCTAGCACTTCGAGGGGGAGGGTGGCGATTTCTCAAAACACTTAGCGAAAAAATGCTAAGGGGCTCGTTGCAACCCAGACCCGTCAAAGGGTTCACGCAAAAGCCTCGCCCCTAGCACTTCGATGGAGGGAGGGTGGTGTTTTTCAAAAAACTTAGCGAATAAATGCTAATGGGCTCGTTGCAGCCTAGACCGATCGAAGAGTTCACGCAAAAACCTCGCCCCTAGCACTTCGAGGGGGACGGTGGCAATTTTTCAAAAAACGTAGCAAAAATATGCTAAGGGGCTCGTTGCAGCCCGGACCCGTCGAAGGATTCATACAAAAGCCTCGCCCCTAGCACTTTGAGGAGGAGGATGGCGATTTTTCAAAAAATTTAGCGAAAAAATGCTAAAGGGCTCGTTGTAGCCCAGACCCGTCAAAGGGTTCACGCAAAAGCCTCGCCCCTAGCACTTCGAGAGGGAGGGTGGCATTTTTCAAAAAACATAGCGAATAAATGCTAATGGGCTCATTGGAGCCTAGACCAATCGAAGGGTTCACGTAAAAGCCTCGCCCCTAGCACTTCAATGGGGAGGGTGGTGATTTCTCAAAAAAACTTAGCGAAAAAATGCTAAGGGGCTCGTTGCAGCCAAGACCCATCAAAGGGTTCATGCAAAAGCCTCGCCCCTAGCACTTCGAAGGGGAGGGTGGCATTTTTATAAAAACTTAGCAAAAAAATCCAGGGTCTTGTTGCAGCCTAGACCGATCAAAGGGTCCACGCAAAAGCCTCGCCCCTAGCACTTCGTGGGGGAGGGTGGCGTTTTTTCAAAAATCTTAGCGAATAATTGCTAATGGGCTCGTTGCAGCCTAGACCGATCGATGGGTTCACGCAAAAGCCTCGCCCCTAGCACTTCGAGGGGGAGGGTGGCATTTTTCAAAAAAACTTAGTGAAAAAATGTTAAGGGGCTCATTGTAGCCCAGACCCATCGAAGGATTCACACAAAAGCCTCGCCCCTAGCACTTCGAGGGGGAGGGTGGCGATTTCTCAAAAAACATAGCGAAAATATGCTAAGGGGCTCGTTGCAACCCAGACCCGTCAAAGGGTTCACGCAAAAGCCTCGCCCCTAGCACTTCGATGGGGGGAGGGTGGCGTTTTTCAAAAAACATAGCGAATAAATGCTAATGGGCTCATTGCAGCCTAGACCAATCGAAGGGTTCACGCAAAAACCTCGCCCCTACCACTTCGAGGGGGAGGGTGGCAATTTTTCATAAAACATAGCGAAAAAATGCTAAGGGGCTCGTTGCAGCTCGGACCCGTCGAAGGATTCATACAAAAGCCTCGTCGCTAGCACTTTGAGGGGGAGGGTGGCGATTTTCCAAAAAACTTAGCGAAAAAATGCTAAAGGGCTCGTTGTAGCCCAGACCCGTCAAAGGGTTCACGCAAAAGCCTCGCCCCTAGCACTTCGATGGGGGAGGGTGGCGATTTCTCAAAAAACATAGCAAAAAAATGCTAAGGGGCCTCGTTGCAACCCAGACCCGTCAAAGGGTTCACGCAAAAAGCCTCGCCCCAAGCACTTTAATGGGGGGAGGGTGGCGTTTTTCAAAAAACATAGCGAATAAATGCTAATGGGCTCATTGCAGCCTAGACCGATCGAAGGGTTCACGTAAAAACCTCGCCCCTAGCACTTCGAGGGGGAGTGTGGCGTTTTTCAAAAAAACTTAGTGAAAAAATGCTAAGGGGCTCGTTGCAGCCCAGACCCGTCCAAGGATTGACACAAAAGCCTCGCCCCTAGCACTTCGAGGGGGAGGGTGGCGATTTTCCAAAAAACTTAGCGAAAAAATGCTAAGGGGCTCTTGCAGCCAAGACCCATCAAAGGGTTCATGCAAAAGCCTCGCCCCTAGCACTTCGAAGGGGAGGGTGGCATTTTTATAAAAACTTAGCAAAAAAATCCAGGGGCTCGTTGCAGCCTAGACCGATCAATGGGTCAACGCAAAAGCCTCGCCCCTAGCACTTCGAGGGGGAGGGTGGCGTTTTTCAAAAAACTTAGAGAATAATTGTATGGCTCG